>JAHHUM010002645.1:0-553424 GCA_036173005.1 Crenichthys baileyi
GAAAATAGACATTTCCTTAAAGTGAAGAACATGGGTGACTAGGTGTGTTTTTGCAGTAATATTATGTTTTCTTATGTCTCACACTGGATACTTTTTCATTAAACTGATGGTCCGTGTCCCCCTTTCTCTCGTAGGTTGACGGGGGCAGCAGTGCAGGTGACATGTGAGACACGCAGCGGGAGACGCAACCGTCGGGCTGTGACTTCAGACCTTTCTTTCAGCAGACTGGAACTGTTGGAGTGCCTCTGGCAGGATGGGAAACCTCAGTACTGTGAGGTACAAAATATCCTGGGTTGTTTAATCTTTGTTAGTGTGGGATCAGCTTATCCTCAAGTTTGCTCAATCCACGCGTTTAGTTTTGTCACATGGTCATTATTGGTCATGCTCCCTTTAGTAGGCAGTTTTATTGTCAAAGACATTATCAAAGACAAGCTACTTCCAGGATTCCTGTGCAGTCCAGAAAAATATGGAGTTTGTTCTAAGTATTTTCCAGGTATGAATATAGAAAGAAAAGGTGAAATAAGTCTGGAAAGCTGCCTGTATTTCCTGTATTGATTTGTCCGGTTGTCTAAATATTGTCTAGCTATGTCATCCATTGATCCCTCTGTTCCTCCATCTGTTTTTACCCTCTGTGGTTTTAGCAGGTTTTGTATTTAAAGTCCAATATCATAGAAATGTGTTCCGTAAATTCATCGAAAACTTTTTACGTTTAAATCAAAGTCTGGAAAACAGGAGACAATAAACTCATATGGTGGTCAATTTAGCTTATCTCTAATATAATGTCTTTGGTATCTGAAGCGAATAAAACTTTTTTAACTTCACTTCAGTTTTAATAATGGATCCATTTTTTTCACTTTACAGTTACTTCAGTTCCAGAAAGCTGAACTGTTTACAGTCGGAGCTGCAGCCAGGCCATGTGCCCAGCTACACTACAGCCTCACTGAAAAACACCTGCGAAAAGTACGAACTACGTTTAAACACAAATAATTGTTTCCAAGATGTTTTATTTGCATCTTTTGGGTCTAACAGATTAATGTAATGTTCTCCTTAAACACATTCAGACATTTTCTGGATTTTATCAAGGCAGAAAAGCCTCTGACACATCCTCGTGCCTTGTTTGAAATGTATTTCTTACGTCTCTAGGACTGGAAAGGTACAGCAGGTGTATTAAGTGTTAAAGTAGAATCTCCACAAGTGACTTTTTTTTCCAGTCCACTGCCTCACTTTCTGTCAACAATCACTCGATAATATACTGAGTAGGGTTGGACATTGTTTGAATTAAAAAGCATTCTGGTGCATAACGATTCCCAATCCTGATTCTTTTAAGAAGCATGGGTTTTATTAGCTAGCTAACCACGTTAGCTCAAGGTGGACTATTAATTAGCTTAGCTTTGTTGTCGTTCTTGCTTCAGTAACCTAAATGTTTGCAATTGCACATCTGAAAAGAGATTATGGTGAACAAAGTGGCACATCGTGAAGTCTGGCCAAGTGCCTGGCTAACGTTTACTGGATATTTGCATTTTTCTGAGGTTCCAATGAGTCATCTAACGCACAAAGTGGGCCTTATTTTGTTGAACTTTGTTTGTGCTGGTAGCTAAGATTTAGTGGCTGATGTAGAACCTTTGGGTTTCTACTAAAATATGTTTTTTTTCTCGGTGTTTGGAGGGTAAACAGCGTGTGGTGCGACGGGACAGCGTGGTACGGGTAGAGCTGGCGGAGCTGAGCGCTGAGCTGGACCTGGACATCATCAGCCGCCTGGGGAGCCTCAGCAGAGCCTTCAGCCACTGTCCGAGTCAGAACGCTGGACCGGGACCCATACAGGTGGAACCGCCAATACTGTGCTGCCTTTAAAATATAAATGGAATACAAACCAGAAACCCTAAAACATTAAGATCCAGGTCAGAAAAAACACTAAGAGGACACAGGCTTATTTTCTTCTGTTAACTGTTGGCAATCAAGACCTCTAAGTATCATAAACTAGGCAGCTCACTGAACAGAAGTGAGCCTGTGCGGTTATCCACAGTCATGAACTTTTATGTCATCACCACATTGAGAAACCAAAACCTTAAAGATTTTTGTCTGAAAACATAATTCTGTCACGTCTCACTGGTCAAACTTGTGCTGACACAAACATTAACAAAATTGTCTGGTTTCAGAGGGAGTCAGTAGTTCTCCAATCATCCTAATATCAGCCTTGCATTAGTGGTCTGCTGTGATTACAGGGTTGATTATGACCAAATCTGTTCTTTAAATCCAATTCAGCTTACTTTCTGTTCTGAAAAGGATGCTAAGAATTATCTCTTTTTTTGTTTTTCTTCTCAGACCCAGAACGTTGAGCTTTGCTCCTCCTTCACCCTCCTGTCCCCTAACGCCATACTCAGACTTCGGTTTCCCATCCCAGACCTGCGACCTCTTCCCTTGCGTCGGCCGCCATCTCAGAGGGCAGTGAGGGAGGAGACTTTGGTTCTGGAGCTGACTGAGCTGGAGCTGAAGCACCAGGAGGCCCCGGATCTGAAGAGCGAGTGTTTAACCCCAGGGCAGCCATGGGGTCCCTGTCTTACCCAGCTGCTGGAGGCGTCTTTCACAGACATGCATGGTGGGAGCACACACAGCCACAGTATGGGTTTCGGTTGTTTTTTTTTTGCCATTATTATGCCAGTGTCCCTCTACCAGCAAATGGGTTCTGCTCGATCTCAGAACTGCTTTTGTACAAGGGTCACAAGCACGAATTTAGACATTGGTGCGTTTTTTCGAAACCTTTCATTTTGTTTGATAACCCTGTTAAAAATCACATTAAAATGAGTGGAAGATATCATTCATATTATATTAGCAGGTTCTTGTGGCTGTGCTTGTTTTACATCACAGTAGGCCCTCTAGATTGTGTGTTTAACTAGGTTCAACAAGTTTACATATTTCCATTTTAATTAGATTGATTGCTTGATATATGAAGTAACTATCATAACCCAGTAAATTTCAGTTCAATTGAGGTTGTATTCAGCAGTGTTTCCTTATTAAACCAAGTACTTACAGCAAAGGTAACAGGATGAAAACCTGGCTGGTAATACACCTGTTACACGATTGGTGTCTTCCTTGTGTTTCAGTGACCTAAGATTATACACAGCTTTAGGTAAATAGCGCTCCAGCCTTGCTACTAGGTATCTGACACCACATCATACATTTTTTTAACACCAGTGAAGCCAGGCAGCCACACATTTTTAAAACATTTAGCTACATGTGTGTCCCAACATTGAAACACCCTTACTACCTCACATCTGCACTACTGCTGGGGAATTTACACAGATGGTACTTGAATGTCGCTGGAGTGACTCAATTATATTACTTCTTTTAAAGCTGTACTATGCAGACCCACTGGCTGCAATGATGAAGATGCACTCACCTCAGCATTCCAGATGCTTGGAGCTGCTCAAACTGACACAAGAGGAACCCATTTTCTGATTAATTTAGCTAGGCACTAAGCGCACTCATTCACTGTGAATAGAGCTTCAGACTTTCAGCCCAAGATGGTCAGCTGATCACAATATATGAAGCTTCAAAAATTAATATAGCAAAAGTAAGGTACCCAGTCCTGGCGTAGTGCAACGCTGAGAATTTCCCCATCTTTACTCTTATTTAGGCCCACATAACATTCATATTTTATGTACATTAGCATACCTGGTAGATAAACGGTGTTCCTGCAGCTATAAATCAAGCATACATTCATATGTGCAGATTGTTATTATCTCGCATATGTATAATTTAACCAACAGCAATATCGAAAATAAGTTGTGTTTTAGTGTGAAGCAGAAATCTGTCTTTTAAACCAACAAGTTGGTGTAATTTTATATTTAAGTCATTTTCTTTATCACTTCATGTTTTTATTTATATCATTTTCAAGGAAAACAGAGATTGATATTTTGGGCATTAAAAAGTCATCTGTAATTTATTTAAATGCTAATTTATTTAAATTGTGTTCAATTACAAATAATTGTTGACATACTTTAGACCCTAACAGCAGATTTGCTTTCAGGTAGTGGATGATTCTGATTAAATATGTATTTTATAAAATATTTAATGGACTTGGTGATTATGACACTGGCAGGTGATTTGTTGCAGCAGATTAATCCACTAGGAGGCACTAGCATCACTGTCATATTTAGTTGGGATTTTTAGATTAAATTCAAAGGGAGAAATTTCACAAATGCAAAAAGCCTGCGTCCTGTGAGCAGGGTTTTGCTTCTTAGTATGAAAGTAAACCATGCATGCAAAGGCAATTGTAAAGGAAGGCACCACAATATCTGTGTTTAAAAAAAGAAAGTAGATCATTAATATATTGTTGGTAAAAGACGTCTCAACTCTGACTTCCTTTTCTGTTTCTTATTCGTCCTTTGCTTTGCAAAGTGTCCCTAAACTGGAGGTCTGTCTTCCTGTCTAGTAAATACTTCGATATTTACCTTGTTGTGTTTCACCAGGATCATATGAGGGCTGGGAGGGAGGCTCCTTCCCCTGCATCAGAGTGAAGAAAAACCTCGACTCTGTGCCAAGGTTAGTCCCTTTGATGATGGCCTAAATGCAGTATAGTAACAAAACACTCACACCTTTTCTAAAGCTGTTTTTGTTTGGGCATCGTTATTGGTTAACAAGTACAATGGATAAAATTTTTCAGGAATTCAAATGGAAACGTTAGCAATTTAGTTTTGAGACCTGATGGTCGGAAGAGTCTTGAAGGCTCCTGAGCAGTGGAGCACTGTTCGGAAATAAAATCTTATGTGACATTTTTCATCTAGTCTTTAAATGTAAGATTGCCCCCACCTTTTCAAACATAGTAGCCAGAAAAATAAATCTAAAATTCAGGTCAAGATGAAGGCTAATTTTGCTAAATCCTGTTACTAAAAGTCTCAGGATTATATTCGGCCTTCTCTGCGGCTTTCTAATCACCAGGAATGGTTGTTACTACATGCTCTAAGCTAGCAAACTCACGCAGCCAAACTTCTCCATCCACAGGATTTCAGTGCGTGTGCGCGGCGGCGAAGCTCAGGGCCCAGCAGCAGGTCTGAGTGGGATGAACCTGGGCCTCATGAAGGATCTAGGGGCCAACTTCTTTGAAAGCCACTGTGAATTCAGCGAGAAATCCAGCTGTCCGTTTTCTTCAAACCGCACCATGTTTGAGACAGAGGAGGTGTGCTAACACTCAAAAAGGAGAAATAATAACCCATGAGGATTCTTGTTACTAACTCAACCCACTTCACTTAAATTAGATGGTGATTCCTGCCGACCCGGAGGAAATGCTCCAGTTTCATGAACAGTGTGTCGCTCAGTGTCAGTGTGCGGTGGACATCAGCCTGCCGCTGGCCTACATCCTCCTGCCCAGCAAACAGTCTTTCCAGAGCATCTACAACAGGTCTCATCCAACCTTCATCTTGGAGACAAATATCCTTCTGTAGTTTCATCATTTTGCTGGGCAAACGTTATGCATCAAACCTAATGTCCTCGTATTTTATTTCCGAGCAGGTAGAGTTTCTTGTACAATTTTAAAGATTAACATTATTTCAGGTTTTCTGAACATTCTAAGAAAATATTTTTTGGACTTTGGCTGATTTTTATTTATTTTTTTGTAATTTTCAGAGAAAAGTCTTTGTTTAAGCCAAATAACTCCAAGCTTTAAATCAGAAATTCTCCTAAACTTGAGGCCCTAGCCAGTGCTTTGACACCCCAGACAACTTAGCAAAAAACCCGAATGTTTGTTTAGATGTTGAGGGACTTTTTGTTATTGTGAGCCTGTGCCACAGACATTTTTTAATCTAAGGTAAATAACTAGGGTAACAGTTTGACTAACCATGTTTTTCCACCAAAAAGGTGAGTCAGAAAGCGCTTTTAGGTGAACACTAGTCATACAGTTCCTTGCAAAAACCTTCACAGCTCTCAAAATATTTGGTCATGCCACAACCTCAAATGTCATTGTATTTTATTAAGATTTTATTCGTTAGACCACAACAAAGTAGTGCACAATTGTAAAAGGACAAAAAAAACTAATGCATGTGTGATTTAATCTCCGTATAAATGCAGCTGTTCTGTGAAGGCCTCAGAGATTTGTTACAGAACAAGCTGCATCATGAAGAACGATGAACGCAGCAGAGAGGTCAGGGAGGAAGACGTGGAGAAGTTTAAAGCAGGTTTAGATTGTACAAAATATCTCAAGAGCACTGTTCAATCTGTCATCTGAAAATGGAAATAGAATGGCAACAAGGGGGCAAGGGGAGCATAATAATAAGAGAAGCAGCCAGGAGGTCCCTGGTAACATTTAGCTTACATGGAAAACAATGTGAGGCAGAAAACTGACCGTGCACATCAACCTTAAAAAACACATCTCCACCTAGAAACGTTGTAGTAATGTCATGTTGTGTGGATGCTTTTCTCTAGCAGCGACACGGAGACTTGTCAGAGTTGATGCGAAGGTAAATACAGGTTAATCCTGGAGGAAATCCTGTTGGCTGCTGCGAAGGACTTGAGACTGGGGTGAAGGTTCAAGTTTAAGTGCTCTGAACATTTTTACAAGGCGGTGTACATTATATGATTGACTGAGCGATGCTGTACGGTCCCGTCGGGTTTCAGATACTGTTTATGTGCTGCAGATAGTTTTTTATTAAGCCTGGCACCCCTTTGTTTGTCTTCCATTTTTCCATTTTACCCATTTTGAGCACCCAATGGATGGTATGCTGTCAAATGTTTGTAGAAGAAGAAACCCAGACAGAAAACGTGAAAAATCAGCCAAAGTCCTAAGAAAAACTTTGATGTTTAAAATACTTTGCGAAACACTGATGAAAACAACTTCATATGATTACGAGTAGATGTGGCTTCTGGGAGCAAAGTGTGAAGTAATTCCAGCTGGTTTTGCTCATTGCTTTATATTGAAAACTCAGTTGACTTTGAAGCTAGTTGACGGTTTTGTGTGCTGGCTTTAAATCATGATTGAGAGTTGATGTTACTTCTTCTTCATCCTCCCCTTTAACCCAAAAGGATCAATAATGACCTCTTGATGTGGGCGCCGCCTCCCCCTCCTCCCCCCTCAGCCCACAGCCCCTATCAGAGCCACCATCTCTACGACGAGTTCCAGCTGTGCAAGTCGGCCTTCAGACTGGGCAAGTTTTTCTGCTCCGATGGAAAAAATTTAATCCTGATGTAGATTTATGACAAACAATATAAGCCATGGTGCAAAAACATCTAATATTGGCTTTTGTATTGCTTTTGGAAAAAACCGTTTGCTTCACTCTCTGCCACAGACTCTGACTCAGAAGAGGATGAGCCTCAGTTTTACTTGGCCAACGAATCATCTGGAAGGATGCAGTCGTCAGCTTCTCTTCCCAGCCACAACCTCAGCCTCCTCTCCCTCACTGTGATTATCGGGAAAGGTCGCCTGCAAGCCAGAACTGACAGGAAGGTGAGCCAGGAGGAAGATGAATTCAGAGGAGGGCACTGATGAGTTTAACTGCATCAGATGATATAATAAGAAGCCTTTTTTTCCTGTCTTTGTAAAATATGTGCTTAAGTGGTTCAACAGTCACATTTCAGTCTTGCTCTTCAGTGTTTATTTATATATAGATATAATGTACGTCGATTGCTAACTATAATTAATTCTTATTAATAAATGAGACAGAACTCGTGTCTTCATTTTTTCTTTAACTTTTTCTATACATTAATTACCTTTTATTTAAAGTCTGTTTGCAGTTACATTCTAGTGTTTAAACTTTGTAAACTGAAGATTTCCGATGGTGGAAGTTGAGGTTAAGTGTAGTTTAAAATTCACGTTGCAGCCTTGCTTCGTTCATGTGGTATTTCTGTTTTTTCATATAAGGAGGATCAAACTCAGGGAGAGATTGTTCTTGACCTGGAAGGGGGGAAGATTTTCAGCGTCGCGCAGCATCAAAATGATCCCAACCTCAACTTCCTGACTTTGGAGAGCAAACGAGTGGAGCTCTACCATCGAGGTGCACATTGTGGTCTTATTTGCAAACATTCCTATTATATCCGGAAAATTCTGATTCAAGCATTTTCCAGGTGGGCAAACAGAATTAAGTCTGAAAGAACGTTTGTTTTCTTCTATCCATCGATACCAATACATCGTTTTTGTTTCCGCCCATTCATCCAACCATTTTTCTGCCAATTTTCCAACAGTTTGTCCATCCATCTGTTCATCCATACATCCATTTGTCTGTCCATCTATCAGTTTATCCTGGCATCCATCCAGTGTTCTCTGATATCACTCTTCCATGTATTTGTCCCTACGTCTGTTCATCTGTCTGTTTGTCCATCCATCGAAGCATCCATCCGTTTTTCCACCCATTCATGCAACCATTTGTCCATCTGTTTGTTTCCGTCCAGCTAGTTGTTCGTCCATGCATCTGTTTGTCCTTCCGTCTATCCTTGCATCCATCCAATGATTCTTTATTCCACTCTTCCTTCCATTTGTCCATCCATTCAACAGTTTATCCATACATAAAGCTGTCCGTCCATCCAGTCTAACATTTATGTAGGTTCTGATCACTGTACAAATATCCGACCATACATTTACTCTGGCTGTTTGCATTTATGCTTTAAAACATCTAAAGGGGTCTGGGTTTTGCACATTTGAGAGGGGAAGTGTTAAATTCTGACATGGAAAATGAACCCAGTCATCTAGATTCATTGTGGGTTAGAAGTTATACATGCCTTTGTGACTCATTGGACATATTTTTTGCCCTTTAGCTGTGGTTGAAGACACCTCCATTCCACAGAGGTTGGAGATGCCCAGCTTCAAACCACCCAAACACTTGGACCCTACCATCTACCCCACAGAGGTGGGAGTGAGTAGTGTGAGAGGACGGGAAGGGGAGCCACAGATGTTGTCTACAGCCATTAAAATCACGCTGGACCTCAAGAATAACGTCAAGGTTTGCCCTTCTTATGCACCTGCTTCATGCTGCAACTTCAAGTTTAGTATCAATCTCAAGAAGAAATGTTTATCTTTGTCTTTTATAGGAGTTCTTGGTTGCTCTTCAGCTGCAAGGTGCCACTATGAGACATTACATGACACAGACCAATCAGAGCTGGCACGAGCAGGTGAGAAAATGAAACAAGGGTTTCTGCCTGAGTACATATCAGGATCCCTACACCGTTTGGAATTTAGGTTCAGTATTTGTAAAAGGTATTGAAAGGAAAACAGAGTGTGTAAAGATGTTTGCTTTTCTACAATTTTAATTTAGTCCCTATTTTCAATGTCTAAAAACCTTCTTGTTACCTTCCTTCCTTCCTTCCTTCCCCATTGTTCTTTTTCTCCTGTAATTCCTAAGGTCCTTCCTTCCACCCTTCCTACCTCATGTCCATCCTTCCTTTCTTACACATTACTCTCCTTCTTTCCTTCTTTTCGCACTTCCTCGTGTCTCTAATTCCCTGTTTGAACATCGTCTTTTATTCCTGTTTTTTTTTTACCTCCATCACTTAATTTTTTTATTCTATTTTTACTACATTGGAATGTATGTACCTGACTTTTGTGAAGTGCCTTGAGACGACATGTGTTGTGAATTGGCGCTATATAAATAAACTGAATTGAATTGAACTACTCCTCTCTCTGTGTTCGGTCCTCTCGTCTTTGTGAACTAGGTCCCTTTGTTCCTTGTGTTCCTCCTTTTTTCCTTCCATGTATTCTTGTCATTTTCCCTCCCTTTTTTCTTTTCTTCTGTCCCTGCTTCCTTTTGTCATTTCACTTTCCCTTCCTACTTCCCATCCTTCTTTCTTTCCTACTTTATGTCCTTCCCTCTTTTCTCTGTTCTTTCTTCCTTTCTTTAATGACTGGCTTCCTTTTTTGTGCCCTCCTTCCTTATTTGAGTCCTTCCTTCATTTCTATCCTTGTCCTAGCTCTCTTCCTTTCTTTCTTCCTTCCTTCCTCCCTTCCTCCCTCTCTCTCTGAATTTGCTAAACTCGTCTTGCTCTTCATCAAACTGTTGCTCTAGGCAACATATTTGTTTCTGCTAATTAATTTTGTATGTCTTCGGGTAACATCACTCAGATGCTTGCTTGTGATTGGCTTTACATTCCTGATGTAGGTGTGTCTGCTTCGAGGAAAAATTACAGATTCGCTTCAGCACAGATGGACGCGACTAAACTGAAATATGTTAATCTGAGATGTTTTATTTTCTGGCAGGCAGAAAGGGACAAATTAAAACCCAGATTGTTTGGACATACGTGATCCAAGTATAATTAGTCTGCTTTCCATCTGGAGGTGCTTTAGAACAAAATAACCCTCCCTTCCAGAAACAAAAGCCAGAGATAACAAGCACATGAAGTTGAACTCTAACAAGTAAAATGCAATTTAATGTGACAGCTTTCATGACCTTAAAGGTCTTTAGCCTGTGCTATAATTGTTACTGATACTGTTTGTTTTACCTCCCAGTAAAACCATTTAAAGTGTTTATTATTCACCTTTTTGCCTTTGTGACTTACAGCTGATTGACTTTCTGGATGTTATCGACGACCCCATCCTGGGATACATGGCACCGGCTGTCATCACTGTCCTCCACACACACCTGGCTACCTGCGCTGTAGACTACAGGTATGGACCAGGGAAGTGGTCTTGATCCATTTGCTATGTTATGATTGGTGTAATTGTGAAGCTTTTTGTTCAGTTGTTGTTTTTGAATGTGCTATATAAATACAGGGGTTGGACAATGAAACTGAAACACCTGTCATTTTAGTGTGGGAGGTTTCATGGCTAAATTGGACCAGCCTGGTAGCCAGTCTTCATTGATTGCACATTGCACCAGTAAGAGCAGAGTGTGAAGGTTCAATTAGCAGGGTAAGAGCACAGTTTTGCTCAAAATATTGAAATGCACACAACATTATGGGTGACATACCAGAGTTCAAAAGAGGACAAATTGTTGGTGCACGTCTTGCTGGCGCATCTGTGACCAAGACAGCAAGTCTTTGTGATGTATCAAGAGCCACAGTATCCAGGGTAATGTCAGCATACCACCAAGAAGGACGAACCACATCCAACAGGATTAACTGTGGACGCAAGAGGAAGCTGTCTGAAAGGGATGTTCGGGTGCTAACCCGGATTGTATCCAAAAAACATAAAACCACGGCTGCCCAAATCACGGCAGAATTAAATGTGCACCTCAACTCTCCTGTTTCCACCAGAACTGTCCGTCGGGAGCTCCACAGGGTCAATATACAAAGCCGGGCTGCTATAGCCAAACCTTTGGTCACTCATGCCAATGCCAAACGTCGGTTTCAATGGTGCAAGGAGCACAAATCTTGAGCTGCGGACAATGTGAAACATGTATTGTTCTCTGATGAGTCCACCTTTACTGTTTTCCCCACATCCAGGAGAGTTACGGTGTGGAGAAGCCCCAAAGAAGCGTACCACCCAGACTGTTGCATGCCCAGAGTGAAGCATGGGGGTGGATCAGTGATGGTTTGGGTTGCCATATCATGACATTCCCTTGGCCCAATACTTGTGCTAGATGGGCGTATCACTGCCAAGGACTACCGAACCATTCTTGAGGACCATGTGCATCCAATGGTTCAAACATTGTATCCTGAAGGCGGTGCCGTGTATCAGGATGACAATGCACCAATACACACAGCAAGACTGGTGAAAGATTGGTTTGATGAACATGAAAGTGAAGTTGAACATCTCCCATGTCCTGCACAGTCACCAGATCTGAATATTATGAGCCACTTTGGGGTGTTTTGGAGGAGCGGGTCAGGAAACGTTTTCCTCCACCAGTATCACGTAGTGACCTGGCCACTATCCTGCAAGAAGAATGGCTTAAAATCCCTCTGACCACTGTGCAGGACTTGTATATGTCATTGCCAAGACGAATTGACGCTGTATTGGCCGCAAAAGGAGGCCCTACACCATACTAATAAATGATTGTGGTCTAAAACCAGGTGTTTCAGTTTCATTGTCCAACCCCTGTATATTTGGCGTTGACATTTATAGAACTTAGAGTAAACCTGATAATATGTTAAATTCCTCTGTTTTGATTGTTTTACTTCCAAGGCCTCTGTATTTGCCCCTGAGGGTCCTGTTCACAGCAGAGTCATTTTCTCTGTCCAGTAACATCATTGTAGACACCGCCACGTTCCACCTCAGGTACTGGTTAGCGCTGACTGAGCTCAGCAGTCAGAATAGCAATGTTTTAGGAGGGCTAATTAACCCAGGGAATGTTTAAGATGTCACCTAATAAATTGAGATTTACTGCTTTAGATCTAGTGATATTTTTACTATAAGATCCTTTTATTTTGTTGTCCTCAGATTCATCCTGGATGATTCTGCTCTCTACCTCTCTGAAAAATGTGGGACGGACACAGTGGACTTGAGGAAAGGTAGGACATGCAGTCCACCCTTGTCTCCACGTCACACATTGCAGGATATCTCCGTTGCACTTAAGGTGTTCAAGTTCCAGTTACTTCACCTGAATTCAGTCACATTAAAAAACAAAGTAGGCCCTCCTTCCGTTCTTGTTTTAATGTCTTATAAAAATCACCTGGTCCTTGCTGAATTTGAAATTATTTAAATCCAACCTCAAGCATAGAAGATCATGCTATAGATCTACGCTGTCATTGTTCATTAAACAAAGGTGGCACCAAAACGGGAAAGGTGCATGCTGCAAATCTAAGTACACCCCATGGTCCACCAGCCTTTTGTCCAGAAGCGACAAGTTGAAGTATTTTTCAGTTTCAGTCTCCCGCATCATTGCCGTTGTTTTTGGGATTATTGTCCTCTTGATGACCCAGTTTTAGCCAAGCTACAGAGTTATGGGCTCCGGTGTTGTTAAAGCGAAACACTTGAACCAGCAAATAAACCCGTGTTGGAGGGGCAGAAATAAGAAGTCATGTAAAACCATTTTGTGTGTGTTTGTGTCCCACAGATTATGTGTGTGTTCTGGACATTGACCTCCTGGAGCTCGCCATCACCACGTGGAAAGGCAGTGATACCGGAAAGCTGGTGAGTTCTGCTCCATGTCCTTACCGACCTGTTTTTCCTTCATATTTAACTATAGGTCAAAATAAAAAATAAACAAAAGACAGTAGAAAGGCGAAGAACCATTATAATTAACTTCAAGGTCCACAAAAAGCCACTAACAAGCAGTTGGGCGCATGTTTATAAATATTTATTTCACCATAATTAGATTACACTATAATAACAGCTCCAGACAGTAATTTGGCTCAAGTTTTACTCTCAGCTGGACCTGAAACCAAAATCAGCAGTAAAATGCTAAACAAGTCTTCCCACAGCAATGATGCAGCTGTTCTCTAAACCAACCAATCAGGGCTAATCAAGGCTGGTGTATTTTGTTACGTCAATATGTAAATATGTTTTAGTTTATTTGCTATAGCTTATTTGAAGGAACTTTGTTCTATATAACTGGGAAGGAAAATGCACACAGAGTGGTTTTTAGAGACTAACGTACATGCAGTGCTGCAATCAGAGCTCAGACATGGCTGCACCACTCGTTTTCCAGTCCCAGTTCTCCCACAGGACTTCTCTGGGCCCCACGGCTTAGGAATAAGTGATAATACCCAATGAAGAGTATTTAAACTTTTCTGATTACAGCTTATGGGAGATGAGCACTAAAAGGAGAAAATTCCACAGCATCCAAAGGTTTTTGTTCATTTCTGGAATCGGACAGTCAACCCCCTCCAGTATTGTTTCTATTCTGTCACATTGAACCCGTTCACTTTTTGTCATGAATTTACATCTGATGGATGCTCTTCCTTCAGTCCAACCACTCGTTTGTGTTTCAGTCCCAGCCTCTCTTTGAGCTGCGCTGCTCCAACAACGTGGTGCACCTCTATACCTGCGCAGATTCCTGTGCCGCGCTCGTCAACCTGCTGCAGTATCTGGTCACTCAGGGTGACTTGCATCCTCCACCCCGCCACACCTCACCTACTGAAATAGCTGGTCAGAAATTACCGGTAAGACATTATATTCACTTGCACCACAGTACCTTTAAGAATATGCAGCTTTTTATTGTGTTTAATGCACCAAGAACACCACCAACAACAAATATACGAAGCCTGGAACTATGAGGCTGAAATGATCAACCCTGGTTGGACCAGATAGAGCAATAACACAGGCTTAAGCTATGATGAATGTCCTAACAGAAAAAAAAGTGTCAGGAAACCCAATTTTTGAAGTATTGACATTTTACAACTTTCATTACAAACATATTTTGTTGCAGAATACAGTGCCTGCCAAATTATTCAAACTTTTTCACATTTTGTCAGACTACAGCCCCTTATTTCAATGCAATTTAAACGGATTCTATGTGATTTACCAGCTTTAGGATTACCCCATTCACCATACTTGAATGCCGGCCAGAAAGTTCGATTTTGGTTTAATCTGACCGGAGCACCTTCTTCCACATGTTAGCTGTATACGCTACCTTTCCTCTTGACACTGAAAGACTGATTGGTGGAATGCACGACTAATTATATATAACGTTTCTCCCTCCTCAGCTGTGGATCTCTGCAGCTCCTCCAGAGCTACCATGGGCCTCTTGGCTGCTTCTCTGATTAATCCTCTTCTCACCTGGCCTATCAGTTTAGGTGGACGGATTGTGTCATGCACTATTTACATTTTTTGATGATGGATTGAACAGAGCTCTATTACACGTTCAAAGCTTGAGAAATGTGCTTCTAACTACCAAGATGGTGACTTCTGAAGGTAATTAGTGGGACTGGGTTTTATTTAGGGCTGGATACAAATGAACCATCACCCTTTTCATATTTTCAAAAAGTCAAAATAATGAAAAATGTTTCTCCCACTATGAATTACACACTACTTTGTGTTGGTTTATCACACAAAATCCTAATAAAATACACTGAAGTTTGTGTTTCAAGCTGTTTGAGTATTTTACAAGGTGCGGCGGTTAATAAAACAACAAGATTTCCATTAAGAGTCTTTCCTCTAATATCCGTCTGATACTGTGTCCTGTTAGTTGTCAGAAAGTCCCGCGCCTCTGCCACCCTGTCCTCCAGCTGAAACCGCAGAGATCAACCAGTACGACCTGACTGATGCCTTAATCGACACAGAGAAGAGCCACAGAGACAACAGTTTAGAATCAGGTATTATTATTTCTGAACATGGGTATCCAAATATGATTGATTTAAGCCAATACCTATTGGAGAATATTATTCTCATCTTGTACAGTAGCACCTTTTTGCCCTGGATGGATTTAAAGAGAAGTCTTGAGAGAGAGTTTGGCAAACATTTTTTTCTTGGTTTGTGTTTAGTTAAAGTCCCTGACCGATTCTCTGTCTTCCAGATTCTCCTTCAGTGCCGAGGGGCTCGCCCGTCTCCGTCTATTTGTTTCCTGGTGAAGGGTCAATGCAAAGCCCGTCTATCCTACAGAGGGAGGACTCTGAGCTGGACGGACTGGTTGCCACGGCTATGGAGGCACAGCCTGATATGATACTGGATGATGGCTCTGAGGGCTCCACCGATAACGATGACTTCTGCATCCTGGAGGCTCCTGGCATGGGCATACCTGTGAGTGCTGACTTACTTCTTATGCTCCTACTGTACTTTTTCTTTAAAGTTGACTTTTCTTTTTTGAAACTTTTCCTGCTTGTGAAACTCTTGCAGCCCAGAGACGGGGAGCCTGTGGTAACTGTGCTGTGTCAGGGGCCCATCAGGGTGAAGGACAGCCACTTTTCCAGGCCTCGAGGAAGCTCAGACCTGCTCCGAGCTCCTAGCAGGTTCCCGGTACCCCACACCAGGGTAGTGCTGAAGGAGATCTCTGTGGTGTGGCATCTCTACGGGGGCAAGGACTTCGGTGGCAAGCCGATGTCCATACATGCTCAGAACTCAAACAGGTTTTTTTTAAATTTACTTCTGTTTTGTTTATTACTGCGTGTGTTTTTGTGCCTTTTCACAAACTTGACCATCATGCTCCGTCTCTTTCTGCCTTTAGGGGTCGCTCTGTCCCTGCCGGTATTCGTGGGTCTCCGTCTCGCTCTGTTGCCTCCTCCCGTCCCCAGAACTCCTGGCGTTGGGCTGGAGGCAGCGGCCGTCAGCACTCACTGCTCATGGAAATCCAACTCACCAAGGTGAATTAGTACTTCTGAAGGTTCTGCAGTTCAGTAGACACAGTGCCTTGCACTCAATCTCTCCATCCTTGACGTTCTTCACATTTTGCCAGGTTACAACAGCAAAGTTCAGTGTATTTGATTGAGGCTTTTGATAGACCAAGACAAAACGAATTAAGATACATGATTTTCTTTTTTATAATCTGAAAATGTGATCGGTATTTGTGTTCAGACTCCCTGAGTCGGTGCTTTTCAGAACAGCGTTTACCGGCTATTACAGCTGCAGTTCTTTTGGTGTGTTCAGGGGGATGTCCAGTTTTAGTTTTCCACCACACAAAGTGTTTTGCATGGCCAATACGTTTAATTTGGGCTTACCATATTTATTTAGAACCTTTATCCATGTGTTTGATGTGTGCCCTACATGGCATATGGCAAACTGTAAATTAAACTTCTTATGGTTTTCTACTTGCCACTCTTCCATAAACACCAGATGCTTTGGAGTACAGCGCTGAGAGTTGTTCTGCTGACTCCCACCTGAGCTGAGGATCTTTGTAGCTCCTCCAGAGTTACCATGGGTACACTAACGGTCAAATGTTTTAAATACACTTTCTCACTTAATGGGTCTCTTTATTTTCATGACTGTTTACATTGTAGATTCTCACCAAAGGCAACAAAACTATGAATCAACACACATGGAATTATATAAACAAAAAGTGTGAAATAACTAAACATTTTTATTTTAGATTCTTCCAAATAGCCACCCTTTGCTTTGATTACTGCTTTGCTCTCTTGGCATTTTCTCCATGAGCTTCATGAGGTGGTCACCTGAAATGATTTTCCAAAGAGTCTTGAAAGAACTTCCCAGACGTTCATTGAGAGACGGCTAAAGGTTAATATTTCAGTGGTAACAGCAAAAGGTGGCTACTTTAAGGAATCTGAAGTTTAAAATATATTTAAAGTTCTTTTCCAATTTTTTGTTTGCTATATAATTGCATATGTGTTCATTCACCGTTTTGATGCCTTCAGTGAGAATCTACGTACCATGTAATAAATAGTCATAAGCATAAAGAAAACCATTAAATGGGAAAGACGTTCTAAAACTTTTGACCAGTAGTGTATCTTGACTGCTTCTCTGATTAATATTCTTAATGCCATATGTCATTTTAGGTGGACATCATGTCTTGGTAGGGTAGCAGTTGTGCTTTCCTCTTTCCATTTTCAGATGGTGGATTAAACAGAGCTCTGTGAGCTGTCCAAAGTCTGGGACATTGTTTTAAACACTAACCCTGCTTTCGGAGTGATGCTGATTGATTTATTTTTATTTTATATATTTCAAATCCATGCATTTTCCCTTCACTATGTTGTACTTTATGTTGCTCTGTCATCTAAAATCCCAATAGCAGACAAAATATAAAAACGTTCAAGGATGAGAATACATTTTTTGAGACTTTCTATGTCTATTTCACCATATTTTACATGAAGATAAATCATTTCTTTATAGTTCATTGTTGTGTAATCTTATTTTAGGTGTTCATTCTTGGGTTTTACTTTAAACGTCTCCCCCTTGTGTCCTCCAGGTGTCCTTCCAGCATGAGTCATACCCAGTGGCAGTAGCAGGGCAGGATGGGGAGGGGTCACTGACCGCTGGGGTCGGTCCCAGTGGGGAGCAGCCCCTTTCCAGGCAGGTCTTCATCGTTCAAGAGCTGGAGGTTCGGGACCGACTGGCCTCTTCGCAACTCAACAAGTTCCTCTACCTCTACACGAGCGAGAGCATGCCTCGCCGAGCCCACTCCAACATGGTGAGGCTGTGTGTGTGTGTGTTGATTCCTAAGCAGCAGAGATGGAAAATGCAAAACACTTTTCACAGCGAAGAAACAGATTGGGGTGAGATCTTCCTTGTTGCCTTGTTGCAGCTGACTGTGAAGGCCCTGCAAGTATTACCAGAGTCAGGACTCGGTGGACCCGAGTGTTGCCTACGGGTCAGCCTGCTGCCGCTGCGACTTAACATTGACCAGGTAATTCCTGCATCTAGACCAAATACAGACGTAATCGTATCCTTTTTCACCTCTATAAAGAAACGAAATGAAGAGGGCGATTAAAGCCTTAAGATATTCTGTTACATTTTCATCCCATCTATAAATGAACAAAGATGGCATTTTTCTATCAACATTTCTTTGCTTCAGGCTAAAATACACATGTTCAACACATGTTGATTTAGTTCTCGAAGTTTAAAAAGAAAAGGAACATGTTATGCTTATTCAAATATAATTTTAAATGCTTAAAATGTTTATTTGCTGTTTTCATTAGCTCATGTATTCTGGGCCTTTTACTTGTTTCAGGTGTCTTTGTATCCTAGTCAGTTTCATGCTGTTTGTGGTTTTGTGCTTCTGCCAGACTTTGTTTTTGTCTCTCCTCCAGGATGCACTGTTTTTCTTGAAGGACTTTTTTAGTAATCTAGCATCTTCTGTTAACCCCTACATGCCTGTGGACCCTGCTGCTGAAGGTCAGTTAATGCAGTCATTTTTTTTTTTTTACCATAACATGAACAGAGTGCTGAACAGTCACAAAATATAAGAAGCACAATACATACATAACGTATAAAAACAATGGTTCATATCTGTGACTTGGTTGAAGGCCAAGGAGTAAAAACGGGTTTTCAGATCATATTTAAAAACAGCCTGTCTGTTCTGGGGTGGCAAGTTGTTCCAATGTTTTGTAACTGTAATGACAAAAATTGTGTCACTTCCCAACCTGAGTCATGTCCAAGAGCATCCGATTCACTGATCTATGTGAGAGAGATGGGACGTTTATATATAGACATTCTGACAGATGAGATGGGCCACCGTTAAGACACTTAAAAACATATTAAATGACTTTAAAATGGATTCAAAAACAAACTGGAAGCAGATAATGAGAGGCTAACAGTGAGGTTACGAGTTCCCGCCTGTTTGTGCCTATTAAAAATCGAGCTGCAGCGTTCTGAACCAACTGTAGGCACTCAATACAAGCCTGGCTGATCCCAAACAAGAGTGTGTTGCAATAATCCAACCTAGAAGTAATAAAAGCACAAATAACTGTTTCAAGGTTGCGTTTGGACAGAACAGGATTGATTTTTGATAATTGCCCTAACTGAAATTAAAAAAACAGGACTGCACCAATGCGTTAACCTGACTCGGGTTTTAGCACAGGATCCATTTTCATTACTAAGTTTGGAATGATGGTCTATATATTGGGAAGCAGTGATTTAAAAACATGGGGTCCAGGTGCCGATGGGTCTAACTAACATGACTTAAGTTTTCTTTTCATTGACATGAACGGTAGAAGACTTAAACCACAGGAGAGCTAAGCCTGTAATGCCTACCTACTGCTCCAGCCTGGAGATGACAATATAGTGGTCTATTGTGTCAAAAGCAAGTACAATATCACCAGGGTCCATTGCTAAAAAGATATTAAAGATATTACAGTTATTAAATCTCTTAATATTTACCTGTGATGACTCAGTGCTGTGTGGGAGTTTTATAGCCTCTTTTTCTTGCTTCAGTTATTTCCTTTTTCATAATCAGAGGAGCTGCCTTTAGTGGCATTTAATATAAATGGTCTGGTCTGGTCACCTTACAACCACAAACTTACATGGAATTTATGGGAAACACCAGCCCAAAGTAGTGCATAATTGTGAAGTTGAAGAAAAATTGTTTATGATTTCACACAAATAAAAATCTGAAAGGTGTGGTGTGCATTTATATTTAAATCAATTCTTTGTAGAACCACATGTGTCCTTTAGGGTATGTCACAGCCAAATTAGCACTAAGATACTGAAGTTTTTCTCTTTTTTTCCTTTGCGAAATAGCAGAATTAGATTTGGGGTTTGAGTCTGACGGGGTCATTCTAACGCATCAACATCTAAGCTATCTAAAACTATTCTAGTTCTAACTATGATCTAAACTATTTAACTGTAGCCCTGATTGTACGTTAAGGCTCTTTGTCCTGCTGGAAGGCGAACCTCCTGTCCAGCCTCCAGTCTCCTGCAGCCTCTAACAGGTTTGCTTGCAGGATTTCCCTGTATTTAGCTCCATCGGTCTTCCCATCAACTCTGAGCAGCTTCCCTGTTCCTGCTCAAGACATGCTATCCCACGGCATGATTATTTTACTATCATTATCTTTCCCTGGATGGTATGTTCACACACAACGTTTTGCTTGTAGGCCACAACGGTCAGTTTTGGTCTCATCTGACCAGACCACCTTCCTCCCCTTGCTTGCAGTCTCCTGTACATGGCGCCCGCTACATGTCAAACTGCGAACAGGACTCGTTATGACTTTGTTTCCACTATGGCTTCCTTCTTGCCACTCTTCCATAAGGATCAAATCAATCAAACGCACTGCTGTTGATGGTAGTCCTGTCAACATATTCTCCTACAGGAGCTGTGGATTCCTGCAGCTCCTCCAGTGTTAACATTGGTCTCTTGGCTGCCTCCCCTGGCCTGTCAGTTTAGTTGCAAGAGTAAAGGGGGCTAAATACAAATGCATGTCACAGATTTTAGATTTGAGATTGAACAAAACGTTAGTTATGAAAAACAAAGGTTCAGACAGTGTTTTTGAAGGCAGTGTACACTTCAAGAGGAGGCCTGCTAAGTATATAATCGTGTTGTTTCTTTGGTCACTTGCAGTGAAGGCAGATCCTTCCCATAAAGGGTCTGAGGAGATCGGAACAGATGCTGGCCTGGGTCCTGACCTAACAGCTTCTGTGGAAACCACCTACAGCGAGCAAAGCTCCTCCTCTGCCGGCTCCTCCTCATCCTCCTCCGAACAGCCAATCTACTTCCGGTGTGTTGACATTGATTCTTCACAGATATAAAGCGAGCTGAAAATGTCAAAGAGGAGAAACACCCTCTGCTGCAAGGATGCATGTAGGGTTTTGTTTAAATTAGAGCTGCGTGAATATTTTTTCTCTCTTTCAGGGAATTTCGTTTCACTTCTGAAGTGCCTATCTGGCTCGACTATCATGGCAAACATGTTGTCATTGAGCAGGTGAGAGGTCATGAAAACAGCTTCTCTGTGTCTGACTGGAACAGAAACTCAGGTGTTACATCTCTACAGTATCTTCAGATTCCCCTACAGTATTGCGTTTTGTTTCTCAGGGAACGTTCGCAGGGATTCTGATCGGTCTAGCTCAGCTGAACTGTTCAGAACTGAAGCTGAAGCGGCTCTGCTGCAGACATGGGTATAAAAGGACATTCAGATATCGTGAAGCAGTTTTAAATCTGATAATCCCCCTATAACCTATAAACAAAAACCTGAATGACTTGAGTCTTCTTCAGAACCTTTTAGCCTGAGGTATTTTTTGTTTGACATGTTTCCAGTCTCCTCGGAGTTGACAAGGTGATCCAGTACGCTGTCACAGAGTGGCTGACCGACATCAGGAAGAATCAGCTGCCAGGCATTCTGGGAGGTGTCGGCCCAATGCACTCAGTTGTTCAGCTCTGTAGGTTAAAGTCTTTGCTACAGAAATGTTTACAGTTTTTAAACCTACTTTTTTCTTTCTGTTAATTTTCCCTTCTCCTTCCGCTCTGTGTGTCTGCTCAGTCCATGGAGTGAGGGATCTCTTTTGGTTGCCTATAGAGCAGTACAGGAAGGACGGACGCATTATTCGGGGTCTCCAGCGGGGGGCGGCATCCTTCGGGACCTCCACAGCATCGGCTGCTCTGGAACTTAGCAACAGGCTTGTGCAGGCCATCCAGGTACTTTTACCCTCACACAAAATTAACTAATATTTAATGTTCTGTCCAAACGTAAAGAAGCCCTTTTATATTTCTATTTTTACATTGGATAACTCTTGTAGTGCTTGTTACCTCTCTATAGGCTACAGCAGAGACGGTGTATGACATCTTGTCTCCAACGCCTCCCCTGAATCGTTACGCCATCACCGAGGGCCGGGCCCCCTCCAGCCGACCCCGCAGAGCCGCGCAGCCGGCGGATCTCAGAGAAGGAGTAGCCAAAGCTTACGACACCGTCAGAGAGGTTCTGAGCCTAATTCTCTTTCTTAAAAGCCAAATATAGACCGTTCATCACAAAAGACAGCCATCTTTTAGCTAAAACTGTACTTTAAGTTATTTGATACCTGTGAAGAAAGAGAAACCCAGCTTTCATCAAACTGATTTGGCATCGGAGGAATTGAATGTTCACAAATTTCTCTTGAGGAAAGCAACTTATTGGCCACTAATAGCCAGGTTTCTGATCTGTGGCTCCAAGTTTACTCAAAATAAATTCCTTATTTATTGCACTACACTAATCCTGTGATGGCTTATGGCATGACTTGTGGTAAACTGTAAATGGGACTTATTTGGGCTTTCTTCTTGTCACTCTTCCTTAAAGGCCAAGGGGCCTCATGAACGAAAGAGTGCGCAGCTTTCATACTAAAAGTTTGCGGTAGGGAGAAATTCTAAAACTGGGTGCGCCCAAAAAAAATTAAGCTGTACGAAACTGTGACGTAGATCGGTCTATGCCTTCATACATCCCAATTTGCGGTGGATTTGACTTAGCTGAACGTGGCGCTTGGACCGCCGGTCCCCGCCCCTAAATACATATGCAAAGTAGTATAAATAGCGGCAAGTCACCCATCATGTGCCCAAATAACCATGGCAACGGTGCTGTGACATTCAAACAACCGGTTTCTGTCGGTGGAAAAACGAGAGACTGTGTCTGCACATCATGAGGGATGTTTGTGGTGAATTAAAGCAAACCAACAACTTATTGAATGAAATTAGAGACTTAAACCTGACTTGAAATAAAACAGTTGTCTACATCACATACACACGGCACTCTAGCTGCTGCACTGAGCTCAATTACAGCTCAATGCCGTTCATTATAATGACGTGAATATTCCTCCCATATTTCTCCGTCACCACACACACTATGTGAAGTACTTTAAATCTTTAAAACCATTTAGGACGCCACGTAAAAAATGGCAGCTTCTAGGTGATTTTCTATCGCACACGGAGTCTGCTTGAGGTTTGTTGCCAACACTTACAATAATTATTATAGTATAAATGAATCATGAGATGAGGAGGCCAATGTGCCATTGCATTAGTGAGACACATTAGCTCTTCATAAATAGGCTACACATATATTGAATGAAAATGCCTTGTATTCATTAATTCATATTCACTTACAGATGGGGCCCTTATAACAATATGAGTGCAGTCCATAGCTCTGATTACATCCAGAAATCGGCTCCTCGCTGCAAATGAGAGCCACAGTTTAGGGGAACTTTCTGTATCTGAGCAACATATGGATGAGGCCGTCCCATATGGCTGTCATGGCCCAGCTCAGGGATAAATGTTAAAAACCCGACCTGTCAGTCAGCTCCCTCTGAGAAGATCCAGTTGAAAGGACCACAGCATAGTGAGAACAGGAACTGGTACCGGAGACACACGGTTCCTCCTGGTTTCCCTCTGTAACACTGAGGCCAGCTCCATGCCCTGGGCAATCTAAACCGACCAGTAAGCTACTCTTCATCATCACCAACAGGTCAGTATGAATAAAACGCTCCCTCCAACTTCTTCCAGCTGTGCCAAAGCTGCCATCGTTCCACAGTTACGCACAACTTTATGCAGCTATTTATGGACATGTGTGATTGTCTACAACTTGTCCACCTTAGAAATCATCACACCTGACTTGTTAAGAGTTAATCTGCAGATCCAACACCGTTTTCTTTTTCATTGAGAATGAAAGTGCCCCTTAGATGATTCACATGCATTTTATGCTCCTCAGCGCACAGATCGATGCGCAATAACACCCACAGGTGACAAAAACAGAGGAAATTTTACAGTTTACATCCGACTGAGGTTGTGTCCATCATTTGCTCAGGTGTGTTATGTTATTGTATGAGGCTGAATGTGATTCAGTTTCATCGCTCAGGTTTAAACCATAAAAGCTCAAACTCATGAAAAAACATCAGGTTTGATGCTTCATGAATTAAAGCTGAATGAAGTCAGTGGGTTTAGGTGAGTTTTAGTTTTCTGTAGTTTATTGTTGTCGGCTGAAAAAGTTTGCATGGCTTCCGCACATTTTCACGGCAGGTCAAAAGTTTGCTTTTACTCACACTTTCACGCAACGTTAATTTTTGTACATGCCAAGTTGTGCGTAAAACATTGCGCCGCAAGGTTTTTGTGCGTAAGTACTCTTCGTACATGAGGCCCCAGATCTTTGGGGAACATGATAGTTGTCCTTTCAACAGATTCTACCTGCTGAGTGCTGGATCTCTGCAGCTCCTCCAAATTACCGTCCTGGCTGCTTTTCTGACTATTGCTCTTCTTGCCCAGTCTTTCTGTTTAGGTGGACAATTGTTTTCTTTTCCGTTTTTGAATGAGGGATCAAAAAGCTCTGAGATGTTCAACGCTTCCGATATTGGTTTAATCCTTTACTTTAATTTTCACTGTCTGCCATCTTCCTCAGTCTTCATCATGCTGTTTCTTCTCCCAACAAACCTCTGAGGTTTGCCAATTAGGTGACTTCTCCATTCTATTTAGGAGTATCAAAATAAAGGGGTCTAACTACAAATGCATGCCACACTTTTCACATTTTTGTTTGTAAAATAAAGTTGAAAATCAAGTTTAGTTGTCCTTCCACCTATTATGCTCTACTTATTGTTGGTCAATTACATAAAATCCTAATAAAATACATAAAATTTTCAGTTTTTAATGGGAGAAAATGTGAAAAACTTCAACAGGTATGAATACTTTTGTTATTAAGAGCGTTTCTTATCTAAAGTTATGGCCAAGGTTGCCTAATTTTCAGTGTCCCTCTTTCTCCCTGTTTCCTCTTTGCTCTGCAGGGAGTGATCGACACGGCTCAGACCTTGTGTGATGTGGCGTCCCGCGGCCATGAGCAGAAAGGTCTCCCGGGAGCAGTGGGCGGCGTCCTGCGTCAGATCCCGCCCACAGTAGTCCGACCCCTGATTTTGGCCTCTGAGGCGACCTCCAACGTGCTCGGAGGCATGCGGAACCAGATCAAACCCGACGCACGCAAGGAGGACTTCCTCAAGTGGCGCACGGAGGACGCACAAGAATGAGGATGGGGTGTCTTTGAATGACTGTGTGTGACCATGAAGTGGGGAAGCTGTGGGAACCCTGATGTTGAATGTGGGACTTGCATGTTCGTATGTGTGCGTGGAGTGTTGTTCTACAATGCAAAAACTACGCAAAGACTAACTGCTACTGCAGCCACTGACACAAAGAGTTTTACATACATGTAACCACAGCTAATTCTTCTGCTGCTCTTCATATCTGTCCCCCTCAGTCTGAAGATCGTTCTTCAAGTCTCTGTAAAAACATATCGCTGTTTCTATCGTGGCTGGCTTTGATTTCAACCCAACCAGGAGCAGGAAGGATTCGAACGAGACGCAGGTTGTGGACACTTCATGTCCGGCTAAATGTGCTGCTTTGAACCAATTTTAGTTTAGTTTAAGGCCATGACTGTGAGCAGGAGTTCACACTTTCTCTAGCTCCACAACAGAGAGTTTGCAACAGGAAATAGATGATCCTGAAGCACAATAAGAATGAAAATCATAAAGTTATTTTAATTCACATGTTGGTGAATGATTTTCATCCTGAATCATTGGTTTAGTTTTGATCCCGCTATCCACCTGCTCCTCTCAGTGCTGTTCATTTGTGCCATAAACCTTCCAGAGTGACCTTTTAACTAGTCTGTGCTGCCTTCCTCAGACCTGTACCCTCCTTACGTGACTGAATAGAAACACATGAAGCCTCTAAATCCTGTAGCATACTGGACTTCATGAAAGTAGTTGTTTCTACAGACCGATGCCAGTCGGTGGCTCTCCTTCCTGCTTCTGTTTTCCATAAACAGTTCTGGTGTCTGAATGAACCCAGACTAACTCTGTCAACATCTTTAGATGCCTTCCTATATGTTTTTTTAATGCGTTACTATTTGTTTTGTGTTTATGTTGAAGCATAGGTATTGTTTTACTCGTTTCATAATGAGTGTGGGGAGGATTTAAATCTAATGACAATGGAGGAAGGAATTTAGGAGTTTTACATTTTTATCTTTGTTTTAGTTTTTTTGAGTGTGGGATTATTTGTGTGAATGTGAGTGTGTGAGTCGAGGATGGTGACAGGTTTATGCTTGTTGCACTACTTGTGTGTAATTACTATTTACTATCAAAGTGTATGAATGACCTGTATAATACACAAACAAGTATACAAATTAATACAAAAATAAAAAATAACATAAAAACTGATCATGTATGATTTTTTTTTTTTTTTTGCTGTTATACACCCTGTTTTTAATTTTATTATTTTGTACTTTTTGTACTTTTTTTTTCCCTGTCTTCTGATGCAAATATTTGTCTCGCATCCCAAGCTCTAATATCCCCCTCTCAAACCCCTGTAACACAAAATCAACAACTTAAACAACAAATCTAAAAACATGACTCCCATAACTCAGCAAGTAATATAAAAAGAGTCCAAGTGCCGTTTTACAGCTGTTTAGTTGTGGAACTAAAGTGTTTTTATTTATGTTTCCTACACTGAGGCTATCTAAAACATTTCCCAGAAGCTAACAATGATGTGCAATGGATGGGATACTGTATGCTGAAGAAAAGTATTCCCCAGCATGATACTCCACCACCATGTTTCAATGTGTGGATGATGTTTTCTGCCACTCATAGCGTTTCACATGTAGGCCAAAAAGTTAAATTTGATCTCTGATTTCACCAGAGCACTTCCTGCCACATGTGTCCCTTACATGGCTTGTTCTGATCTTCATGGTTTCCTTCAACAATGGCTTTCTTCTGGGAGGTCTTCCATTAAAGCCAGATATGTGGAGCCCGTGATTAATAGTTTTCCTGCCAACAAATTCTCTCACCTGAGCTGTAGCGGGGAAAATAATATCTATAGTTATTATATTAAATGTGAATGAAATATCAATCTAGAATATGGCTTAATTTTAGGTGTGTCCAGATGTTTTCTTACAGGATGAATGGTGGAATTTGGAGAAAATGGTTTTCATACAGATGCAGACTTCTTACTGTAGTCTTTAAAATCAAAATACTGGTGTTATCAGGGCCGATGGACTTCTTTATATTTAGATGTTGAAGAAAACATGCTCATAATTTATGGTTAAGCAATATGAGGCGGGCAGAATTTCTTTTTTTTCCAATTGGTTTTGATCAGCTGTTTTTCTTCAAACTTTGGCTTCTTTTTCACAAATTTTTGATCCAGTGTTTAGCAAGTTTCAGATATAATGCCTTGCAGTAGCATTCATAACCCTTTAACTTTTTTTGATATGATATAAACTTTATTGTAACCCTGGTTGTATGCTTAGGGTCGTTGTCCTGCAGGAAGGTGAACCTCCACCTCAAGTCTTTTGCAGCCTCTAACAGGTTTTTTTGGCTCCGTCTTCCTTTCCACTAACCAGCTTCCCTGCTCCTCCTAAAGACAAGCATCCCCACAGCACGATGCTGCCACCACTATGTTTGACTGTTGTGATGTTGTATTAAGAGTGACGTGATGTGTAATTTTACTTTTTAGTCCCATGTAGCATTTTGCTTGTAGGCCAAAAAGTTTTATTTTAATCTCATCCGACCAGGGCACCTTCCTCCACATGTTTTATTTGTGTCCCCTGCATGGCCTCTAGAAACTGGATTTCTGGCTTTCTCCTTGTCACTGAAAGCCCTGATATGGTTCTAATGTAACAACATTTGAAAAAGAGCAAGAAATATGAATACATGCAAGTCACTGTAAATGTTTCTTTTTTCTTAATTGTTAAGCCACCTACTCTTACACAAAAATCAATCGGGTACAAAAAGGCTGCTAACCTCAAAGGATGAACCAGTGGTGTTTCTTCAAGCAAAAGATCTTAGATTTAACAAATAACAAATTTTAGATTGGATTTTTTAGAAACTTATACTCTTACAAAAAATATTGCTCAATTTTATTTCTATTAGCTGAATTCACATGTTTTTTTGTCACTTTTTTTTTTAAATATACCAAAGATAATAGAGTTCAACAACCAGAATATTTTAGTTTAGTAGTTAGAGATTATCTGTTAATTCTGGACTGAACAGAAGATGAGTAGGAAAAGAAGCTAAAAGAAAAGGTCCAAAGAAAAACTGTGAACGACAATCAGAAAGCCTGGAGAACTACAGATTGAGTTACGTTTAAAAGATTATAAGAAAGACTGACTCATTCGAACTGTAGAATGAAGACATTACTCCTACTCGTACTCGTCATCTTCCGCTTTATCTGGGACTGGGTCGCGGGGACAGCAGACTCAGCAGAGACACCCGGACGTCCCTCTCCCTAGACACCTCCTCCAGCTCCTCCAGGGGGAGCCCAAGGCGTTCCCAGGCCAGCCGAGAGACATAGTCCCTTCAGCGTGTCCTGGGCATCCAGGACGCATCCAGGAGGCATCTGGTATAGATGCCCGAGCCACCTCAACTGGCTCCTCTCGATGTGGAGGAGCAGCAGCTCTACTCCGAGCCCCTCCTGAATGGCCAAGCTCCTCACCCTATCTCTAAGGGAGTGCCCGGCCACCCAACGGAGGAAGCTCATTTCAGCAGCTTGTATCCGGGATCTCGTTCTTTCGGTCATGACCCAAAGTTTATGGCCATAGGTGAGGGTAGGAACGTAGACCGACCGGTAAATCGAGAGCTTCGCTTTTCGGCTCAGCTCTCTCTTCACCACAACAGACCGGCACAGTGCCCCAATTACTGTGGCAGCCGCACCGATCCGTCTGTCGATCTCCCGCTCCATTCTTCCCTCACTCGTGAACAAGACCCCGAGATACTTGAACTCCTCTACTTGAGGCAGGAACTCCGCTCCAACCTGAAGAGGACAAGCCACCCTTTTCCGGTCAAGAACCATGGCCTCGGACTTGCAGGAGCTGATCCTCATCCCAGCCGCTTCACACTCGGCTGCGAACCGCCCCAGTGCATGTTGTAGGTCTTGGCTAGAGGGGGCAAGCAGGACCACGTCATCTGCAAAAAGAGGAGACGAAATCCACTGGTCCCTAAACCAGACCCCCTATGGCCCTTGGCTGCGTCTAGAAATCATGTCCATTAAAGTTATGAACAAGACCGGTGACAAAGGGCAGCCCGGCTGGAGTCCAACATGCACCGGGAACAGGCCTGACTTAGTGCCGGCAATGCGGACCAAACTCCTGCTCCACTTGTACAGAGACTGGATGGCTCCTAATAAAGGGCTTCCAACTCTGTACTCCTGGAGCATCCCCCACAGGGCACCACGAGGGACACAGTCGAATGCTTTCTCTAGGTCCAAAAAACACGTGGAACGATTGGGCAAACTCCTTTGAACCCTCGAGTACCCTGTAGAAGGTATAGAGCTGGTCCAGTGTTCCATGGCCGGGACGAAAACCACACTGCTCCTCCTGAAGCCGAGGTTCGACTGTCGGCCGGACTCTCCTCTCAAATACCCTGGCGAAGGTGTGATCCCCCTGTAGTTGGAACACACCCTCTGTTCACCCTTCTCATGAAGAGGGAGCACCACCCCAGTCTGCCAGTCCAGAGGCACTGTCCCCGACCGCCACGCAATGTTGAAGAGGCGTATCAACCATGACAGCCCCACAACATCCAGAGACTTGAGGTACTCAGGGCGGATCTCATACCCCCCGAAGCCCTGCCACCGCGGAGCTTTTTAACAACTTAAGCCTGGGTGATGAAAGAGTCTAACCCCGAGTCCCCAGCTTCTTTTTCCACCAGGGATTGCGTGATGGCAGAATTGAGGAGATCCTCGAAGTACTCCTTCCAACGCCCGATAATGTCCCCAATCGAGGTCAGCAGACTCCCACCCCGACTGTGAACAGTGTTGGCGAAGCACTGCTTCCCCCTCCTGAGGCGCCGGATGGTTTGCTAGAATCGCTTCGAGGCCAACCAGTAGTCCTTCTCCATGGCCTCAACGAACTCCTCCCAGGCCTGAGTTTTTCTTCTGCCACAGCCCGGGTCGTGGCACGCTTGGCCTCACGGTACCCGTCAGCTGCCTCAGGAGTCCCACAAGCCAACCACAGCCGACAGGACTCCTTATTCAACTTGACAGCGTCCCTTACTGGCGGTGTCCGGGATTGCTGCCGCGACAGGCACCGCAGACCTTACGGCCGCAGCTACAGGCAGCAGCCTCAACAATAGATGCGGAGAACATTGTCCACTCGGACTCTATGTCTCCAACATCCCCCGGAATCTGGTCAAAGCTCTCCCAGAGGTGGGAGCTGAATACATCCCTGGCCGAGAACTCTCCCAGATGTTCCCAGCAGACCCTCACTATGCGCTTGGGCGCGCCAAGTCTGTCCGGCTTTCTCCTCTTCCAGCAGATCCAACTCACCACTAGGTGGTGATCAGTGGACAGCTCAGCCCCTCTCTTCACCCGAGTGTCCAAAACATGCGGCCGAAGGTCTGACGATACGACAACAAAGTTGATCATCGACCTCCTGCCTAGGGTGTCCTGGTGCCAAGTGCACTGATGGACACCCTTATCCTTGAACATGGTGTTCATTATGGACAATCCATGACTAGCACAGAAGTCCAATAACGAAACACCTCTTGGATTCAGACCGGGAGGCCATTCCTCCCGATCACCCCTCTCCAGGTGTCACTGTCGTTTCCCACATGGGCGTAGAAGTCCCCCAGCAGAATAATGGAGTCCCCGGGAGGGGCACTATCCAGCAACCCCGACAGGGACCCTAAGTAGGCCGGGTACTCAGCACTACCGGAGAGGAGATGGGTTCCAGAACCCACGCTGTGCATGGAGGTTAGCCCGACTATTTCTAGTCGATATCTCTCGACCTCCTGCACAAGCTCAGGTTCCTTCTTCCCCAGCGAGGTTACATTCCACGTCCCTAGAGCCAGCCTAACCATCTGGGGATCGGGCCGCCGAGGTCTCCACCTTTGTCTGCCGCCCAATCCTCTTTGCACCGGTCCCTCACGGTTCCCCCTGCAGGTGATGGGCCAACTGGGAGATGGCCTCGCGTTTCTTGTTCGGGCTTGACCCACCCAGGTACCGCGAGGAGCAACCCCAGCCACCAGGCGCTCTCCGACAAGTCCTGACCCCAGGCCTGGCTGCAGGTTGGAACCGGCCCTGCTGTACCGGGCGACGTCAGGTGCCTCAATGTTTTGGTCCTCATGAGGGTGTCTTGAACCGCTCTTTGTCTGACCCATCACCTAGAGCCTGTTTGCCATGGAAGACCCTACCAGGGGCATTTAAGTTCCAGACAACATAGCCTCTACGATCATTCGAGCACTCAAACCCCTCCACCACATTAAGATGGCGGTTAAAGGCGGTTTAACGCATCCTTAATGAAGACATTAAGGATGCGTTAAACTCTTTGCACAGTGAGGCTACCTTTATTTTGTGCTCCACTTGTGTCCACTGGAGACAAAAAATGCTCCCTTGATGCCAATATTAACTTTATTTCTCACTATACATAACAAATACTCAGGATTGTCAAAGGTTTTAATTCCTCAGGTGCAAATATTAAAGGTTAAAGTCGTTTCAATTCAATTCAATTCAGTTTATTTATATAGCGCCAATTCACAACACATGTCGTCTCAAGGCACTTCACAAAAGTCAGGTACATGCATTACAATTAATCCGAATCATTGAACAGTGCAGTCAGATTCTGTTATTTATTCAAATTGGATAAAAAGTTTGTCTATCTAAGGAAACCCAGCAGATTGCATCCAGTCAGTGACTTGCAGCATTCAATCCTCCCGGATGAGCATGTAAAGACAGTGGACAGTCACTGGCGTTGACTTTGCAGCAATCCCTCATACTGAGCATGCATGTAGCGACAGTGGAGAGGAAAAACTCCCTTTTAACAGGAAGAAACCTCCAGCAGAACCAGGCTCAGTGTGAGCGGCCATCTGCCACGACCGACTGGGGGTTAGAGAGAACAGAGCAGAGACACAAGAGAACAAAGAAGCACTGATCCAGGAGTACTTTCTATGGGAAGGAAAAGGTAAATGTTAATGGATGTAGCTCCTTTAGTCGTTTCACCTAGAAAGAAAGAACAGATAAACTCTGAGCCAGTTTTCAATGTTAGAGTCTGAAGAGAGCACATAGAGTTAGTTACAGTAAAAGCTCCGTCAGTAGCTAGGTCTAGGAGAGAGAAAGGGTTGAACACTGAAAGACAGGGCCATGTGGATCATCAGCAGAGGGCGACCACCAAGCCGTCGCCAGCAGAAGCCCGGACGACGGCCCTCTCCAGACAGTTGTCACAGGTAGACACAGAGTCAGGCCAGGTGTAGCTTCTAGGAAGAGAAAAGAGAGAGAACAAAGTTAAAAGCTGAAATAACAGCAAATAATACAAAATTGAAGAGTAGTGTGAGAAAGTAGCGAAGAGGGTGAAAGTGGTCATTATGTCCTCCAGCAGCCTAACCCTATAGCAGCATAACTACAGAGATAGCTCAGGATAACCTAAGCCACTCTAACTATAAGCTTTATCAAAAAGGAAAGTTTTAAGCCTAGCCCTAAAAGTAGACAGGGTGTCCGCCTCACGGATTAAAACTGGGAGCTGGTTCCACAGGAGAGGAGCCGGATAACTAAAGGATCTGCCTCCCATTCTACTTCTAGAGACTTTAGGAACCACCAGTAAACCTGCAGTCTGAGAACGAAGTGCTCTGTTAGGAACATATGGAACAATCAGCTCTCTGATGTATGATGGAGCTAGATCATTAAGGGCTTTATATGTGAGGAGGAGAATTTTAAATTCTATTCTGGATTTAACAGGGAGCCAATGAAGGGAAGATAAAGTAGGGGAAATATGATCTCTCTTTTTAATTTTCATCAGAACTCTTGCTGCAGCATTTTGAATCAGCTGAAGGCTTTTAACTGCATTTTGTGGACATCCTGATAGTAAAGAATTACAATAGTCCAGCCTTGAAGTAACAAATGCATGGACTAGTTTTTCAGCATCAATCCTGGACAGGATATTTCTAATTTTGGCAATGTTCCGGAGATGAAAGAAGGAAATCCTGGAAACCTATTTAATATGGGATTTAAATGACATGTCCTGGTCAAAAATAACACCAAGGTTTTTTACTTTATTATCGGAGGTCAATTTAATGCCATCCAGGTTAAGTGATTGACAAAGCAGTTTCTTTTTTAAAGACTCCGGTCCAAAGACGACAACTTCTGTCTTGTCTGAATTTAGAAGCAGAAAATTTAAAGTCATCCAAGTTTTTATGTCTTCAAGACATGCTTGTAGTCTATCTAACTGGTTGGGCTCATCAGGATTTATGGATAAGTAAAGCTGAGTGTCATCAGCGTAACAGTGAAAATTTATTCTATGCTGCCTGATAATTTGACCTATTGGAAGCATATAGTAAAGAGAATTGGCCCAAGTACTGAACCCTGTGGTACTCCACAATTAACCCTGGAGTTTAAAGATGATTTATCATTTACATGAACAAACTGGAAACTGTCAGACAAATAAGATTTAAACCAGCCTAGCGCTGTTCCCCTGATCCCTACAGCATATTCCAGCCTTTCTAAGAGAATATTATGATCGACTGTATCAAATGCAGCACTGAGATCTAACAGAACCAGTACAGACACAAGTCCATTATCTGAGGCAATAAGAATATCATTAGTGACTTTCAGCAGAGCTGTTTCAGTGCTATGATGAGCTCTGAAACCTGACTGAAACTCTTCAAACAGGTCATTGCTGTGTAAATGCTCACACATTTGATTAGCAACTATTTTCTCAAGAATTTTAGATAGAACGGAAGATTGGATATCGGTCTGTAATTTATTAAGTCATCTCGATCAAGCGAAGGTTTCTTAAGCAAAGGTTTAATTACAACTACCTTAAAAGCTTGTGGTACATATCCATTTACTAAGGATAGATTAATCATATCTAAAATGGGGCTGGTAATCAGAGGGAACACTTCCTTAAATAATTTGGTTGGGATTGGGTCTAACATACAAGTTGAAGGTTTAATCAATTTGTGAAGGGGAAGAAACAAAATTATTGCCCTCCACTCTGTTTTTCTGTGATAATGAGCAAATTAAAAGTGGAACAGATTCTTTAAAGGTTGTTACAGCATCGTCTGATAATGATCTACTATAATGAAATTTTCTTTCAGGTGTGGAGTACTCGGTTAAATTATACTCAAAGGTTATTAAAAAATGGTCAGACAGCACAGGGTTGTGAGAAAATATTGTTATGTCTGTACACTCAATGCCATATGTCAGCACAAGGTCCAGAGAATGACGACAAAGGTGGGTAGGTTTGTTAATGTTTTGAGTAAAGCCAATTGAGTCTAAGATACCATTAAAGGCTATATTTAAGCTATCACTTTCAGTGTCAACATGAATGTTAAAATCCCCCACTATAATAACTTTATCTGTATTTAACACTAAATTAGATAAAAGGTCTGAAAACTGATCTATAAATTGAGAGTAAGGGCCTGGTGGACGGTACAAAACAACAAACAGAAGTGGTTTTAGTGCTTTGCAATTTGGATGAGGGAAACTAAGGATTAAATATTCAAGAGAGTTGTAGCTATTGATTGATCTGGGACTAGTCAATAAATCGGACTGAAAGATGGTTGCTACTCCTCCTCCTCGCCCAGTATTTCGAGGAATGTGAAAATTTAAATAATTAGTAGGAGTTGACTCATTTATAGTAACATAATCCTCTTGCTGCAGCCAGGTTTCTGTGAGGCAAAATAAATCAATCTGATTGTCACAAATCAGATCACTAACTAGCAAAGTCTTTGAAGAGAGAGAGCTTATGTTCAGTAAGCCACATTTAATTGTTTTATTTTTATTTTTAGTCTGAGCTGTGTTTATTTTTATGAGATTTTCCTGATTTCCTCTTTTTAGATTATTTTTTAATCTATTCAATTTTTGCCGTGGGCGAGACACTGTCTTAATAGGGTAATGGGTGGGTAGCAGTACAGAAGCTGCAGAGAGGAGTGTTAAACTACGACCCTGCTTCCTGGTCTGAACCCTGGGTTGTCAGAGGTTTGGAGAACTAATAAATTCGGCCAGATTCCTAGAAAGAAGAGCTGCTCCATCCAAAGTGGGATGGATGCCGTCTCTCCGGATCAGACCAGGTTTTCCCCAAAATGTTCGCCAATTTAGTTAAAAAAAACAACAAAAAACCCACAAAAGTTTTTATTTTTACCATCCGTTATATGCAAATTGGTTTCAAAAATCATATGGATCCAATTTTCAAAAGTTGGAAGAAAATATTTTGTTTGTGAAAAGTCATGCAAGATTTTTGGTTTTTTCCATCCCTGATATGAAAATTGGTAGATTTACAATTCATGAAAGAATATCTTCCTAGTGGAAAACAGCAAAACATGAAATTATGAAGACATTTGAACAAAACAAAAAATGTTTAAACAGAAAGCCTGTAAAGATTGTTTTTTTTATCCATTTAAATGGGAATCAGTGCCACAAAAATATGCTCAGGCGACGCAGATTGCTTTAAGTTTAAAAAGCATATGAAATACATGAATAAAAAAAATCATGAAAAACACAATTCACCCCAAGATACACAAACTGGACAAATATGTTTTTTTACGTCAAAACAGCAAATGTTTCGCATAAATAAATTAAGAAAAATGTACGGAGCTCCAGGTGGGATAAAACATTGCAGAATACTAAGACTGTACATAGAAAAACCTTTACTAATTTAATTACAGCTTAATAAAAAGTTTAGGTAACATCACGGAACTAACTGTCCCTGAGTCAGAGACCCTCAGGAGCCATTAAGGTGGTGCAACAGCAACTCTGCTGGTACACACGTTAATGCCTCAGCGTGATATTGGACAACAAACTGCCTCTGTGTGGCTTATTTAGCTCCTGCTTTCTGTCACCTATCAAACGTCTGTTGGTAAACATGAAGCTGCTCACGCACAACATGTTGACGTCGCACGTGAAGGGTGTAACCAAGGGATACCCGCTGCTCATCAAGGTAAACCGCTAACAGCCGACTAGCAGCGAGGCTAATGCTAACACTGAGCTGCTTGCTATTCTGAGTCACAGTTGATTTAATTTTCAGTGGGAACGTTTGTTAGGTTTTATATAATGCGCGGAGTATTCCTCTGCTTAAGCTGCTTTTCGGACAACAACGCAACACGTTTTTAGCAAGTAAAGTGACTTACAGAATGACGACAGTGTCGCAAATTATAGCCCTGTTGTAGAAGAAAAATAAAATACTTTTTTTTTTTGTCCCCTGGTAGTTTTTCTCAGCTGTTTTGTCATATTTAAATATTTCAGCTCACCAAGCATATTTTAATATCAGGCAACAAGTAAATCCAGAATGCAGTTTTTAAATAAGGATGTCTTGTGTTAAAGGAACCATCCCACTACCACCACCACGTTTGACTGTAGCTATGATGGTTATTATGGAGAGCAGTTTCATTCAAAATTAAATAAATAAATACTGCTATTGATAAATTATTAATAAATATTCCATGAAATAAATAAAAAAATAAATAAATTAATAAATAAATTAAAATTAAATAAATTAAAATTAATAAATAAATTAATAAATAAATATATGTAGATTTATTTAATTTACTTAAAGATTTATTCATTTATTTCATAATGCAGTTTTATTTTGTGACACTTTTATTTTGTAAAGCTACTTTACGTATTTCAGTGACTTTTACTTCTTAACCCCGTTTTTCATTTCATATTCTTATATCCAAATGAGGGGGCGGAGTTTTCTCTGTGGGGCGGCGCTGGGACAGCAGGCCGAGCTCAATTCATGGCTGCGGCCGGCAGAAGCATGCCGCTACCTGCCAGAAGACAGCATGCCGGAGGGAGCCTGGCTCCCCTGGTGCCAGACCGGCCTAGAAGCCTGCCACGGCGGTTGCCGCTGTTTGTGCAACAAGTCTTCGTCATCCTTTCAGCACGTCATACACACACATAGTGCTATTTATTTTCCATCCAACTAAATACAGCCACCTTATGTTATGGGTCTAACGCTGTTTATTAAATAAGAACCAATAAAGACATCATCATATAAAAGTAACAGCCTATAACAATAATGACATCCCGTTTGCCGATAATCAGCATTGGTTTCCACAAAAACAGCGGCAACCGCCGTGGCAGCATGTTAAAGGCTTTTAGGGCCGGTCTGGCACCAGGGGAGCCAGGCTCCCTCCGGCATGCTGTCTTCTGGCAGGCAGCGACATGCTTCTGGCGGCCACAGCCATGAATTGAGCCCAGCTCCACCCAGCAGATAAAACTCCGCCCCCTCATTTGAATATGAGAACATGAAATAAAAAGAGCTTAAAATGAAAAACGGGGTTAAAAAGTAAAAGTCACTGAGATACGTAAAGTAGCTTTACAAAATTAAAGTGTCACAAAATAAAACTGCCTTATGAAATAAATGAATAAATCTTTAAGTAAATTGGAATATTTATTAATAATTTATCAATAGCAGTATATATTTATTTAATTTTGAATGAAACGGCTCTCCATAGGTTATTGTTCTCTGAAATGCTGTTAGTTTTACCACAGGTGTAACAGGACGCACATCTACCAGAAAGTTAATTTCTTTTGTCTTCTTGGTCCTCAGAATATTTTTCCCAACAGTCTTGAGGTTCATCTAGATGTTTTTTGGCAAATCTAAGACGCTTGTCTCTTTCTTATTGTTGAATCATGGCCTGAGCCAAGTGAGCCCTGCAGAGCTTCAGATGTTGTTCTGGGTTCCTTTGTGACCTCCTGGATGAGTCATCGGTGCCATCCTGGAGTGATTTTGGTGGGCCAGCCACTCTTGGCGCGACTGATCCATATTTTCTTCATTTGTGAATAATTGCTCCAACTGTGGTCAACCAAATCCCAAACCCTTAGAAATAGCTCTGTGACCCTTTCCAGATGGATAGACATCAAAAAACTGTTTATCATCTGTTGTTAAATTTCTTGAGATCTTTTAGCCTACTTTATGTTGCCAGACATGTTTTATTAGTTGATCAGAGACCCTGAAAGTCCAAACTGACAGCCTGCTGTTTGTGAACGCTGTGATCTTTTTGCAGGCCACTGAGGTGAAGGTCAATGAGGTGGAATTCAACCCAAAGTTTGTCTGCCGGATGATCCCCAAACTGGAGTGGAGCGCTTTGGTCCAGGCTGCAGACCAGGTTAGTCAGAGATCATCAGTGTTCTTCCAAACCTGAAAGTCCGCCCCGCAGAGCAGAGATGTAAAATTACGGCTTAAAGTAGGGATGCACCAATATGAGAACGTGGGCTGATATTGATAATAATATTGCCATTAAGGCCGATAACTGATATTTGCCAATATTGTATATATTTCCCTACCCATTCAACACTGTGATAAAATGACCACACCACTGATATTGCTTCTCTGTTTCACAATCCCACAATCCTTTGCTGCATCGCTGTCACATGCCCAAACAAACACCATTGGTCAACCCCCTTTCCTCCCCCTCCAGAAACAACAAACATAAACATTGGTTGTTAATATCTGCCTGATGCTGACATGTTAAAAAATGACTAACACTGGCCGATACTGACATCAATGGCGATATATTGTGCATGCATAAAGTATGCAGGTATATCACAGCTGCCCAGAGTGAACGATTGTGACATTGTGGCGGTTTTTCCCTCCACAGCTGGGTCATCGAGAGGACCTGCCAGGTGAGCTGGTACCAGACTACGAGAAAAACGAAGACTTCCTGAAGAAAGTTCACCGAGTACTGCTGGAGGTAAAGATCTCACCGACTTTACTGTCCACTCTTACAGCTGCAGCGCTACTTACTGCAGAGTAAATAATATATGGAAATAATAATGGGAATGTATTGGGTTGCTCTTGATTAGAGCTTTGTTGTTGTATTTTACTGGTGCTGGGGCTCTCTTAGCACCAGTTCTTTGAGTTCCACCACCAAAAGCTATGGCTCTGTCCCAAATTAAACTGGTTCTAGCTCAGCACCTACTCCTGGCTGGGCCAGAAGGGAGAACCGCTTATATCAATAGCTGGAGACGGGGTAATAAAGGCCAACAACCAATCAAAACCCCGGAGTTAGTTTAGCTTTTGATTTACGAGAAAAATAATAAAATACTGAACTTTAAGATTAATACAAGTTGGTTTTACTTTGGAATAATATTAGCTAGAAGTCTGACCTTTCTGCTGTTTAGTTTAACATCACACTTCATAAAGTTCAGTGTACCACATAAAGATGTTTTTAAGGCAGCTACTCTCCGCTAAATTCATAAAAATCATTTTCATCTCTTCTTAAACACTGTTGGTCCTTTAATAACTTTAGATAGGGTTAGTAGAACCTGCTTCAGACGTTGCTTAACCCCTGTTTGCAGTTCTGCTGGTACCAATCAGGACCAGGAATCACCACCTGTGGTTTAAAACAGCCCCTCAAAGTGAAACCGATGATAGCAGGACATCATTTTGAAAAGATACTGAGGTTAATACTTGTGTTGTCAAACGGTTTACCTGAGAGGAACAAACATTCCTTAGAGGAACAAACATTTACTGGATGAAACATTTAGTGACGCAATAAAGTGGCTCTAAACCAGCTCGCCGGTGGTGAAAAACCAAACCAGTTCTTTTTATAGAACCAGTTAACCACTGGTTCTTGCACCAGCCCTGGTTATGTACCGGAATGCCTTTGGTGTCGGGGCTCAGCAATTTTACAACCGGAATAGTCATTTTTTCCCCTCGGTCCAGATAAATAAATTTTCTAAAGAGCCGCAAAACCTACATGGCCATTGGAGAAAATGACATCAGCTTTTAGAAATATATACTAGAGGACATTTGTTTTGATTTCTAAAGGACTGCCATTTTATTTCTATGTTCAGGTTTTCAAATACAGGAAAGCATCAACAAAACACAAGTTTTACAAAAAGAAAAAAGAAAATACAATTTCTGCTAAGAAATGTTCCATATTTATGAAAAATTATGTCATAAAACAGATTTTTTTGTGAAATCATTAGTTTTTGCAACAAAAAAATACAGACAGAAATTACAAAAAAATATATCTCACTAAAATATTCTTTGCAACATTAGTGTCGTGAGTGCTGTGGTGGAAATACTATAAAGTGATTAAATAAAAACATATAGAAAAACAGCTAAAAGTAGCTTTTTTTTTAGCTTTACATGTAAACAATGCCCATTTCTTCAGCATTTTTGGCCAAAGTTACTAAGAGCCATACTGGGTCGTCTGAGGAGCCACTTGCAGCTCTGGAGCCGCTGATGGCAGACCCCTGCACTAAAAGAAACCTAATCACCAGCACACAGAAATACATGATGAACTGTTAGTCCCAGAGAAATCCATTAAAAATGTTGCGTCCAATCAGTAGGCTTACGTATAAAAATGAATCAATTAAGCAACACAATATCCTAAATATAATGAATATTAATACGTTTTAGGGAGAAAACAAATAAAAATGTTTCAGTAAAGCTAAACATTGATTGTTTTTATAAAACAATGATTAAAAATCTGTCATTAAAAAATAATATGTGTTTTATAAGATAAAGTAGCACAAACTTGTTACATGAGAGTAAAAATGTATATTTTATTTGGTAATTATGTTATTAAAATCTGGACCTAAAGTTGTTCCTGCATTTCAACTATCCTGACCAGCTATCCTTTTATAGTGCGACATTTTAGTCTCAAAGCACAGGGGAGAAAACTAAATCTTTGCATCGTTGCAGGGTTTTTGGTTCAAAACAAAACATTACAACCAACCTGGTACTCCCGGCCTGTGTTTGGTGACCTCACACAGTTTGTCTCTGCGTGTCTGTTGCAGGTGGAGGTGATAGAGGGATCTCTGCAGTGTCCTGAATCGGGTCGAGAGTTCCCGATCTCCAAAGGAATCCCCAACATGCTGCTGAACGAAGACGAGGCGTAGACGAGGCCTCTCTGCGACAATCTCGATCCAAACTTTCACCCAGACGGGACTGTTCTGTTATTCAGAGAGACTCTGGTTTGAGTTGGCTTCGTGAGAGAAAAGGCCGCATCCTTCGGTTGTTGTAGTTATGACATTTTAAACGGCTCCTGCTGCAAGCAGATGGAAAAGATTAGAAGAATAATGGATGGAAACGTTCCTTGAGAGTAACCCCCAGTGGTTTGATCTGTATTTATTTTTGTAACTGTTGCAGCTTTTTCTTTCTCAATAAAACTGCTTCCTGACAGCTAAAATCATTCGGTTTTTGTGGAAAATATGGATTCACTTATATTACAGACGTGCTGGAGTGCAACCGCTGAGAGGCACTGCTCTGAACCCCATCTCGCCCTCTCTCAGGGTTGGATGACGTGGCAGTGGCTTGTCTATATTTGGCTTTAAGGAAAAAGAGGGAGAAAAAAGCAGGCAGGCTGGAAGTTGTTTTTAAGGAAGTCTGTTTTTCCCCCCCCTCTCCTTAAAGCCACACATTAAAGCTCTGTAACCCACACACACACACGACACCCCACCTGGGCGGGATCCATGGATCTGAGGTGCCCCACAGTTTTTAAGATCCTCCTAAACGCGCTGACAGGCGGAGGCAAGGCCACACTAATAAATGAAGAGGCTTTCCGATGGTTTCTGGCCGTCTTTAGTTTGAAGCAGGAGTCAAGTCAGAACAGGAGCTTGTTTGTTCGCAGGCAGCGTTATCATTTTTAGAAACTCTGCCAGGACAGACGATGAAAGGAAGGGTTGGCCCGACCAGAAGCCTTGAGGCTGCCTGTCTTTCCTACCTTTCCCTTCTTCTTACAGCAATTACAGGCCTACGCCCGCAACTATAATAACGGTATAATGTGATGGCAGCAGAGCAGCAATAAACGCCACCCCTGGCAGATTAATAGTCTTCCAGAAGTGCTGAGCTGTAATTAACAATGAGACTGAAGAAGAACAGACAGAAAAGAAAGGAGCTCGCCTCAGAGCGTGAAAAGCCAAAGATGAAAATGGATAGGCTTCTTTTTGAGCAGTCTAATAAAATCAGGAGGAACCTCCTCAGCTGGCAGCGTGAACAAGCTGAACCTGCAAATCACACCCAGGATCCGGTCCATGAATAATTTAAGGCTGGATTATGTTGCAGGAGTAGATGTGTTGGCACACATTGGTGCCAATTTTTATCTCGGCAAAAACAGGAAATGCCTTTTATTTGCCTTAGCGGTTGCAAATATCAGCTCAGGGGTCATATTTCATTAATGAGAACAAAAAAAGTCTTTAACAATGCACCTAATAGACTTTTAAAGTCTCAACTTCTTGCGAGGGAACATGCAACAAAAAAGATGCAGTTCAGAGGTGCTTCGAATTCCTGATAGCTTATTTTGCCACACGACAACCACAAACTTTAATGTATTTTATCAGGATTTAATGTGAGAGACAAACTCAAAGTAGAGCAGAGAAATGATACATAGTATTCAACAGGTTTTTACCAAAAAAAACTAAAAAATGAACTTTGGTGCACATTTGTATACAGCCCCCTTTACTCTGATGTCCATAAATGAAGTAGTTGCCTTCAGAAGTCTGCTAAGTGGTAAATAAGAGAAGGGTTAGGCTAGAAAACATCATGCTAAGGTTTGAACATCTCACAAATCACCGTTTACTCCATCATCTGAAAATTGAAACAGCAAGGCAACACTATAAACCTACCAGGACTTATTGCCCTCCACCTAAATTAAAAGACGAGTAAAGAAAACATTAATCAGAGAAGCAGCCTAGAGGCCACACAGTAACTCTGGAGGAGATGCAGAGAACCACAGCTCAGGTGGGAGAATCTGTTGACAAGATTAGCTGGACACAAATCTGGGCTTTATGGAAGATTGACAAAAAAAACAACATAAGCATCACCCTGTGAGTGAAACGTGGTGGCAGCCGCATCATCCTGTGGAGATGCTTTTCTTCAGCTGTTGACAGGACAACTCCAAGAACCTGTCTTTTGTAGCAGAGAGGCAACAAGAAAGCCAAGAGAATTCATTTAGTAGACAAAACAAACATTTGAAAAAGGTGTTCAGATCAGAGGAGATCAAAATCAAACGTGATTGAAAAATAACACTGCACATCACCCTAAACACACCAACCTCGTGGAGATACATGGTGGAAGGAGCATCATGTTGTGTTTTCTTGTGCAGGGCCCAGGAAGCTGCTCAGACTTGACAGGAAGATGGATGGAGCTATGGAAACGCAGGAGGATCCTGGAAAACAACCTGTTAGAGGATGCAAAACACTTGAGACTGGAACAGAGCTTTACCTTCCAATAGGAGAACAATAATATGAAGCCTGAACTACTGTGGAGAGGTTTAGATCAGTGGTTCTCAGTCCTTGTCCTCAGGACTCCCTGTCCCTTATGTTTAAGATGTGTATCTACCCCAGCAGACCCTGATTCAAATGAATCCTCAGCATGTCATCAAGTACTGCAGAAACCTGTTAATCACCCAATTTATTAAGTCAGGTGTTTGGCTGCAGGAGAGCATCTAAAGCATGCAGGACAGTGGTTCTGAGGACAGGGATTGAAAAACCCTGGTTTAGATCAAAGCATATTCAAGTGCTAATCTGGCTCCCTTAAAGCACGGACCCAATTTCTGAGTGAACTTGAAAAAATTAACAGAAACAGTCCTAAGATCGACATTCCTATTCGTAATTGGAAAGGTAGGGTTTTCTCGCCAATTCCAACCTAAAAATCCAATATGGTGGCCATGTAAAAGTAGTAGCTGAAGTAGAAATTTATTTGTTCTTCTGACACTCTGTATCTTGTTAAATTGTTCACATACGCGGTACCATACAGCCTCATTTTATTATTAATATGCAATACTATAATGTGTTAGTCTGGTCACTGATCATAACAATTAGTAAATCCAAATAGTTTTCAAATAGTTTTGACCTGAAAGTACTTGATGATGTGTTGGATGCTGCTGTTCTCAAATCCAAGTTTTCACTTCAGAGGTTAATGGAAACACAGCAAAGCACCCAAAAGCTGTCGTTTTCTGGTTCACTGTTCTCTCTTCATGCTGGACAATCTGTACTGCATGTTAGCGCTACACCTTAGGTCATTTGTATTTATTGTATTAGTGAACTATTTTAATAATCAAGCCTTTATTTCTTGTAATTTTGATGATTGTGGCATACAGATAATGAAAACCCTGCATTCAGTGTATCAGGAAACTAGAATATAGTGAAAGTTATAGCATATTCATAAAGAGTTGAGTGGAAGGAAAAAGTGTGGTAGGAAAAGGTGCACCAGCAACAGGGATAACCGCAGCCTTGTGAGGATTGTCAAGCAAAACCTATTGAAGAATTCAGGGGAGCTTCGCAAGGAGTGGACTGAGGCTGGAGTCATCGCATCAAGATCCACTACGCACAGACAAATCCTACACACGGGCTACAAATGTTGCCTTCCTTCTGTCAAGCCACTCCTGAACCAGAGACTGGGCTGTTGCTCAGTGGTCCAAATTCCTCTTTTCAGATGAAAGTGCAGTTTGCATTTTATTTGGATGATTGGGAGTGCCATGTCATCTGCTGGTATTGGTCCACTTGGTTTTCTCAGGTCCAGAGTCAATGTAGCCATCTTCCAGGAAATTTTAGACCTGACCAATCAAAATATTTTTTATTGATCTTATGGATCAAATTTTCTGAGACACTGAGATTTTATCATCTGTAAGCTATAATCATCACAGTTATAAGAACTAAAGGCTTGAAATTTCAAACTTTATGTGTAATCTATATAATTTATGAGTTTCGCTTTCTGAAATGAGTCACAAAAAGTATTTAACTTTGTCACGATGTTCTATTGAGCTCTGCTTATAAATGTTGGCTGGGTGGTTCTCAAACTGTGATCACATTTGGTTCTTAGCTTTAGTTGTATTCAGAGGAAAGGGTGGTATTATTCGCAAAATACAAATACAGCTCAAATAAGTTTGAATATAAGGCACATATGGGTGGGAAATAGTCTGAAAAATGAAATTATGTGTGGGTTAACTCGCAGCCGGTAGAGGTTTGATGCACCCTGAGGTAAAAAGTGGGGCTCTTTACTGGATCTATATATATTTCTGAAATTTGAACAGATTTTCTTAATATCCATCTGAGACCCAGCTAGTGCCATAGTGTTTTTTCTTTATATGGGTGGTTTTTAGTCACCCCAATCCGGTCGTGCACCAGAAATGAATTGTGAGCCAAGGCCCAGATGGGGTTCACATACACATACATATGTTAGGTGGGCTTAAATGAACAACCTTACAAATGTAGTTTCTTTTTTGTGTTTCACTAACCTGTATAGCACTTACAGCCTGGACCCCTGTAACAACCCTGTGGTCACCTTCAGTATTGGTCAGGGATTATGGTGCAATCCTGGCACACAGGCTCTGTGTAGATGTTTACCTGCAGAGTGAGGGCAGAGCTGGGTTTCTGTGGGCTAAATATTGCAAAATGTGCAGCTTTGTCTCTGTGTGCCTCTAGTGAGAGGAGGATTGCTTCTGCCTACATAATGACACACACTCCCTTTACCATGGTGGCATCCCGCCCCACCAACAACACCTCCTCCTCCTCCCTCTTTTTCCCTGAGAGGCTCTCTGTGTTTGGGGCTTCATTTCTCACTGAGGATATGCAGGACAATGCACTCACATCATCCAGCTCTGTGTTTTTACCAGACCTCCCTGTCCTGCAAGCATCTCGCTCATTTAGAACAAGAATTTCTAATTTACTGCAAACCTTTTTCCTATTTCTGAAAGTTTTCTGCAAAAGGAGTTCTTTAAAGTTTTATTAATTCTTATCTTTTATTGTATTTTCAGTGTTTTTTGCTCAAGTGAGAGACACGAAAGGACCTACCATTTTTATCCCAACATAAATCAAACGTGTTTTTCATATTTTTTTTCTAAGTGCATTCAGGCTTCTTACCTAAAACGGGGGATGGGAGGACCTTATTTGGTCTTTTTGGGACTGTAACTGTATTTGGTGCAAGCGGATATGGACCAGTTTTCTGCTCCACAGATGCGTCTTTCAGAGGTGAGAGCGCCGGAGCCGTGCTGCCTCGGATAAAGTGCGGCCGCTGCAGGTTTTTCTGTTTGGAGGGTTTGCGACATGGGCTGAGCTCCTGAAACGACTCTGCGTTGGTCTCCTGAAAGCTGCTCAAATATGCGAGGATGGACGGCGGGAAGCGGAGACTGATGAAGCTTTAATTTCTCCGTCACAGAAAGTCACGCACTGGTACCGGGACAAGTGAGCTAATTACGCTGCAGACATTTAATTATATAGAGGAATCAATCAGTAAATTAGTTTATTAACAGTGTATATTCTACAGAAAATGATAGCAATGGATCTTTTATTTCTAATATATGATGGACGCTTGTATAAAAGTTAATGTGACCAGAAAAAAAAAAGTTGGTTATCTTTCTCTATTGAATATATATATATATATATTTTTTAATTAATCAAAAGTGGAAAAAGTTGGACTGTTTACACATCTTGGATCACATTACGCGCACTTTCACTGCCGTTCAGGGAGTAGATCCTTTCTTCCTTCATCTGCTCCCCGGGCAATCATGCGGCTCCCCTTCCTGCTCCTGCTGCTGCTCCGGCTCTCCGAGGGGTTCAACACGTGTCAGTCCATCGACCTGGACGCGCAGAAGTCGCGGCGCATTGAGGCGGTGCGCGGCCAGATCCTCAGCAAGCTGCGCATCCGCAGCCCGCCGGAGGACGACGACGACGACGACCCCCCGCCGGGCTCCGTGCCGCCGGAGGTCTTGCTGCTCTACAACAGCACGCGGGAGCTGATGAAGGAGCGCGCGCGGCTGGCGGAGTCCGCGTGCGAGCGCGAGAGCAGCGAGGAGGATTATTACGCCAAAGAGGTGCAGAGGATCGACATGCAGCCCCCCCGCACCGACTCCAGTAAGTGATGAGGTCTCAGTGGGTCCTGGGGTCAACAGAGTCTCGTCTAAGTAACGTTTTGGGCCAGAATTTATTAATCTAGAACTTCACTATCTTTAATAACTCAAAATAATGTTGAGATTTGTTTTAAAACAGGCTTGTCCTCTAAGATGGGTAAAATGCGTTTAGATTTAGGAAAAGGTTTTGAATACCATGAGAGACACCTACAGGGCCTATTTGATTGATTGATTGATTGACTGATTTACAGAAGCTAACAGAGATTAAGCGTCAAAGCAATTACATAATATAAAGACCAAAAAGTGTTGGCAGAAGAGTTATCTTGTTTCGCCTCCACCTTTTTACAGTCCAGTCATAATAAGCATCCTCATTTGACATTTGACTTGAATATTAGCTCCACTTCCCTACCTGCAGGTCTTTATGTTAGGTTTTGTACTTCACTTTAAAAAATAAAAATACACTAACACAATATTGTCATGGTATTTTTTTTCTCTTGCGAAACTTTAAACAGAAGATAAATTACATTTCCCGTCCAACATTAAATAAATGCTTACCTAGACTTTATTTTCATGTTGCGGTGTCATACCTTTGAGACACTTCCAATATATTTCCGGGGTGGTTGTTGATTCTGGCTGTCAAGTATGGGTCTACATAATTTTTTTGTAAAGCTACACTGGATTCCCAGTTGGTGGCAGTATATAGAGTGGACAAGAAAACACTGTAATGACTACTTAAGGGTTAAACATAAAGTAGCCTACTGTTTAAAAACAGTCAAACCACCTCTAATCCCCTAATTGTTTACTTGAATAATAATAATAATAAATCCAAAAGCCCTGGAGAAATGTTGATGGTGCATGCCACTTGGTGCATAAGGTCCAATACCATTTTACGTCGTCACCTTGTATATAAGGATACATTACAGAGAAACATAGATCCTGGTTGTAAACCAACCAATAATCAAACCATGAAAAAGATAGACTTTTATTTTGAACATCATCTGTCAGATTTCTTTGGAAGGCGAAAAATAATTCCTATTTCATGACAGTAACGTGGGATCCATGAATTATTAAGGTTTTACTTTGAAATAAATCTGTAACATTTATTTTGAAAATATAAATTACTAACCCTGTTGATGGCTGGGGAGGACAGGCCCACTGGGTAGTAATACAACATATCCTGGTCATGAGTTTTTTACTTTTGAGTTTTACTGTGAAAGTATGAATTGATCCTTTCCTGATTCCTAGGTTTGCCCCAATATTAATTTAAAACTATACTCTTGTAATAATGCACACACACACACACACACACACACACACACACACACACACACATATATATAGGCTATATATATACAGTACAGACCAAAAGTTTGGACACACCTTCTCATTCAAAGAGTTTTCTTTATTTTCATGACTATGAATATTGTAGCTTCACACTGAAGGCATCAAAACTATGAATTAACACGTGTGGAATTATATACTGAACAAAAATGTGTGAAACAACTGAAAGTATGTCTTATATTCTAGGTTCTTCAAAGTAGCCACCTTTTGCTTTGATTACTGCTACACACACTCTTGGCATTCTGTTGATGAGCTTCAAGAGGTAGTCACCTGAAATGGTTTTCCAACAGTCTTGAAAGAGTTCCAAAGATGGTTAGCACTTGTTGGCCCTTTTGCCTTCACTCTGCGGTCCAGCTCACCCCAAACCATCTCGATTGGGTTCAGGTCCGGTGACTGTGGAGGCCAGGTCATCTGGCGCAGCACCCCATCACTCTCCTTCTTGGTCAAATAGCCCTTACACAGCCTGGAGGTGTGTTTGGGGTCATTGTCCTGTTGAAAAATTAATGACGGTCCAACTAAACGCAAACCGGATGGAATAGCATGCCGCTGCAAGATGCTGTGGTAGCCATGTTGGTTCAGTATGCCTTCAATTTTGAATAAATCCCCAACAGTGTCAACAGCAAAGCACCCCCACACCATCACACCTCCTCCTCCATGCTTCATGGTGGGAACAAGGCATGTAGAGTCCATCCGTTCACCTCTTCTGCGCCGCACAAAGACACGGTGGTTGGAACCAAAGATCTCAAACTTGGACTCATCAGACCAAAGCACAGATTTCCACTGGTCTAATGTCCATTCCTTGTGTTCTTTAGCCCAAACAAGTCTCTTCTGCTTGTTGCCTGTCCTCAGCAGTGGTTTCCTAGCAGCTATTTTACCATGAAGGCCTGATTCACACAGTCTCCTCTTAACAGTTGTTCTAGAGATGTGTCTGCTGCTAGAACTCTGTGTGGCATTGGCCTGTTCTCTAATCTGAGCTGCTGTTAACCTGCGATTTCTGAGGCTGGTGACTCGGATGAACTTATCGTCCGCAGCAGAGGTGACTCTTGGTCTTCCTTTCCTGGGGCGATCCTCATGTGAGCCAGTTTCTTTGTAGCGCTTGATGTTTTTTGCGACTGCACTTGGGGACACTTTCAAAGTTTTCCCAATTGTTCTGACTGATTGACCTTCATTTCTTAAAGTAATGATGGCCACTCATTTTTCTTTACTTAGCCTCTTTTTTCTTGCCATAATACAACTTCTAACAGTCTATTCAGTAGGACTATCAGCTGTGTACTGTATCCACCTCCTGTACAACACAACTGATGGTCCCAACCCCATTTATAAGGCTTGAAATCCCACTTATTAAACCTGACAAGGCACACCTGTGAAGTGAAAACATTTTCAGGTGACTACCTCTTGAACCTCATCAACAGAATGCCAAGAGTGTGTGAAGCAGTAATCAAAGCAAAAGGTGGCTACTTTGAAGAACCTAGAATATAAGACATACAGGGGTTGGACAATGAAACTGAAACACCTGTCATTTTAGTGTGGGAGGTTTCATGGCTAAATTGGACCAGCCTGGTAGCCAGTCTTCATTGATTGCACATTGCACCAGTAAGAGCAGAGTGTGAAGGTTCAATTAGTAGGGTAAGAGCACAGTTTTAGTCAAAATATTGAAATGCACACAACATTATGGGTGACATACCAGAGTTCAAAAGAGGACAAATTGTTGGTGCACGTCTTGCTGGCGCATCTGTGACCAAGACAGCAAGTCTTTGTGATGTATCAAGAGCCACGGTATCCAGGGTAATGTCCGCATACCACCAAGAAGGACGAACCACATCCAACAGGATTAACTGTGGACGCAAGAGGAAGCTGTCTGAAAGGGATGTTCGGGTGCTAACCCGGATTGTATCCAAAAAACATAAAACCACGGCTGCCCAAATCACGGCAGAATTAAATGTGCACCTCAACTCTCCTGTTTCCACCAGAACTGTCCGTCGGGAGCTCCACAGGGTCAATATACAAAGCCGGGCTGCTATAGCCAAACCTTTGGTCACTCATGCCAATGCCAAACGTCGGTTTCAATGGTGCAAGGAGCGCAAATCTTGGGCTGTGGACAATGTGAAACATGTATTGTTCTCTGATGAGTCCACCTTTATTGTTTTCCCCACATCCGGGAGAGTTACGGTGTGGAGAAGCCCCAAAGAAGCGTACCACCCAGACTGTTGCATGCCCAGAGTGAAGCATGGGGTTGGATCAGTGATGGTTTGGGCTGCCATATCATGGCATTCCCTTGGCCCAATACTTGTGCTAGATGGGCGCGTCACTGCCAAGGACTACCGAACCATTTTTGAGGAACATGTGCATCCAATGGTTCAAACATTGTAACCTGAAGGCGGTGCCGTGTATCAGGATGACAATGCACCAATACACACAGCAAGACTGGTGAAAGATTGGTTTGATGAACATGAAAGTGAAGTTGAACATCTCCCATGGCCGGCAAAGTCACCAGATCTAAATGTTATTGAGCCACTTTGGGGTGTTTTGGAGGAGCGAGTCAGGAAACGTTTTCCGCCACCAGTATCACGTAGTGACCTGGCCACTATCCTGCAGGAAGAATGGCTTAAAATCCCTCTGACCACTGTGCAGGACTTGTATATGTCATTCACAAGACGAATTGACGCTGTATTGGCCGCAAAAGGAGGCCCTACACCATACTAATAAATTATTGTGGTCTAAAACCAGGTGTTTCCGTTTCATTGTCCAACCCCTGTATATATATATACAGTACCGACCAAAAGTTTGGACACACCTTCTCATTCAAAGAGTTTTCTTTATTTTCATGACTATGAATATTGTAGCTTCAGACTGAAGGCATCAAAACTATGAATTAACACGTGGAATTATATAGGGGTTGGACAATGAAACTGAAACACCTGGTTTTAGACCACAATAATTTATTAGTATGGTGTAGGGCCTCCTTTTGCGGCCAATACAGCGTCAATTCGTCTTGTGAATGACATATACAAGTCCTGCACAGTGGTCAGAGGGATTTTAAGCCATTCTTCCTGCAGGATAGTGGCCAGGTCACTACGTGATACTGGTGGCGGAAAACGTTTCCTGACTCGCTCCTCCAAAACACCCCAAAGTGGCTCAATAACATTTAGATCTGGTGACTTTGCCGGCCATGGGAGATGTTCAACTTCACTTTCATGTTCATCAAACCAATCTTTCACCAGTCTTGCTGTGTGTATTGGTGCATTGTCATCCTGATACACGGCACCGCCTTCAGGTTACAATGTTTGAACCATTGGATGCACATGTTCCTCAAAAATGGTTCGGTAGTCCTTGGCAGTGACGCGCCCATCTAGCACAAGTATTGGGCCAAGGGAATGCCATGATATGGCAGCCCAAACCATCACTGATCCAACCCCATGCTTCACTCTGGGCATGCAACAGTCTGGGTGGTACGCTTCTTTGGGGCTTCTCCACACCGTAACTCTCCCGGATGTGGGGAAAACAATAAAGGTGGACTCATCAGAGAACAATACATGTTTCACATTGTCCACAGCCCAAGATTTGCGCTCCTTGCACCATTGAAACCGACGTTTGGCATTGGCATGAGTGACCAAAGGTTTGGCTATAGCAGCCCGGCTTTGTATATTGACCCTGTGGAGCTCCCGACGGACAGTTCTGGTGGAAACAGGAGAGTTGAGGTGCACATTTAATTCTGCCGTGATTTGGGCAGCCGTGGTTTTATGTTTTTTGGATACAATCCGGGTTAGCACCCGAACATCCCTTTCAGACAGCTTCCTCTTGCGTCCACAGTTAATCCTGTTGGATGTGGTTCGTCCTTCTTGGTGGTATGCGGACATTACCCTGGATACCGTGGCTCTTGATACATCACAAAGACTTGCTGTCTTGGTCACAGATGCGCCAGCAAGACGTGCACCAACAATTTGTCCTCTTTTGAACTCTGGTATGTCACCCATAATGTTGTGTGCATTTCAATATTTTGACTAAAACTGTGCTCTTACCCTACTAATTGAACCTTCACACTCTGCTCTTACTGGTGCAATGTGCAATCAATGAAGACTGGCTACCAGGCTGGTCCAATTTAGCCATGAAACCTCCCACACTAAAATGACAGGTGTTTCAGTTTCATTGTCCAACCCCTGTATGTCTTATATTCTAGGTTCTTCAAAGTAGCCACCTTTTGCTTTGATTACTGCTTCACACACTCTTGGCATTCTGTTGATGAGGTTCAAGAGGTAGTCACCTGAAAATGTTTTCACTTCACAGGTGTGCCTTGTCAGGTTTAATAAGTGGGATTTCAAGCCTTATAAATGGGGTTGGGACCATCAGTTGTGTTGTACAGGAGGTGGATACAGTACACAGCTGATAGTCCTACTGAATAGACTGTTAGAAGTTGTATTATGGCAAGAAAAAAGAGGCTAAGTAAAGAAAAATGAGTGGCCATCATTACTTTAAGAAATGAAGGTCAATCAGTCAGAACAATTGGGAAAACTTTGAAAGTGTCCCCAAGTGCAGTCGCAAAAAACATCAAGCGCTACAAAGAAACTGGCTCACATGAGGATCGCCCCAGGAAAGGAAGACCAAGAGTCACCTCTGCTGCGGACGATAAGTTCATCCGAGTCACCAGCCTCAGAAATCGCAGGTTAACAGCAGCTCAGATTAGAGAACAGGCCAATGCCACACAGAGTTCTAGCAGCAGACACATCTCTAGAACAACTGTTAAGAGGAGACTGTGTGAATCAGGCCTTCATGGTAAAATAGCTGCTAGGAAACCACTGCTGAGGACAGGCAACAAGCAGAAGAGACTTGTTTGGGCTAAAGAACACAAGGAATGGACATTAGACCAGTGGAAATCTGTGCTTTGGTCTGATGAGTCCAAGTTTGAGATCTTTGGTTCCAACCACCGTGTCTTTGTGCGGCGCAGAAGAGGTGAACGGATGGACTCTACATGCCTTGTTCCCACCATGAAGCATGGAGGAGGAGGTGTGATGGTGTGGGGGTGCTTTGCTGTTGACACTGTTGGGGATTTATTCAAAATTGAAGGCATACTGAACCAACATGGCTACCACAGCATCTTGCAGCGGCATGCTATTCCATCCGGTTTGCGTTTAGTTGGACCGTCATTAATTTTTCAACAGGACAATGACCCCAAACACACCTCCAGGCTGTGTAAGGGCTATTTGACCAAGAAGGAGAGTGATGGGGTGCTGCGCCAGATGACCTGGCCTCCACAGTCACCGGACCTGAACCCAATCGAGATGGTTTGGGGTGAGCTGGACCGCAGAGTGAAGGCAAAAGGGCCAACAAGTGCTAACCATCTTTGGAACTCTTTCAAGACTGTTGGAAAACCATTTCAGGTGACTACCTCTTGAAGCTCATCAACAGAATGCCAAGAGTGTGTGTAGCAGTAATCAAAGCAAAAGGTGGCTACTTTGAAGAACCTAGAATATAAGACATACAGGGGTTGGACAATGAAACTGAAACACCTGTCATTTTAGTGTGGGAGGTTTCATGGCTAAATTGGACCAGCCTGGTAGCCAGTCTTCATTGATTGCACATTGCACCAGTAAGAGCAGAGTGTGAAGGTTCAATTAGTAGGGTAAGAGCACAGTTTTAGTCAAAATATTGAAATGCACACAACATTATGGGTGACATACCAGAGTTCAAAAGAGGACAAATTGTTGGTGCACGTCTTGCTGGCGCATCTGTGACCAAGACAGCAAGTCTTTGTGATGTATCAAGAGCCACGGTATCCAGGGTAATGTCCGCATACCACCAAGAAGGACGAACCACATCCAACAGGATTAACTGTGGACGCAAGAGGAAGCTGTCTGAAAGGGATGTTCGGGTGCTAACCCGGATTGTATCCAAAAAACATAAAACCACGGCTGCCCAAATCACGGCAGAATTAAATGTGCACCTCAACTCTCCTGTTTCCACCAGAACTGTCCGTCGGGAGCTCCACAGGGTCAATATACAAAGCCGGGCTGCTATAGCCAAACCTTTGGTCACTCATGCCAATGCCAAACGTCGGTTTCAATGGTGCAAGGAGCGCAAATCTTGGGCTGTGGACAATGTGAAACATGTATTGTTCTCTGATGAGTCCACCTTTATTGTTTTCCCCACATCCGGGAGAGTTACGGTGTGGAGAAGCCCCAAAGAAGCGTACCACCCAGACTGTTGCATGCCCAGAGTGAAGCATGGGGTTGGATCAGTGATGGTTTGGGCTGCCATATCATGGCATTCCCTTGGCCCAATACTTGTGCTAGATGGGCGCGTCACTGCCAAGGACTACCGAACCATTTTTGAGGAACATGTGCATCCAATGGTTCAAACATTGTAACCTGAAGGCGGTGCCGTGTATCAGGATGACAATGCACCAATACACACAGCAAGACTGGTGAAAGATTGGTTTGATGAACATGAAAGTGAAGTTGAACATCTCCCATGGCCGGCAAAGTCACCAGATCTAAATGTTATTGAGCCACTTTGGGGTGTTTTGGAGGAGCGAGTCAGGAAACGTTTTCCGCCACCAGTATCACGTAGTGACCTGGCCACTATCCTGCAGGAAGAATGGCTTAAAATCCCTCTGACCACTGTGCAGGACTTGTATATGTCATTCACAAGACGAATTGACGCTGTATTGGCCGCAAAAGGAGGCCCTACACCATACTAATAAATTATTGTGGTCTAAAACCAGGTGTTTCAGTTTCATTGTCCAACCCCTATATAATTCCACGTGTTAATTCATAGTTTTGATGCCTTCAGTCTGAAGCTACAATATTCATAGTCATGAAAATAAAGAAAACTCTTTGAATGAGAAGGTGTGTCCAAACTTTTGGTCGGTACTGTATATATATATACAGGGGTTGGACAATGAAACGGAAACACCTGGTTTTAGACCACAATAATTTATTAGTATGGTGTAGGGCCTCCTTTTGCGGCCAATACAGCGTCAATTCGTCTTGTGAATGACATATACAAGTCCTGCACAGTGGTCAGAGGGATTTTAAGCCATTCTTCCTGCAGGATAGTGGCCAGGTCACTACGTGATACTGGTGGCGGAAAACGTTTCCTGACTCGCTCCTCCAAAACACCCCAAAGTGGCTCAATAACATTTAGATCTGGTGACTTTGCCGGCCATGGGAGATGTTCAACTTCACTTTCATGTTCATCAAACCAATCTTTCACCAGTCTTGCTGTGTGTATTGGTGCATTGTCATCCTGATACACGGCACCGCCTTCAGGTTACAATGTTTGAACCATTGGATGCACATGTTCCTCAAAAATGGTTCGGTAGTCCTTGGCAGTGACGCGCCCATCTAGCACAAGTATTGGGCCAAGGGAATGCCATGATATGGCAGCCCAAACCATCACTGATCCAACCCCATGCTTCACTCTGGGCATGCAACAGTCTGGGTGGTACGCTTCTTTGGGGCTTCTCCACACCGTAACTCTCCCGGATGTGGGGAAAACAATAAAGGTGGACTCATCAGAGAACAATACATGTTTCACATTGTCCACAGCCCAAGATTTGCGCTCCTTGCACCATTGAAACCGACGTTTGGCATTGGCATGAGTGACCAAAGGTTTGGCTATAGCAGCCCGGCTTTGTATATTGACCCTGTGGAGCTCCCGACGGACAGTTCTGGTGGAAACAGGAGAGTTGAGGTGCACATTTAATTCTGCCGTGATTTGGGCAGCCGTGGTTTTATGTTTTTTGGATACAATCCGGGTTAGCACCCGAACATCCCTTTCAGACAGCTTCCTCTTGCGTCCACAGTTAATCCTGTTGGATGTGGTTCGTCCTTCTTGGTGGTATGCGGACATTACCCTGGATACCGTGGCTCTTGATACATCACAAAGACTTGCTGTCTTGGTCACAGATGCGCCAGCAAGACGTGCACCAACAATTTGTCCTCTTTTGAACTCTGGTATGTCACCCATAATGTTGTGTGCATTTCAATATTTTGACTAAAACTGTGCTCTTACCCTACTAATTGAACCTTCACACTCTGCTCTTACTGGTGCAATGTGCAATCAATGAAGACTGGCTACCAGGCTGGTCCAATTTAGCCATGAAACCTCCCACACTAAAATGACAGGTGTTTCAGTTTCATTGTCCAACCCCTGTATGTCTTATATTCTAGGTTCTTCAAAGTAGCCACCTTTTGCTTTGATTACTGCTTCACACACTCTTGGCATTCTGTTGATGAGGTTCAAGAGGTAGTCACCTGAAAATGTTTTCACTTCACAGGTGTGCCTTGTCAGGTTTAATAAGTGGGATTTCAAGCCTTATAAATGGGGTTGGGACCATCAGTTGTGTTGTACAGGAGGTGGATACAGTACACAGCTGATAGTCCTACTGAATAGACTGTTAGAAGTTGTATTATGGCAAGAAAAAAGAGGCTAAGTAAAGAAAAATGAGTGGCCATCATTACTTTAAGAAATGAAGGTCAATCAGTCAGAACAATTGGGAAAACTTTGAAAGTGTCCCCAAGTGCAGTCGCAAAAAACATCAAGCGCTACAAAGAAACTGGCTCACATGAGGATCGCCCCAGGAAAGGAAGACCAAGAGTCACCTCTGCTGCGGACGATAAGTTCATCCGAGTCACCAGCCTCAGAAATCGCAGGTTAACAGCAGCTCAGATTAGAGAACAGGCCAATGCCACACAGAGTTCTAGCAGCAGACACATCTCTAGAACAACTGTTAAGAGGAGACTGTGTGAATCAGGCCTTCATGGTAAAATAGCTGCTAGGAAACCACTGCTGAGGACAGGCAACAAGCAGAAGAGACTTGTTTGGGCTAAAGAACACAAGGAATGGACATTAGACCAGTGGAAATCTGTGCTTTGGTCTGATGAGTCCAAGTTTGAGATCTTTGGTTCCAACCACCGTGTCTTTGTGCGGCGCAGAAGAGGTGAACGGATGGACTCTACATGCCTTGTTCCCACCATGAAGCATGGAGGAGGAGGTGTGATGGTGTGGGGGTGCTTTGCTGTTGACACTGTTGGGGATTTATTCAAAATTGAAGGCATACTGAACCAACATGGCTACCACAGCATCTTGCAGCGGCATGCTATTCCATCCGGTTTGCGTTTAGTTGGACCGTCATTAATTTTTCAACAGGACAATGACCCCAAACACACCTCCAGGCTGTGTAAGGGCTATTTGACCAAGAAGGAGAGTGATGGGGTGCTGCGCCAGATGACCTGGCCTCCACAGTCACCGGACCTGAACCCAATCGAGATGGTTTGGGGTGAGCTGGACCGCAGAGTGAAGGCAAAAGGGCCAACAAGTGCTAACCATCTTTGGAACTCTTTCAAGACTGTTGGAAAACCATTTCAGGTGACTACCTCTTGAAGCTCATCAACAGAATGCCAAGAGTGTGTGTAGCAGTAATCAAAGCAAAAGGTGGCTACTTTGAAGAACCTAGAATATAAGACATACTTTCAGTTGTTTCACACATTTTTGTTCAGTATATAATTCCACACGTGTTAATTCATAGTTTTGATGCCTTCAGTGTGAAGCTACAATATTCATAGTCATGAAAATAAAGAAAACTCTTTGAATGAGAAGGTGTGTCCAAACTTTTGGTCTGTACTGTATATATATAGCCTATATATATGTGTGTGTGTGTGTGTGTGTGTGTGTGTGTGTGTGTGTGTGTGCATTATTACAAGAGTATAGTTTTAAATTAATATTGGGGCAAACCTAGGAATCAGGAAAGGATCAATTCATACTTTCACAGTAAAACTCAAAAGTAAAAAACTCATGACCAGGATATGTTGTATTACTACCCAGTGGGCCTGTCCTCCCCAGCCATCAACAGGGTTAGTAATTTATATTTTCAAAATAAATGTTACAGATTTATTTCAAAGTAAAACCTTAATAATTCATGGATCCCACGTTACTGTCATGAAATAGGAATTATTTTTCGCCTTCCAAAGAAATCTGACAGATGATGTTCAAAATAAAAGTCTATCTTTTTCATGGTTTGATTATTGGTTGGTTTACAACCAGGATCTATGTTTCTCTGTAATGTATCCTTATATACAAGGTGACGACGTAAAATGGTATTGGACCTTATGCACCAAGTGGCATGCACCATCAACATTTCTCCAGGGCTTTTGGATTTATTATTATTATTATTCAAGTAAACAATTAGGGGATTAGAGGTGGTTTGACTGTTTTTAAACAGTAGGCTACTTTATGTTTAACCCTTAAGTAGTCATTACAGTGTTTTCTTGTCCACTCTATATACTGCCACCAACTGGGAATCCAGTGTAGCTTTACAAAAAAATTATGTAGACCCATACTTGACAGCCAGAATCAACAACCACCCCGGAAATATATTGGAAGTGTCTCAAAGGTATGACACCGCAACATGAAAATAAAGTCTAGGTAAGCATTTATTTAATGTTGGACGGGAAATGTAATTTATCTTCTGTTTAAAGTTTCGCAAGAGAAAAAAAATACCATGACAATATTGTGTTAGTGTATTTTTATTTTTTAAAGTGAAGTACAAAACCTAACATAAAGACCTGCAGGTAGGGAAGTGGAGCTAATATTCAAGTCAAATGTCAAATGAGGATGCTTATTATGACTGGACTGTAAAAAGGTGGAGGCGAAACAAGATAACTCTTCTGCCAACACTTTTTGGTCTTTATATTATGTAATTGCTTTGACGCTTAATCTCTGTTAGCTTCTGTAAATCAGTCAATCAATCAATCAATCAAATAGGCCCTGTAGGTGTCTCTCATGGTATTCAAAACCTTTTCCTAAATCTAAACGCATTTTACCCATCTTAGAGGACAAGCCTGTTTTAAAACAAATCTCAACATTATTTTGAGTTATTAAAGATAGTGAAGTTCTAGATTAATAAATTCTGGCCCAAAACGTTACTTAGACGAGACTCTGTTGACCCCAGGACCCACTGAGACCTCATCACTTACTGGAGTCGGTGCGGGGGGGCTGCATGTCGATCCTCTGCACCTCTTTGGCGTAATAATCCTCCTCGCTGCTCTCGCGCTCGCACGCGGACTCCGCCAGCCGCGCGCGCTCCTTCATCAGCTCCCGCGTGCTGTTGTAGAGCAGCAAGACCTCCGGCGGCACGGAGCCCGGCGGGGGGTCGTCGTCGTCGTCGTCCTCCGGCGGGCTGCGGATGCGCAGCTTGCTGAGGATCTGGCCGCGCACCGCCTCAATGCGCCGCGACTTCTGCGCGTCCAGGTCGATGGACTGACACGTGTTGAACCCCTCGGAGAGCCGGAGCAGCAGCAGGAGCAGGAAGGGGAGCCGCATGATTGCCCGGGGAGCAGATGAAGGAAGAAAGGATCTACTCCCTGAACGGCAGTGAAAGTGCGCGTAATGTGATCCAAGATGTGTAAACAGTCCAACTTTTTCCACTTTTGATTAATTAAAAAATATATATATATATATATTCAATAGAGAAAGATAACCAACTTTTTTTTTTCTGGTCACATTAACTTTTATACAAGCGTCCATCATATATTAGAAATAAAAGATCCATTGCTATCATTTTCTGTAGAATATACACTGTTAATAAACTAATTTACTGATTGATTCCTCTATATAATTAAATGTCTGCAGCGTAATTAGCTCACTTGTCCCGGTACCAGTGCGTGACTTTCTGTGACGGAGAAATTAAAGCTTCATCAGTCTCCGCTTCCCGCCGTCCATCCTCGCATATTTGAGCAGCTTTCAGGAGACCAACGCAGAGTCGTTTCAGGAGCTCAGCCCATGTCGCAAACCCTCCAAACAGAAAAACCTGCAGCGGCCGCACTTTATCCGAGGCAGCACGGCTCCGGCGCTCTCACCTCTGAAAGACGCATCTGTGGAGCAGAAAACTGGTCCATATCCGCTTGCACCAAATACAGTTACAGTCCCAAAAAGACCAAATAAGGTCCTCCCATCCCCCGTTTTAGGTAAGAAGCCTGAATGCACTTAGAAAAAAAATATGAAAAACACGTTTGATTTATGTTGGGATAAAAATGGTAGGTCCTTTCGTGTCTCTCACTTGAGCAAAAAACACTGAAAATACAATAAAAGATAAGAATTAATAAAACTTTAAAGAACTCCTTTTGCAGAAAACTTTCAGAAATAGGAAAAAGGTTTGCAGTAAATTAGAAATTCTTGTTCTAAATGAGCGAGATGCTTGCAGGACAGGGAGGTCTGGTAAAAACACAGAGCTGGATGATGTGAGTGCATTGTCCTGCATATCCTCAGTGAGAAATGAAGCCCCAAACACAGAGAGCCTCTCAGGGAAAAAGAGGGAGGAGGAGGAGGTGTTGTTGGTGGGGCGGGATGCCACCATGGTAAAGGGAGTGTGTGTCATTATGTAGGCAGAAGCAATCCTCCTCTCACTAGAGGCACACAGAGACAAAGCTGCACATTTTGCAATATTTAGCCCACAGAAACCCAGCTCTGCCCTCACTCTGCAGGTAAACATCTACACAGAGCCTGTGTGCCAGGATTGCACCATAATCCCTGACCAATACTGAAGGTGACCACAGGGTTGTTACAGGGGTCCAGGCTGTAAGTGCTATACAGGTTAGTGAAACACAAAAAAGAAACTACATTTGTAAGGTTGTTCATTTAAGCCCACCTAACATATGTATGTGTATGTGAACCCCATCTGGGCCTTGGCTCACAATTCATTTCTGGTGCACGACCGGATTGGGGTGACTAAAAACCACCCATATAAAGAAAAAACACTATGGCACTAGCTGGGTCTCAGATGGATATTAAGAAAATCTGTTCAAATTTCAGAAATATATATAGATCCAGTAAAGAGCCCCACTTTTTACCTCAGGGTGCATCAAACCTCTACCGGCTGCGAGTTAACCCACACATAATTTCATTTTTCAGACTATTTCCCACCCATATGTGCCTTATATTCAAACTTATTTGAGCTGTATTTGTATTTTGCGAATAATACCACCCTTTCCTCTGAATACAACTAAAGCTAAGAACCAAATGTGATCACAGTTTGAGAACCACCCAGCCAACATTTATAAGCAGAGCTCAATAGAACATCGTGACAAAGTTAAATACTTTTTGTGACTCATTTCAGAAAGCGAAACTCATAAATTATATAGATTACACATAAAGTTTGAAATTTCAAGCCTTTAGTTCTTATAACTGTGATGATTATAGCTTACAGATGATAAAATCTCAGTGTCTCAGAAAATTTGATCCATAAGATCAATAAAAAATATTTTGATTGGTCAGGTCTAAAATTTCCTGGAAGATGGCTACATTGACTCTGGACCTGAGAAAACCAAGTGGACCAATACCAGCAGATGACATGGCACTCCCAATCATCCAAATAAAATGCAAACTGCACTTTCATCTGAAAAGAGGAATTTGGACCACTGAGCAACAGCCCAGTCTCTGGTTCAGGAGTGGCTTGACAGAAGGAAGGCAACATTTGTAGCCCGTGTGTAGGATTTGTCTGTGCGTAGTGGATCTTGATGCGATGACTCCAGCCTCAGTCCACTCCTTGCGAAGCTCCCCTGAATTCTTCAATAGGTTTTGCTTGACAATCCTCACAAGGCTGCGGTTATCCCTGTTGCTGGTGCACCTTTTCCTACCACACTTTTTCCTTCCACTCAACTCTTTATGAATATGCTATAACTTTCACTATATTCTAGTTTCCTGATACACTGAATGCAGGGTTTTCATTATCTGTATGCCACAATCATCAAAATTACAAGAAATAAAGGCTTGATTATTAAAATAGTTCACTAATACAATAAATACAAATGACCTAAGGTGTAGCGCTAACATGCAGTACAGATTGTCCAGCATGAAGAGAGAACAGTGAACCAGAAAACGACAGCTTTTGGGTGCTTTGCTGTGTTTCCATTAACCTCTGAAGTGAAAACTTGGATTTGAGAACAGCAGCATCCAACACATCATCAAGTACTTTCAGGTCAAAACTATTTGAAAACTATTTGGATTTACTAATTGTTATGATCAGTGACCAGACTAACACATTATAGTATTGCATATTAATAATAAAATGAGGCTGTATGGTACCGCGTATGTGAACAATTTAACAAGATACAGAGTGTCAGAAGAACAAATAAATTTCTACTTCAGCTACTACTTTTACATGGCCACCATATTGGATTTTTAGGTTGGAATTGGCGAGAAAACCCTACCTTTCCAATTACGAATAGGAATGTCGATCTTAGGACTGTTTCTGTTAATTTTTTCAAGTTCACTCAGAAATTGGGTCCGTGCTTTAAGGGAGCCAGATTAGCACTTGAATATGCTTTGATCTAAACCAGGGTTTTTCAATCCCTGTCCTCAGAACCACTGTCCTGCATGCTTTAGATGCTCTCCTGCAGCCAAACACCTGACTTAATAAATTGGGTGATTAACAGGTTTCTGCAGTACTTGATGACATGCTGAGGATTCATTTGAATCAGGGTCTGCTGGGGTAGATACACATCTTAAACATAAGGGACAGGGAGTCCTGAGGACAAGGACTGAGAACCACTGATCTAAACCTCTCCACAGTAGTTCAGGCTTCATATTATTGTTCTCCTATTGGAAGGTAAAGCTCTGTTCCAGTCTCAAGTGTTTTGCATCCTCTAACAGGTTGTTTTCCAGGATCCTCCTGCGTTTCCATAGCTCCATCCATCTTCCTGTCAAGTCTGAGCAGCTTCCTGGGCCCTGCACAAGAAAACACAACATGATGCTCCTTCCACCATGTATCTCCACGAGGTTGGTGTGTTTAGGGTGATGTGCAGTGTTATTTTTCAATCACGTTTGATTTTGATCTCCTCTGATCTGAACACCTTTTTCAAATGTTTGTTTTGTCTACTAAATGAATTCTCTTGGCTTTCTTGTTGCCTCTCTGCTACAAAAGACAGGTTCTTGGAGTTGTCCTGTCAACAGCTGAAGAAAAGCATCTCCACAGGATGATGCGGCTGCCACCACGTTTCACTCACAGGGTGATGCTTATGTTGTTTTTTTTGTCAATCTTCCATAAAGCCCAGATTTGTGTCCAGCTAATCTTGTCAACAGATTCTCCCACCTGAGCTGTGGTTCTCTGCATCTCCTCCAGAGTTACTGTGTGGCCTCTAGGCTGCTTCTCTGATTAATGTTTTCTTTACTCGTCTTTTAATTTAGGTGGAGGGCAATAAGTCCTGGTAGGTTTATAGTGTTGCCTTGCTGTTTCAATTTTCAGATGATGGAGTAAACGGTGATTTGTGAGATGTTCAAACCTTAGCATGATGTTTTCTAGCCTAACCCTTCTCTTATTTACCACTTAGCAGACTTCTGAAGGCAACTACTTCATTTATGGACATCAGAGTAAAGGGGGCTGTATACAAATGTGCACCAAAGTTCATTTTTTAGTTTTTTTTGGTAAAAACCTGTTGAATACTATGTATCATTTCTCTGCTCTACTTTGAGTTTGTCTCTCACATTAAATCCTGATAAAATACATTAAAGTTTGTGGTTGTCGTGTGGCAAAATAAGCTATCAGGAATTCGAAGCACCTCTGAACTGCATCTTTTTTGTTGCATGTTCCCTCGCAAGAAGTTGAGACTTTAAAAGTCTATTAGGTGCATTGTTAAAGACTTTTTTTGTTCTCATTAATGAAATATGACCCCTGAGCTGATATTTGCAACCGCTAAGGCAAATAAAAGGCATTTCCTGTTTTTGCCGAGATAAAAATTGGCACCAATGTGTGCCAACACATCTACTCCTGCAACATAATCCAGCCTTAAATTATTCATGGACCGGATCCTGGGTGTGATTTGCAGGTTCAGCTTGTTCACGCTGCCAGCTGAGGAGGTTCCTCCTGATTTTATTAGACTGCTCAAAAAGAAGCCTATCCATTTTCATCTTTGGCTTTTCACGCTCTGAGGCGAGCTCCTTTCTTTTCTGTCTGTTCTTCTTCAGTCTCATTGTTAATTACAGCTCAGCACTTCTGGAAGACTATTAATCTGCCAGGGGTGGCGTTTATTGCTGCTCTGCTGCCATCACATTATACCGTTATTATAGTTGCGGGCGTAGGCCTGTAATTGCTGTAAGAAGAAGGGAAAGGTAGGAAAGACAGGCAGCCTCAAGGCTTCTGGTCGGGCCAACCCTTCCTTTCATCGTCTGTCCTGGCAGAGTTTCTAAAAATGATAACGCTGCCTGCGAACAAACAAGCTCCTGTTCTGACTTGACTCCTGCTTCAAACTAAAGACGGCCAGAAACCATCGGAAAGCCTCTTCATTTATTAGTGTGGCCTTGCCTCCGCCTGTCAGCGCGTTTAGGAGGATCTTAAAAACTGTGGGGCACCTCAGATCCATGGATCCCGCCCAGGTGGGGTGTCGTGTGTGTGTGTGGGTTACAGAGCTTTAATGTGTGGCTTTAAGGAGAGGGGGGGGAAAAACAGACTTCCTTAAAAACAACTTCCAGCCTGCCTGCTTTTTTCTCCCTCTTTTTCCTTAAAGCCAAATATAGACAAGCCACTGCCACGTCATCCAACCCTGAGAGAGGGCGAGATGGGGTTCAGAGCAGTGCCTCTCAGCGGTTGCACTCCAGCACGTCTGTAATATAAGTGAATCCATATTTTCCACAAAAACCGAATGATTTTAGCTGTCAGGAAGCAGTTTTATTGAGAAAGAAAAAGCTGCAACAGTTACAAAAATAAATACAGATCAAACCACTGGGGGTTACTCTCAAGGAACGTTTCCATCCATTATTCTTCTAATCTTTTCCATCTGCTTGCAGCAGGAGCCGTTTAAAATGTCATAACTACAACAACCGAAGGATGCGGCCTTTTCTCTCACGAAGCCAACTCAAACCAGAGTCTCTCTGAATAACAGAACAGTCCCGTCTGGGTGAAAGTTTGGATCGAGATTGTCGCAGAGAGGCCTCGTCTACGCCTCGTCTTCGTTCAGCAGCATGTTGGGGATTCCTTTGGAGATCGGGAACTCTCGACCCGATTCAGGACACTGCAGAGATCCCTCTATCACCTCCACCTGCAACAGACACGCAGAGACAAACTGTGTGAGGTCACCAAACACAGGCCGGGAGTACCAGGTTGGTTGTAATGTTTTGTTTTGAACCAAAAACCCTGCAACGATGCAAAGATTTAGTTTTCTCCCCTGTGCTTTGAGACTAAAATGTCGCACTATAAAAGGATAGCTGGTCAGGATAGTTGAAATGCAGGAACAACTTTAGGTCCAGATTTTAATAACATAATTACCAAATAAAATATACATTTTTACTCTCATGTAACAAGTTTGTGCTACTTTATCTTATAAAACACATATTATTTTTTAATGACAGATTTTTAATCATTGTTTTATAAAAACAATCAATGTTTAGCTTTACTGAAACATTTTTATTTGTTTTCTCCCTAAAACGTATTAATATTCATTATATTTAGGATATTGTGTTGCTTAATTGATTCATTTTTATACGTAAGCCTACTGATTGGACGCAACATTTTTAATGGATTTCTCTGGGACTAACAGTTCATCATGTATTTCTGTGTGCTGGTGATTAGGTTTCTTTTAGTGCAGGGGTCTGCCATCAGCGGCTCCAGAGCTGCAAGTGGCTCCTCAGACGACCCAGTATGGCTCTTAGTAACTTTGGCCAAAAATGCTGAAGAAATGGGCATTGTTTACATGTAAAGCTAAAAAAAAAGCTACTTTTAGCTGTTTTTCTATATGTTTTTATTTAATCACTTTATAGTATTTCCACCACAGCACTCACGACACTAATGTTGCAAAGAATATTTTAGTGAGATATATTTTTTTGTAATTTCTGTCTGTATTTTTTTGTTGCAAAAACTAATGATTTCACAAAAAAATCTGTTTTATGACATAATTTTTCATAAATATGGAACATTTCTTAGCAGAAATTGTATTTTCTTTTTTCTTTTTGTAAAACTTGTGTTTTGTTGATGCTTTCCTGTATTTGAAAACCTGAACATAGAAATAAAATGGCAGTCCTTTAGAAATCAAAACAAATGTCCTCTAGTATATATTTCTAAAAGCTGATGTCATTTTCTCCAATGGCCATGTAGGTTTTGCGGCTCTTTAGAAAATTTATTTATCTGGACCGAGGGGAAAAAATGACTATTCCGGTTGTAAAATTGCTGAGCCCCGACACCAAAGGCATTCCGGTACATAACCAGGGCTGGTGCAAGAACCAGTGGTTAACTGGTTCTATAAAAAGAACTGGTTTGGTTTTTCACCACCGGCGAGCTGGTTTAGAGCCACTTTATTGCGTCACTAAATGTTTCATCCAGTAAATGTTTGTTCCTCTAAGGAATGTTTGTTCCTCTCAGGTAAACCGTTTGACAACACAAGTATTAACCTCAGTATCTTTTCAAAATGATGTCCTGCTATCATCGGTTTCACTTTGAGGGGCTGTTTTAAACCACAGGTGGTGATTCCTGGTCCTGATTGGTACCAGCAGAACTGCAAACAGGGGTTAAGCAACGTCTGAAGCAGGTTCTACTAACCCTATCTAAAGTTATTAAAGGACCAACAGTGTTTAAGAAGAGATGAAAATGATTTTTATGAATTTAGCGGAGAGTAGCTGCCTTAAAAACATCTTTATGTGGTACACTGAACTTTATGAAGTGTGATGTTAAACTAAACAGCAGAAAGGTCAGACTTCTAGCTAATATTATTCCAAAGTAAAACCAACTTGTATTAATCTTAAAGTTCAGTATTTTATTATTTTTCTCGTAAATCAAAAGCTAAACTAACTCCGGGGTTTTGATTGGTTGTTGGCCTTTATTACCCCGTCTCCAGCTATTGATATAAGCGGTTCTCCCTTCTGGCCCAGCCAGGAGTAGGTGCTGAGCTAGAACCAGTTTAATTTGGGACAGAGCCATAGCTTTTGGTGGTGGAACTCAAAGAACTGGTGCTAAGAGAGCCCCAGCACCAGTAAAATACAACAACAAAGCTCTAATCAAGAGCAACCCAATACATTCCCATTATTATTTCCATATATTATTTACTCTGCAGTAAGTAGCGCTGCAGCTGTAAGAGTGGACAGTAAAGTCGGTGAGATCTTTACCTCCAGCAGTACTCGGTGAACTTTCTTCAGGAAGTCTTCGTTTTTCTCGTAGTCTGGTACCAGCTCACCTGGCAGGTCCTCTCGATGACCCAGCTGTGGAGGGAAAAACCGCCACAATGTCACAATCGTTCACTCTGGGCAGCTGTGATATACCTGCATACTTTATGCATGCACAATATATCGCCATTGATGTCAGTATCGGCCAGTGTTAGTCATTTTTTAACATGTCAGCATCAGGCAGATATTAACAACCAATGTTTATGTTTGTTGTTTCTGGAGGGGGAGGAAAGGGGGTTGACCAATGGTGTTTGTTTGGGCATGTGACAGCGATGCAGCAAAGGATTGTGGGATTGTGAAACAGAGAAGCAATATCAGTGGTGTGGTCATTTTATCACAGTGTTGAATGGGTAGGGAAATATATACAATATTGGCAAATATCAGTTATCGGCCTTAATGGCAATATTATTATCAATATCAGCCCACGTTCTCATATTGGTGCATCCCTACTTTAAGCCGTAATTTTACATCTCTGCTCTGCGGGGCGGACTTTCAGGTTTGGAAGAACACTGATGATCTCTGACTAACCTGGTCTGCAGCCTGGACCAAAGCGCTCCACTCCAGTTTGGGGATCATCCGGCAGACAAACTTTGGGTTGAATTCCACCTCATTGACCTTCACCTCAGTGGCCTGCAAAAAGATCACAGCGTTCACAAACAGCAGGCTGTCAGTTTGGACTTTCAGGGTCTCTGATCAACTAATAAAACATGTCTGGCAACATAAAGTAGGCTAAAAGATCTCAAGAAATTTAACAACAGATGATAAACAGTTTTTTGATGTCTATCCATCTGGAAAGGGTCACAGAGCTATTTCTAAGGGTTTGGGATTTGGTTGACCACAGTTGGAGCAATTATTCACAAATGAAGAAAATATGGATCAGTCGCGCCAAGAGTGGCTGGCCCACCAAAATCACTCCAGGATGGCACCGATGACTCATCCAGGAGGTCACAAAGGAACCCAGAACAACATCTGAAGCTCTGCAGGGCTCACTTGGCTCAGGCCATGATTCAACAATAAGAAAGAGACAAGCGTCTTAGATTTGCCAAAAAACATCTAGATGAACCTCAAGACTGTTGGGAAAAATATTCTGAGGACCAAGAAGACAAAAGAAATTAACTTTCTGGTAGATGTGCGTCCTGTTACACCTGTGGTAAAACTAACAGCATTTCAGAGAACAATAACCTATGGAGAGCCGTTTCATTCAAAATTAAATAAATATATACTGCTATTGATAAATTATTAATAAATATTCCAATTTACTTAAAGATTTATTCATTTATTTCATAAGGCAGTTTTATTTTGTGACACTTTAATTTTGTAAAGCTACTTTACGTATCTCAGTGACTTTTACTTTTTAACCCCGTTTTTCATTTTAAGCTCTTTTTATTTCATGTTCTCATATTCAAATGAGGGGGCGGAGTTTTATCTGCTGGGTGGAGCTGGGCTCAATTCATGGCTGTGGCCGCCAGAAGCATGTCGCTGCCTGCCAGAAGACAGCATGCCGGAGGGAGCCTGGCTCCCCTGGTGCCAGACCGGCCTAGAAGCCTGCCACGGCGGTTGCCGCTGTTTGTGCAACAAGTCTTCGTCATCCTTTCAGCACGTCATACACACACATAGTGCTATTTATTTTCCATCCAACTAAATACAGCCACCTTATGTTATGGGTCTAACGCTGTTTATTAAATAAGAACCAATAAAGACATCATCATATAAAAGTAACAGCCTATAACAATAATGACATCCCGTTTGCCGATAATCAGCATTGGTTTCCACAAAAACAGCGGCAACCGCCGTGGCAGCATGTTAAAGGCTTTTAGGGCCGGTCTGGCACCAGGGGAGCCAGGCTCCCTCCGGCATGCTGTCTTCTGGCAGGCAGCGACATGCTTCTGGCGGCCACAGCCATGAATTGAGCCCAGCTCCACCCAGCAGATAAAACTCCGCCCCCTCATTTGAATATGAGAACATGAAATAAAAAGAGCTTAAAATGAAAAACGGGGTTAAAAAGTAAAAGTCACTGAGATACGTAAAGTAGCTTTACAAAATTAAAGTGTCACAAAATAAAACTGCCTTATGAAATAAATGAATAAATCTTTAAGTAAATTGGAATATTTATTAATAATTTATCAATAGCAGTATATATTTATTTAATTTTGAATGAAACGGCTCTCCATAGGTTATTGTTCTCTGAAATGCTGTTAGTTTTACCACAGGTGTAACAGGACGCACATCTACCAGAAAGTTAATTTCTTTTGTCTTCTTGGTCCTCAGAATATTTTTCCCAACAGTCTTGAGGTTCATCTAGATGTTTTTTGGCAAATCTAAGACGCTTGTCTCTTTCTTATTGTTGAATCATGGCCTGAGCCAAGTGAGCCCTGCAGAGCTTCAGATGTTGTTCTGGGTTCCTTTGTGACCTCCTGGATGAGTCATCGGTGCCATCCTGGAGTGATTTTGGTGGGCCAGCCACTCTTGGCGCGACTGATCCATATTTTCTTCATTTGTGAATAATTGCTCCAACTGTGGTCAACCAAATCCCAAACCCTTAGAAATAGCTCTGTGACCCTTTCCAGATGGATAGACATCAAAAAACTGTTTATCATCTGTTGTTAAATTTCTTGAGATCTTTTAGCCTACTTTATGTTGCCAGACATGTTTTATTAGTTGATCAGAGACCCTGAAAGTCCAAACTGACAGCCTGCTGTTTGTGAACGCTGTGATCTTTTTGCAGGCCACTGAGGTGAAGGTCAATGAGGTGGAATTCAACCCAAAGTTTGTCTGCCGGATGATCCCCAAACTGGAGTGGAGCGCTTTGGTCCAGGCTGCAGACCAGGTTAGTCAGAGATCATCAGTGTTCTTCCAAACCTGAAAGTCCGCCCCGCAGAGCAGAGATGTAAAATTACGGCTTAAAGTAGGGATGCACCAATATGAGAACGTGGGCTGATATTGATAATAATATTGCCATTAAGGCCGATAACTGATATTTGCCAATATTGTATATATTTCCCTACCCATTCAACACTGTGATAAAATGACCACACCACTGATATTGCTTCTCTGTTTCACAATCCCACAATCCTTTGCTGCATCGCTGTCACATGCCCAAACAAACACCATTGGTCAACCCCCTTTCCTCCCCCTCCAGAAACAACAAACATAAACATTGGTTGTTAATATCTGCCTGATGCTGACATGTTAAAAAATGACTAACACTGGCCGATACTGACATCAATGGCGATATATTGTGCATGCATAAAGTATGCAGGTATATCACAGCTGCCCAGAGTGAACGATTGTGACATTGTGGCGGTTTTTCCCTCCACAGCTGGGTCATCGAGAGGACCTGCCAGGTGAGCTGGTACCAGACTACGAGAAAAACGAAGACTTCCTGAAGAAAGTTCACCGAGTACTGCTGGAGGTAAAGATCTCACCGACTTTACTGTCCACTCTTACAGCTGCAGCGCTACTTACTGCAGAGTAAATAATATATGGAAATAATAATGGGAATGTATTGGGTTGCTCTTGATTAGAGCTTTGTTGTTGTATTTTACTGGTGCTGGGGCTCTCTTAGCACCAGTTCTTTGAGTTCCACCACCAAAAGCTATGGCTCTGTCCCAAATTAAACTGGTTCTAGCTCAGCACCTACTCCTGGCTGGGCCAGAAGGGAGAACCGCTTATATCAATAGCTGGAGACGGGGTAATAAAGGCCAACAACCAATCAAAACCCCGGAGTTAGTTTAGCTTTTGATTTACGAGAAAAATAATAAAATACTGAACTTTAAGATTAATACAAGTTGGTTTTACTTTGGAATAATATTAGCTAGAAGTCTGACCTTTCTGCTGTTTAGTTTAACATCACACTTCATAAAGTTCAGTGTACCACATAAAGATGTTTTTAAGGCAGCTACTCTCCGCTAAATTCATAAAAATCATTTTCATCTCTTCTTAAACACTGTTGGTCCTTTAATAACTTTAGATAGGGTTAGTAGAACCTGCTTCAGACGTTGCTTAACCCCTGTTTGCAGTTCTGCTGGTACCAATCAGGACCAGGAATCACCACCTGTGGTTTAAAACAGCCCCTCAAAGTGAAACCGATGATAGCAGGACATCATTTTGAAAAGATACTGAGGTTAATACTTGTGTTGTCAAACGGTTTACCTGAGAGGAACAAACATTCCTTAGAGGAACAAACATTTACTGGATGAAACATTTAGTGACGCAATAAAGTGGCTCTAAACCAGCTCGCCGGTGGTGAAAAACCAAACCAGTTCTTTTTATAGAACCAGTTAACCACTGGTTCTTGCACCAGCCCTGGTTATGTACCGGAATGCCTTTGGTGTCGGGGCTCAGCAATTTTACAACCGGAATAGTCATTTTTTCCCCTCGGTCCAGATAAATAAATTTTCTAAAGAGCCGCAAAACCTACATGGCCATTGGAGAAAATGACATCAGCTTTTAGAAATATATACTAGAGGACATTTGTTTTGATTTCTAAAGGACTGCCATTTTATTTCTATGTTCAGGTTTTCAAATACAGGAAAGCATCAACAAAACACAAGTTTTACAAAAAGAAAAAAGAAAATACAATTTCTGCTAAGAAATGTTCCATATTTATGAAAAATTATGTCATAAAACAGATTTTTTTGTGAAATCATTAGTTTTTGCAACAAAAAAATACAGACAGAAATTACAAAAAAATATATCTCACTAAAATATTCTTTGCAACATTAGTGTCGTGAGTGCTGTGGTGGAAATACTATAAAGTGATTAAATAAAAACATATAGAAAAACAGCTAAAAGTAGCTTTTTTTTTAGCTTTACATGTAAACAATGCCCATTTCTTCAGCATTTTTGGCCAAAGTTACTAAGAGCCATACTGGGTCGTCTGAGGAGCCACTTGCAGCTCTGGAGCCGCTGATGGCAGACCCCTGCACTAAAAGAAACCTAATCACCAGCACACAGAAATACATGATGAACTGTTAGTCCCAGAGAAATCCATTAAAAATGTTGCGTCCAATCAGTAGGCTTACGTATAAAAATGAATCAATTAAGCAACACAATATCCTAAATATAATGAATATTAATACGTTTTAGGGAGAAAACAAATAAAAATGTTTCAGTAAAGCTAAACATTGATTGTTTTTATAAAACAATGATTAAAAATCTGTCATTAAAAAATAATATGTGTTTTATAAGATAAAGTAGCACAAACTTGTTACATGAGAGTAAAAATGTATATTTTATTTGGTAATTATGTTATTAAAATCTGGACCTAAAGTTGTTCCTGCATTTCAACTATCCTGACCAGCTATCCTTTTATAGTGCGACATTTTAGTCTCAAAGCACAGGGGAGAAAACTAAATCTTTGCATCGTTGCAGGGTTTTTGGTTCAAAACAAAACATTACAACCAACCTGGTACTCCCGGCCTGTGTTTGGTGACCTCACACAGTTTGTCTCTGCGTGTCTGTTGCAGGTGGAGGTGATAGAGGGATCTCTGCAGTGTCCTGAATCGGGTCGAGAGTTCCCGATCTCCAAAGGAATCCCCAACATGCTGCTGAACGAAGACGAGGCGTAGACGAGGCCTCTCTGCGACAATCTCGATCCAAACTTTCACCCAGACGGGACTGTTCTGTTATTCAGAGAGACTCTGGTTTGAGTTGGCTTCGTGAGAGAAAAGGCCGCATCCTTCGGTTGTTGTAGTTATGACATTTTAAACGGCTCCTGCTGCAAGCAGATGGAAAAGATTAGAAGAATAATGGATGGAAACGTTCCTTGAGAGTAACCCCCAGTGGTTTGATCTGTATTTATTTTTGTAACTGTTGCAGCTTTTTCTTTCTCAATAAAACTGCTTCCTGACAGCTAAAATCATTCGGTTTTTGTGGAAAATATGGATTCACTTATATTACAGACGTGCTGGAGTGCAACCGCTGAGAGGCACTGCTCTGAACCCCATCTCGCCCTCTCTCAGGGTTGGATGACGTGGCAGTGGCTTGTCTATATTTGGCTTTAAGGAAAAAGAGGGAGAAAAAAGCAGGCAGGCTGGAAGTTGTTTTTAAGGAAGTCTGTTTTTCCCCCCCCTCTCCTTAAAGCCACACATTAAAGCTCTGTAACCCACACACACACACGACACCCCACCTGGGCGGGATCCATGGATCTGAGGTGCCCCACAGTTTTTAAGATCCTCCTAAACGCGCTGACAGGCGGAGGCAAGGCCACACTAATAAATGAAGAGGCTTTCCGATGGTTTCTGGCCGTCTTTAGTTTGAAGCAGGAGTCAAGTCAGAACAGGAGCTTGTTTGTTCGCAGGCAGCGTTATCATTTTTAGAAACTCTGCCAGGACAGACGATGAAAGGAAGGGTTGGCCCGACCAGAAGCCTTGAGGCTGCCTGTCTTTCCTACCTTTCCCTTCTTCTTACAGCAATTACAGGCCTACGCCCGCAACTATAATAACGGTATAATGTGATGGCAGCAGAGCAGCAATAAACGCCACCCCTGGCAGATTAATAGTCTTCCAGAAGTGCTGAGCTGTAATTAACAATGAGACTGAAGAAGAACAGACAGAAAAGAAAGGAGCTCGCCTCAGAGCGTGAAAAGCCAAAGATGAAAATGGATAGGCTTCTTTTTGAGCAGTCTAATAAAATCAGGAGGAACCTCCTCAGCTGGCAGCGTGAACAAGCTGAACCTGCAAATCACACCCAGGATCCGGTCCATGAATAATTTAAGGCTGGATTATGTTGCAGGAGTAGATGTGTTGGCACACATTGGTGCCAATTTTTATCTCGGCAAAAACAGGAAATGCCTTTTATTTGCCTTAGCGGTTGCAAATATCAGCTCAGGGGTCATATTTCATTAATGAGAACAAAAAAAGTCTTTAACAATGCACCTAATAGACTTTTAAAGTCTCAACTTCTTGCGAGGGAACATGCAACAAAAAAGATGCAGTTCAGAGGTGCTTCGAATTCCTGATAGCTTATTTTGCCACACGACAACCACAAACTTTAATGTATTTTATCAGGATTTAATGTGAGAGACAAACTCAAAGTAGAGCAGAGAAATGATACATAGTATTCAACAGGTTTTTACCAAAAAAAACTAAAAAATGAACTTTGGTGCACATTTGTATACAGCCCCCTTTACTCTGATGTCCATAAATGAAGTAGTTGCCTTCAGAAGTCTGCTAAGTGGTAAATAAGAGAAGGGTTAGGCTAGAAAACATCATGCTAAGGTTTGAACATCTCACAAATCACCGTTTACTCCATCATCTGAAAATTGAAACAGCAAGGCAACACTATAAACCTACCAGGACTTATTGCCCTCCACCTAAATTAAAAGACGAGTAAAGAAAACATTAATCAGAGAAGCAGCCTAGAGGCCACACAGTAACTCTGGAGGAGATGCAGAGAACCACAGCTCAGGTGGGAGAATCTGTTGACAAGATTAGCTGGACACAAATCTGGGCTTTATGGAAGATTGACAAAAAAAACAACATAAGCATCACCCTGTGAGTGAAACGTGGTGGCAGCCGCATCATCCTGTGGAGATGCTTTTCTTCAGCTGTTGACAGGACAACTCCAAGAACCTGTCTTTTGTAGCAGAGAGGCAACAAGAAAGCCAAGAGAATTCATTTAGTAGACAAAACAAACATTTGAAAAAGGTGTTCAGATCAGAGGAGATCAAAATCAAACGTGATTGAAAAATAACACTGCACATCACCCTAAACACACCAACCTCGTGGAGATACATGGTGGAAGGAGCATCATGTTGTGTTTTCTTGTGCAGGGCCCAGGAAGCTGCTCAGACTTGACAGGAAGATGGATGGAGCTATGGAAACGCAGGAGGATCCTGGAAAACAACCTGTTAGAGGATGCAAAACACTTGAGACTGGAACAGAGCTTTACCTTCCAATAGGAGAACAATAATATGAAGCCTGAACTACTGTGGAGAGGTTTAGATCAGTGGTTCTCAGTCCTTGTCCTCAGGACTCCCTGTCCCTTATGTTTAAGATGTGTATCTACCCCAGCAGACCCTGATTCAAATGAATCCTCAGCATGTCATCAAGTACTGCAGAAACCTGTTAATCACCCAATTTATTAAGTCAGGTGTTTGGCTGCAGGAGAGCATCTAAAGCATGCAGGACAGTGGTTCTGAGGACAGGGATTGAAAAACCCTGGTTTAGATCAAAGCATATTCAAGTGCTAATCTGGCTCCCTTAAAGCACGGACCCAATTTCTGAGTGAACTTGAAAAAATTAACAGAAACAGTCCTAAGATCGACATTCCTATTCGTAATTGGAAAGGTAGGGTTTTCTCGCCAATTCCAACCTAAAAATCCAATATGGTGGCCATGTAAAAGTAGTAGCTGAAGTAGAAATTTATTTGTTCTTCTGACACTCTGTATCTTGTTAAATTGTTCACATACGCGGTACCATACAGCCTCATTTTATTATTAATATGCAATACTATAATGTGTTAGTCTGGTCACTGATCATAACAATTAGTAAATCCAAATAGTTTTCAAATAGTTTTGACCTGAAAGTACTTGATGATGTGTTGGATGCTGCTGTTCTCAAATCCAAGTTTTCACTTCAGAGGTTAATGGAAACACAGCAAAGCACCCAAAAGCTGTCGTTTTCTGGTTCACTGTTCTCTCTTCATGCTGGACAATCTGTACTGCATGTTAGCGCTACACCTTAGGTCATTTGTATTTATTGTATTAGTGAACTATTTTAATAATCAAGCCTTTATTTCTTGTAATTTTGATGATTGTGGCATACAGATAATGAAAACCCTGCATTCAGTGTATCAGGAAACTAGAATATAGTGAAAGTTATAGCATATTCATAAAGAGTTGAGTGGAAGGAAAAAGTGTGGTAGGAAAAGGTGCACCAGCAACAGGGATAACCGCAGCCTTGTGAGGATTGTCAAGCAAAACCTATTGAAGAATTCAGGGGAGCTTCGCAAGGAGTGGACTGAGGCTGGAGTCATCGCATCAAGATCCACTACGCACAGACAAATCCTACACACGGGCTACAAATGTTGCCTTCCTTCTGTCAAGCCACTCCTGAACCAGAGACTGGGCTGTTGCTCAGTGGTCCAAATTCCTCTTTTCAGATGAAAGTGCAGTTTGCATTTTATTTGGATGATTGGGAGTGCCATGTCATCTGCTGGTATTGGTCCACTTGGTTTTCTCAGGTCCAGAGTCAATGTAGCCATCTTCCAGGAAATTTTAGACCTGACCAATCAAAATATTTTTTATTGATCTTATGGATCAAATTTTCTGAGACACTGAGATTTTATCATCTGTAAGCTATAATCATCACAGTTATAAGAACTAAAGGCTTGAAATTTCAAACTTTATGTGTAATCTATATAATTTATGAGTTTCGCTTTCTGAAATGAGTCACAAAAAGTATTTAACTTTGTCACGATGTTCTATTGAGCTCTGCTTATAAATGTTGGCTGGGTGGTTCTCAAACTGTGATCACATTTGGTTCTTAGCTTTAGTTGTATTCAGAGGAAAGGGTGGTATTATTCGCAAAATACAAATACAGCTCAAATAAGTTTGAATATAAGGCACATATGGGTGGGAAATAGTCTGAAAAATGAAATTATGTGTGGGTTAACTCGCAGCCGGTAGAGGTTTGATGCACCCTGAGGTAAAAAGTGGGGCTCTTTACTGGATCTATATATATTTCTGAAATTTGAACAGATTTTCTTAATATCCATCTGAGACCCAGCTAGTGCCATAGTGTTTTTTCTTTATATGGGTGGTTTTTAGTCACCCCAATCCGGTCGTGCACCAGAAATGAATTGTGAGCCAAGGCCCAGATGGGGTTCACATACACATACATATGTTAGGTGGGCTTAAATGAACAACCTTACAAATGTAGTTTCTTTTTTGTGTTTCACTAACCTGTATAGCACTTACAGCCTGGACCCCTGTAACAACCCTGTGGTCACCTTCAGTATTGGTCAGGGATTATGGTGCAATCCTGGCACACAGGCTCTGTGTAGATGTTTACCTGCAGAGTGAGGGCAGAGCTGGGTTTCTGTGGGCTAAATATTGCAAAATGTGCAGCTTTGTCTCTGTGTGCCTCTAGTGAGAGGAGGATTGCTTCTGCCTACATAATGACACACACTCCCTTTACCATGGTGGCATCCCGCCCCACCAACAACACCTCCTCCTCCTCCCTCTTTTTCCCTGAGAGGCTCTCTGTGTTTGGGGCTTCATTTCTCACTGAGGATATGCAGGACAATGCACTCACATCATCCAGCTCTGTGTTTTTACCAGACCTCCCTGTCCTGCAAGCATCTCGCTCATTTAGAACAAGAATTTCTAATTTACTGCAAACCTTTTTCCTATTTCTGAAAGTTTTCTGCAAAAGGAGTTCTTTAAAGTTTTATTAATTCTTATCTTTTATTGTATTTTCAGTGTTTTTTGCTCAAGTGAGAGACACGAAAGGACCTACCATTTTTATCCCAACATAAATCAAACGTGTTTTTCATATTTTTTTTCTAAGTGCATTCAGGCTTCTTACCTAAAACGGGGGATGGGAGGACCTTATTTGGTCTTTTTGGGACTGTAACTGTATTTGGTGCAAGCGGATATGGACCAGTTTTCTGCTCCACAGATGCGTCTTTCAGAGGTGAGAGCGCCGGAGCCGTGCTGCCTCGGATAAAGTGCGGCCGCTGCAGGTTTTTCTGTTTGGAGGGTTTGCGACATGGGCTGAGCTCCTGAAACGACTCTGCGTTGGTCTCCTGAAAGCTGCTCAAATATGCGAGGATGGACGGCGGGAAGCGGAGACTGATGAAGCTTTAATTTCTCCGTCACAGAAAGTCACGCACTGGTACCGGGACAAGTGAGCTAATTACGCTGCAGACATTTAATTATATAGAGGAATCAATCAGTAAATTAGTTTATTAACAGTGTATATTCTACAGAAAATGATAGCAATGGATCTTTTATTTCTAATATATGATGGACGCTTGTATAAAAGTTAATGTGACCAGAAAAAAAAAAGTTGGTTATCTTTCTCTATTGAATATATATATATATATATTTTTTAATTAATCAAAAGTGGAAAAAGTTGGACTGTTTACACATCTTGGATCACATTACGCGCACTTTCACTGCCGTTCAGGGAGTAGATCCTTTCTTCCTTCATCTGCTCCCCGGGCAATCATGCGGCTCCCCTTCCTGCTCCTGCTGCTGCTCCGGCTCTCCGAGGGGTTCAACACGTGTCAGTCCATCGACCTGGACGCGCAGAAGTCGCGGCGCATTGAGGCGGTGCGCGGCCAGATCCTCAGCAAGCTGCGCATCCGCAGCCCGCCGGAGGACGACGACGACGACGACCCCCCGCCGGGCTCCGTGCCGCCGGAGGTCTTGCTGCTCTACAACAGCACGCGGGAGCTGATGAAGGAGCGCGCGCGGCTGGCGGAGTCCGCGTGCGAGCGCGAGAGCAGCGAGGAGGATTATTACGCCAAAGAGGTGCAGAGGATCGACATGCAGCCCCCCCGCACCGACTCCAGTAAGTGATGAGGTCTCAGTGGGTCCTGGGGTCAACAGAGTCTCGTCTAAGTAACGTTTTGGGCCAGAATTTATTAATCTAGAACTTCACTATCTTTAATAACTCAAAATAATGTTGAGATTTGTTTTAAAACAGGCTTGTCCTCTAAGATGGGTAAAATGCGTTTAGATTTAGGAAAAGGTTTTGAATACCATGAGAGACACCTACAGGGCCTATTTGATTGATTGATTGATTGACTGATTTACAGAAGCTAACAGAGATTAAGCGTCAAAGCAATTACATAATATAAAGACCAAAAAGTGTTGGCAGAAGAGTTATCTTGTTTCGCCTCCACCTTTTTACAGTCCAGTCATAATAAGCATCCTCATTTGACATTTGACTTGAATATTAGCTCCACTTCCCTACCTGCAGGTCTTTATGTTAGGTTTTGTACTTCACTTTAAAAAATAAAAATACACTAACACAATATTGTCATGGTATTTTTTTTCTCTTGCGAAACTTTAAACAGAAGATAAATTACATTTCCCGTCCAACATTAAATAAATGCTTACCTAGACTTTATTTTCATGTTGCGGTGTCATACCTTTGAGACACTTCCAATATATTTCCGGGGTGGTTGTTGATTCTGGCTGTCAAGTATGGGTCTACATAATTTTTTTGTAAAGCTACACTGGATTCCCAGTTGGTGGCAGTATATAGAGTGGACAAGAAAACACTGTAATGACTACTTAAGGGTTAAACATAAAGTAGCCTACTGTTTAAAAACAGTCAAACCACCTCTAATCCCCTAATTGTTTACTTGAATAATAATAATAATAAATCCAAAAGCCCTGGAGAAATGTTGATGGTGCATGCCACTTGGTGCATAAGGTCCAATACCATTTTACGTCGTCACCTTGTATATAAGGATACATTACAGAGAAACATAGATCCTGGTTGTAAACCAACCAATAATCAAACCATGAAAAAGATAGACTTTTATTTTGAACATCATCTGTCAGATTTCTTTGGAAGGCGAAAAATAATTCCTATTTCATGACAGTAACGTGGGATCCATGAATTATTAAGGTTTTACTTTGAAATAAATCTGTAACATTTATTTTGAAAATATAAATTACTAACCCTGTTGATGGCTGGGGAGGACAGGCCCACTGGGTAGTAATACAACATATCCTGGTCATGAGTTTTTTACTTTTGAGTTTTACTGTGAAAGTATGAATTGATCCTTTCCTGATTCCTAGGTTTGCCCCAATATTAATTTAAAACTATACTCTTGTAATAATGCACACACACACACACACACACACACACACACACACACACACACATATATATAGGCTATATGTATATAGTACAGACCAAAAGTTTGGACACACCTTCTCATTCAAAGAGTTTTCTTTATTTTCATGACTATGAATATTGTAGCTTCAGACTGAAGGCATCAAAACTATGAATTAACACGTGGAATTATATAGGGGTTGGACAATGAAACTGAAACACCTGGTTTTAGACCACAATAATTTATTAGTATGGTGTAGGGCCTCCTTTTGCGGCCAATACAGCGTCAATTCGTCTTGTGAATGACATATACAAGTCCTGCACAGTGGTCAGAGGGATTTTAAGCCATTCTTCCTGCAGGATAGTGGCCAGGTCACTACGTGATACTGGTGGCGGAAAACGTTTCCTGACTCGCTCCTCCAAAACACCCCAAAGTGGCTCAATAATATTTAGATCTGGTGACTGTGCAGGCCATGGGAGATGTTCAACTTCACTTTCATGTTCATCAAACCAATCTTTCACCAGTCTTGCTGTGTGTATTGGTGCATTGTCATCCTGATACACGGCACCGCCTTCAGGATACAATGTTTTGAACCATTGGATGCACATGGTCCTTAGGAATGGTTCGGTAGTCCTTTGGCAGTGACGCGCCCATCTAGCACAAGTATTGGGCCAGGGAATGCCATGATATGGCAGCCCAAACCATCACTGATCCACCCCCATGCTTCACTCTGGGCATGCAACAGTCTGGGTGGTACGCTTCTTTGGGACTTCTCCACACCGTAACTCTCCCGGATGTGGGGAAAACAATAAAGGTGGACTCATCAGAGAACAATACATGTTTCACATTGTCCACAGCCCAAGATTTGCGCTCCTTGCACCATTGAAACCGACGTTTGGCATTGGCATGAGTGACCAAAGGTTTGGCTATAGCAGCCCGGCTTTGTATATTGACCCTGTGGAGCTCCCGACGGACAGTTCTGGTGGAAACAGGAGAGTTGAGGTGCACATTTAATTCTGCCGTGATTTGGGCAGCCGTGGTTTTATGTTTTTTGGATACAATCCGGGTTAGCACCCGAACATTCCTTTCAGACAGCTTCCTCTTGCGTCCACAGTTAATCCTGTTGGATGTGGTTCGTCCTTCTTGGTGGTATGCTGACATTACCCTGGATACCGTGGCTCTTGATACATCACAAAGACTTGCTGTCTTGGTCACAGATGCGCCAGCAAGACCTGCACCAACAATTTGTCCTCTTTTTTGTCACCCATAATGTTGTGTGCATTTCAATATTTTGAGCAAAACTGTGCTCTTACCCTGCTAATTGAACCTTCACACTCTGCTCTTACTGGTGCAATGTGCAATCAATGAAGACTGGCTACCAGGCTGGTCCAATTTAGCCATGAAACCTCCCACACTAAAATGACAGGTGTTTCAGTTTCATTGTCCAACCCCTGTATGTGTGTTTAAGGTCAGAGACCAATGAAGTGCTAAAGCTGACAACATGGATCTTTGCATATCAGGTATTTTTGAACTGTCTCAGCAATTAGATGGAATTTCTTAGAGCAACAGGTACCAGTTTCCTTGTAATGGTATTACTGAAATAAATGTGGCTTTTGTTAGTGGTGTGGCCTGGAATTTTAAGGTTTAATAGCCTTGGTAGCTTTAATAAAAGGTAACAAGATTTACGGAAATTTTCAAAAGTTGTGGTTTTAAAACCGAGATGGCAGAGAAGGTTTTGGAATGTCTGGACCTTTCTCAAAATGTATGGGGTATACAGTAGCACAGCACTGCCCCACCCCAACCTGTTGTTGTGCACATCTGTCAGCTGGCTGAAAGACGGCTGCAATACATTTCTATTGGGGAAAACAGAAAGACAAACATGGCTTTTCTAGTTGCTAAGAGCAAGAAAAGTCAGAGCAGAATGCCAATAAGGTGCAATATTCTGTGCATTAAGTTTATAAAAACTAGCACTAAAGATAGGAGAAGTTTGTGTATAAACAAATAATAAATAAATGGTATATATATCATTATTATAACAGTAGTAATCAGTACTTACTATTATAAATTTTATTGATATATTTATTTTTAGAAGCTTGAGGCATACATGATTTGATAACCAGGTTCTTTGGATGTTGAACACTTTTGCTGTATCTCAAAGCCATGTACAGTATTATGCTCATAGTATAATGAACAGCTGAAGCATTTGCACAGCTGCTTGTCAAATATTGCAGCCAATAATAACTTTAATAACATGTAACGCTATGCAAATGCTCCGTTTAGACTGAGGAAGACTCACTCACACTGAGACGCCGGATGCTTGAAACTTAAATGGAAACTGACAGCATGACCTATATTCTGATAAATCTGGCTAATGATTATTACAGTAATGTACCCATTGTGGCGCAGTAGGCCACTGTGAATTCCACAACCTTGATCCAATACACATGCACTATTCAACTCTGCAAAGCATCATAATTGACACATATACTTCAAAAGACGTGAAAGTACTTAATATTCCACAAATCTCAGTTTATTTTCTCATATTTGTGTGTTGTACACAACACTTTTTAGACATGTTTAACATGTTTTTCAGTATGGCAACTTGATAAAATGGGGAAGAGTGTGCCCACAGCTTAAGTCTAATCTTTCGTCTAGTCTTAGCCCTCCTCTTAAGACACAAAATGTTACTTACAGAGGAGTTGTTAATTTCCACTGTTACCACATGCTTGCTCAGGATCAAAAATGGTTACGGACTGAATTCGATTATATTTAACTGCTTTTGAGTCAAGCATGTTTGTGAAGAGCATGGAGCTGGCATTTGTTGAGATTGGGGCTTTTCAACTCAACTGAATATAATTGAATTGAATAAGAAATAGCTAATGATGCATTTGAGTGTCAGATTGTTGTGTCAAGGAACAGGATACGGGTAACCCTTGTGATTTGGCCCTACTGTGTTTAAGACCTCTTTGCATCATCTCATATACATAGAGCCTGAGGTTGTTCTGTTTGGCTCTAAAGTTAAGGAGTTGTTTCTAACTGGATTTGATTATGTTTCAAGATGGAAGTTTCAACAGCTTAAGGCTTTAGGGTTTAATAGAAGTAGATTGGATTTAAAGCTTACTGATGAAAGCTTATCCGGAAATCTAGGAAGTCCACTATTATTGTCATTAATGTTGAATGAGTGCTCCTTATGTAAAATCGGGCTAAACGTTACGCACTAGTAAAACTAATGTTCCTCTGAAGAAAAAAATGTGTTTGTAGATGATGGTAAAGATTAGTTTTCAAAACCACACTGATGCTCTACCCTACTTCTGCTTACTTAACATTTTACCCAAAATTCTCAGTGACAATGGCTTCATTCAGTCCAAAACACCAAAATTGTGAAGTTATAATTAGGTTTTGATCCTTTCAGGTTTAGCAGGAGCTCCAAAGAGTGTAAAATTGGGAATTTAACTCTGTAAAATGATAAAGTCTCTGTAAGTAAGAAAATGTCTGTCTTTCCTATTTAGATCCAGATAACAAAAATCATAGGGAGTGTAATTCCTCAGTGTTTGCCCCTCTCTTTGAAGTGATTGACTGTGTCAAGCCAGCTGCACTCCCTGCCATGGCCCAGCAAATCTCAAGACAAAAAAAAAGGTTTTTCATATTGAGCAAGAAGCCTGTACTTGATATTCGGGTGTCCTCTCTGGGGTGCGACAAGGATCAAATCCTATTACTGATTTCATTTCCAGTTGACTTCAACTTCAAAATAGTAATCCATGGTAAAACCCCAACAGGCATTTTTATATCCACTCTACATGCCTTTGTGGTACTTTTAAAGCTTACATAATTCTTTCACCAACTGACTTGCATGGTAATTGGCATGTTCTGTTGATTGAGGTGATATTTCAACTGAAAACTGCTAATGAGCTTTTTGGTGCTAAGCTGTTCATATTGTAACAGAGACAACACAGAGACTCAGAGGTCTGATTTAATGAAAATTAGGCCTACTCTAAAATCTACAACTAAATCTGTTAGCAGCCTATTCCATAAATCCAGACCGGCTGCAGGTAAGACCCAAATACAAACCAAGTAAATAACTGTAACTTTTTACCTCCTAAATGTTCCCTCTGCTAGTTTTAGTTTCCCATTAAGAATATGATGTAGTACCTGAGTCCAGCTTAAATGTGTGTAAGGGTTTTTACACCAAACCAGTTCCAGATCTACAAGGAGGTCAGTGCACCACTGAAGCATCAAACTGGCATTGAAAACATGGAGTTATCTTTACGCTAACTCTTTGGGGGACCAGATGAAAAACCTGCATTTATTGGGGCCGCAGAGCAGACTCCTGGAGACCAACAGTCTGCACGAGTTTTAAACATTACATAATGTTTCAAACTCTGAGCTACTTGGTTTTTTTTTTTCAATTTAGACCAGAACAATAAAGATGCTAAGCTTCTACATTAATAAAAAGAGACATTTGCTTTGTGTCATCAGTGTTCTTATGCATTCTGAAAAAATCTGTGATTTAAACATTTTTAAACAAGTATGGAAGAATTGTGGAAAAAATATTTTCATTTGCAGAGTTTGTTCCTTTTCCCAATTAAAAGTTTTTAAAAGTTCCATCCATCCATCCATATGCCTTAAAAAGGAGTCTGGAAAAGTTTGGAATACTGACATGTAAAATGTGTCAGAGTCATTCTTTAAATTCTAGTACACATTTGCTGTTTTAAACTGAGTTTATTCATGCTGTTTGTGGCTTAATGTTTATTAACATTGCCAGTCTTATTATAATTAAATTATCACAAATGCTGGTCACTGTTGTAAAAGAATGTTAAATACGGACTGTCACCTAAAACAGCCTTTATAAATTAGACTGGTGACGATAGGATGTCCGTTTGCTGAAATGACAAGACAAACACATTTAGTTACACTGCCTCCCTGCACTGCAATCCACACCGGAAATACAAAAACACAACAGAGGGAGGATCAATCATTCACAGCAAGTTGTGATATAACTTGACACTTAGCTGACTTCTTGGTCATTTAAGAACAAATCAGTTCTTAGCTGTTGTTCTGCAGAACGAGTTTGATATCCAGCACTTGAACCGTGGGTTTGATAAAACCCTTCATGTATAGCCTATATAAAAACAGATAAATCTTTAAGACTGAACAACGTAATGGTGTAGTGGAAAGGAAAACAAGCCAAGCTAACTCAAATGAAGTTTGCACTGCAGTTTACTCTCTTGGTAAGTTTCTAGCCAAGAGAGGAAAAGGTGTCTCTAATAAGGCCTTATGGATGTTTTCAATGAGCTAAGGATAAAGATAAACGCCGCAAGTATTTTAAATATTCACTCCAAACATTTCTACACTGTCAAGCAGGAAAAAGATAGTAAGGTCTGAATTAATGTTTTCTCCACTCCAAGAAAAATAGGTCAGTTGTGGGTTTGTGATGGAGCGCTACTGTCTTTTAATGAGTCTAACTCTCTGAGCAGCACTTCAGATAATTGCTGGCCTGGGCTGAAGAGGCTCACAGACCTCTGACGATGGCAGCTTTTGGAGAGCGAGGTACTTACCGCACCATGGTCTTAAGAAACCAGGGCCTGTGAGCGATAGAGGGCACAGCCTCATCCATCAGGGGATGCATCTTGATGAAGTTGAGTGTGTCATCAGGGAACTCATTGGATACCTTGTACCTCTCCATGGATGAAGTGCCGGCACAGCTGCCAGGTCTGCAAATGGTGTGGAGGGAGAGGAAGGTTGAAAGTACAGGAAAGAAAACTTCCAAATGGAGGAAAAGTTCAAATGAAAGACCACTTTATATCAAAAGGCCACCAGAGGACAGAATGTCTAATTTTCTCAAAATCAATAAGAGAAAAGCCATAAATGACCAAACATATATTCCTAGAGCCTTCGATCAAATAGGAGGACCCATGATGTCTTCTTTTCTGAGTTTGGGGATAATCCACTGAAACATTCTATCAGTGTGATCCTTTTACAGGGAGCTGGTAAAAAACAAGCTGCTTTTGAAGGCATATCCTCTTTGCAGGCATGTCACCTCGGAGAGCTTGTAAAACCTCTTTACAGTGTGCTCTTTGATACCCTTTCACATCACATAATACACAGCAGGTCCCTGAAATGTCAGCCATCTGGCCTTGCACTGTAAATATGTAAGGAGCAAGCCTTAAAATATACATTTGTGCCCTTGCTAGAGAAATGTCTATAACTTTAGGATGTACAGATGTGAAGCCACTGGTATCAGTTAGGTTTGGCCCCTTTTCACATTTTTTTTTCTGCGTTAGAGACCTGGAAATAATCTTATGAAGAAATGTATTTGACTTGCCTGATGATGAGCTCCAATCCTACTCCCAACATACCGGGACAACCCTTAAAATGGGTTCGGAAAATGATGGAAAATTTTTCAGATTGTTCTTAAAAAAATGTATCTTGCAATGCTAAAGCAAGAGATAAACCAAGAAATTGTGTAATGCATCGGCCGATTTTCAGCTTGACCGGCCCTGACCAAAGGTGCTTTGTTTTATCCTTTCAAACTTTGCCTATCATAAAACATGATGAACATCCAGCATGGTTTGGAAGTCTCACGGATAAGCTAGTAAAGATCTACATTCCCCAGGGTGGTGGTTCGTAAAATTTTCAGCTGCTGACCAAAAAGATATCAGTGGAAGACATTCGTAATCCCTATGCATGGCAAGCTTTTCAGATAACTGAATTAAACAGGACTACCAAAACCTTTATGTTGCATTTTTTTCTGTGTGTAAGTACCATGTTTTGGTACTTTACTAGAGGCACCGATCAGGCTTTTCCTGGCCAACTCGCATTTCTGATTTTTGTTTTTTGAGTTGTGACCTGTAGCACATGAAAATAAAAAGATATGCTGCAAGTTCTTTGATAGAAGAAGTAGTTTTGAATCCAACATGAAATAACGGAATTATAAGATTGTCTTTGTTTATGCATCATACACATGTTGCTAACTTTTGATTTTATTAAAGTTGAAAAAATGTGTGAAAGTACAAGCATTAAAATGAAAATAAAGATATTTCAGTTGTTCTTCTGACAAAAAAGAAAGGCAAAATGGCCAATTTAATTTCTAAATGGGATGTTATGGGGATGTTGTGGCCCTAACTTTGAGAATTACTCCTTTTTGAGAATACACAAGGAAACCTTTGTTTAACCACTCTAAGGATGCTAGCTGATAAGATGCTAATGACAATAGAAAATGTTTTTTTTTTATCTTTACAGTGGCAAAACCATTTTGATCAGAAACTGCTTTACAACACAAAAATATCTTGACTGCTGATACTTATGGTTCTTAAAGAGAAATCAGAATCGGCTAAAGTCGGGACCAGCAGATCAAATCTTTACAAGATCCAAAGGTGGGAAACTGGCCACAAAACTCTCATCGATGTTTTCCTACTGAAAAAGCCAGGTTTAGCTGTAAAACCCCAAGACTAATGTGGATTCTAAAAACTATTCTGTTTGAGGCCACTGCTTTCCCCTGAAATAAGTTATTGACTAATATCTGCTGTTAATCTACAGGGTATGTGCGCACACACATATGGATGGCAGAACGGAAACAGACATGCATTAAATATGAAAATCTGTAAATGATTGGGCTTGAGAGTCAGCCACAGGACTGGACCTTGGTGGCATTGTTACAGCTCTCCATCTGCTTGCCTTTAGATAAAAAGGATCTGAATGCAGCAGAGAGCAGGAATTGAATCAATCCCATCAATTACTGCAGTAAGCAAATGTGAGCATATCTGATTCTTTTAATATCTGCCCTCACTGAACGTAAACAAGTCGTTTTATATACTAATCAAGATTAAAAGGGTGAACTCAGTTGAATACCCTACCAGTCAAAAGTTTTAGAATGCCTTTCTCATTTAATAGTTTTCTTTATGTTTATGACTATATACATTTTACATGTATTCTCACTTAATGCATCAAAACAGTGAAAGAACACATGTGGAAATATGTATCAAAAAAAGAACTTTAAATATATTTTATATTTTAGATTACTTCAAATAGCCGCCCTTTGCTTTGATTAACCTCTGGCTGTCTCTCAATGAACCTCTGGGAAGTTCTTTCAAGACTCTTCGGAAAACTATTTTAGACCATTTCATGAAGCTCGCGGAGAGAATGCCAAGAGAGCAAAGCATTCATGAAAGTAAAGGGTGGCTATTTTGAAAGATCTACAATATAAAAATGTTTAGAGTTATTTCACATGTTTTGTTTACTACATAATTCCACGAACTAATGGATGCAAAAAGATTGTTATAAGTAAGTGAGAGGGCATATTTGTACAGCATTTTGCAAAAATATTCATACCTCATGAACATTTTTACATTTGTGTCACATTTTATTGGGATTTTATGTGATAGACCAACACAAAGTAGCACAAACGAAAAAAAGATAGATGGTTTTCAAATAAAACATGAAACCTAAACAAAAAATGTGGAGTATATTATATTTAACCCATTATTCTGATAACCCAAAATAAAATGCAGTGCAACTAGATGCCTTCAGACTGAATCAGTAGTCTTGTGTGTTATTTAACGTCATATAAACAAGATGTTGTGTAAAAGTCTCAAGTTTGTTACAAAGCATCTGTGAACAAAGATCACCATGTGAAAGAAGGAGCGCTGGTCAGATGAGACTGTGTGTGGTGGAAAACAAACGCTGCTAATCAACCTGAACACACTGCCCGCCAAAAAACATGGTGGTGGCAGAATCATGCTGTGGGCCTGCTTTTCTAAAACAGGGACAAGAAGGCTCATCAGAGTTAATGGCATGAGAAACAAAGCTAAATATAGGGCAATTCTGGGGGAAAAGTCTCTTTGATGCTGCAAAAGACCAGAGACTGGGACAGAGGCTGACCTTCCAGCAGAACAACAACCATGAACATGGAGAGATTCTGCAGGCAAGACTTGACATATTCTCTTCATCCAGCCCAACTGAGCTAGGCAGTTTTACAAGGAAGAATAAGCAGAAATTTTCAATCTCTATATGTGTAAAGTTGGTAAACCTTCCTCAAAAGGTGTTTCTACAAATACACAGGGTGGCCGAATACAAATGCACTTCAGGTTTCTCAAATTTTTCTTGGTAAAAAATTTAAAAAACCATGTATCATGTTCCCTCTAATCCACAATCATCAACTAGTTTGTGTTGGTCTGTCACACAAAATGTTTGCTTGTACCATGACAAAATGTGATAAAACGTTATGAATAGTTTTGCAAGGCACTGTAGATGATGCACAGTCAATACTTAAACTGTGACCAAAGAAACTGCAGTAAAACATAGTCCCCTCCACACAAATGCTAAAAGGTGAGGCCATAGCTGGATCAAGCAGCGGAGTCATATTCTCAGATAAGTAAGAGGGATGGGATGGGATATGTGTGTGACTAAAAGCAGTGATTGGGAATAAAGAGAGGAAGAAAATTACTTCTGTATTTAATGCTCTTGCCATGTGTGTGTGCATTCAAGTGGGTACGTACCTCGGCTTGGGAACCCTCTCTTCAGGAAAAGGCGTCCAGGTGGAGTCCGGGGATTTCTGCTCTTTGAAACGCCCAGTGAACGTGTGGGCCACCTCTGCCATGTCGTAGGCACACACTGCCGAACCTGGAATACTGCATCAACAAAAAACACACACATCAGAAAAACAATAAATAAACAAGCCAGTTCACTGAACATTTCAAAAGGAACACCTTGCCAATTCTGGACTATCACTAAGAGACAGAAAAATGGATTTACAATCCATTTTCAGAGGGGTTTAAATCCCCTGAGGATATCTTGTTTTGAATGGTAAAAGAGAGCTTAATGCAATTATAAAAGCAATTATTCTTCATAGCGTTTCTCACACAAAGTGGCTATAAAAAGTCTACATACCCCTGTTAAATACCATGATTGTGTGGTCTGAAAAATGAGACCAAGACAAATCTTTTCAGACCTTTTATCCACCTTTTAGTTTGACCCCTGCCCTGTACAAATGTCTGAGATCTTTTAAATAATGTGGTTGTGTAATCGCACACATCCTCTGGCGCACATATCCTTTAGGGCTGTGTTCAGATTTAACCACCACATTCAAATCCAAGTAAGATAGGAGTCAGTACACACCTGAAATAACCCCAAATAAAGTACAGCTGGCGTTTTCTGACATTTTTTGAGTCACGTCTTACAGCGAAAACCATGGACTGAAGAGAGCCTCCAAAGCAGAAAGATCTCACTGTCAAAAGATGTTGATGAGAAGAAGGGTACAAAAGAATTTCTAAGGTGATTACCAAGTGCAATGAATACCATCCAATACAGACATTACTAAGAACTGGACGTCCCTTTAACATTGGTGAAAAGACGAGAAGAAATCTGTTGTTGGCTGTGTAGTACATGTGACGACATTCCCCGGATTCTTCATAAGTCTGAGGTAGAATTGAAAGGGTAGAATTGAAAGGTGAAAGGAAGCCTTTTGTTGTGAAGAAAACCATCTAAGCCTAGCTAAATGTCGCTAAGACTATTTGAAGTCTTACAAAAGCATATGAGAAAATTTCGGATGATACCAAAGCAAAGCTTTTTGGCCACAATTCCAAAAGGTACCTTTGGCACAAAACAAAACCGCACATCACCAAAAGAACACTATACTTATAGCAAAGCATGGTGCTGGCAGCATCATGCTTTGGGGCTGTTTTCTTTAGCTGGAACTGGGGCCTTAGTAGAAGCGGAGAGGAATATGAACAGCTCCAAACACCAATAAAACCTCCAGGCTTCTGCTAGAACGCTCAAGGGGAGGAGGGTCTTCATGTTTTAGCAGGAGAACAACCCAAAGCAGATATCCAAATCAGCAAAGTGATGGCTTTACTAGAAGAACATTTTTGTTTTGGAATCTGGTGATTGAAAATCTGTGGTGTGATCTTAGACAGCCATGAACTGGAGATGACCACGCAGTCAAAAAGATTTAGGGTGCTTTTGCAGGATAGAATGGGCAAATATTCCTGATATGCTGAAAGACTCCTACCCAAAAAGATTGAATGCTGTAACCAAATTGTGCTTCAACAAAGTATTTATGCATAGGTTTGCACACTTATACAATTACAATATTTTAGTCTTTATCCTTTCCCAGTAAAGGATTTCATTCTGTTTTGGCCCTCTCTTCCCCTCAGACTGGGTTTCCCTAAACACTTTTCTTGTTGCATTGAAGTGGAACACAAGTCCACTGTTGGTGCTTCAGATATGAACCACAAATTATCTTATTACTGCCTCTCATTTTGAAAGGAAAAAAAAATGCCCATCTTGTGATAGCAGCGCAGCAGCTGCCTTTTGTGTGGAATCAGTGCATAGCTTATCACTGAGTCACGTCTGTATTTCTTTATGCAACTGCATTCAGAAGTAAAAAAAAACTATAGAGAATATATTTTCTGCCTTTTTCCTGGTTGAATTTTCCGTTGCATCATGAATTCAACTCGTCTCGTAGACATCGGGGAGACAAAAATACACAAGGGCAGCATTATAGAGAGCAAGGTCAGAAAGTTGTTAATTATCTACTCAGCTGCTAAATTACAGTGACTGCTGTCTCTATTGAATATGTACAAAAAGCTCGACCATTATACTCCTGCTTGTATCAGACGGCTGACGAGGAGGAGAGATGGAGAACAAGGTAGGCAGCCACCCCGCCATGTTTCCAGACAGACAAACTCTGAGTCCTGTCTGCACACTAATTTTACTCCCTGACTGTGAAATGGAAAATTAATGCTGGGACCGTATAGACATTTTTCAGAGGTGCTGCTTCATTGGGTTTTAATGTCCATTAACCATGCTCAATTGCGTTGTCACAAGTAATTGTCTTATCTGCTTAAAAAGCGGCCATAAAATAGAAAATTACAATATGTATGAGCTATCAGAGGAGCTCCGTGCTGTTGTGGTAATTTTCAATTTAGATAAAAAACTCCCACGGCCCTCAAGAACAGTTAGGAGCATAAACTATGAAACAGAAAATAAGATTTAGGGCCTGCAAGTCAAAAGGCCAGCGAGACTGTTTTGACAGGAGATGTAGATGTGGATCCTGTAATGCTCGGAAATTACATGTCGTCGAGAGGTGCAGCAGCTCTACCAGTGTTAATAAAGGTCAAGCTGTCAAAATGTTTTTAGAAAGTACTTCTAACTGAAAGAGATAATAAGGAAAAGAGCTGAAAGTTGGCAAACAGCTTCTGGCATGCTTAAACTGATCTTGGATGCACATTTCTGTTGTTCAGGATACCTGTTGTAAGGCGTGGAGAAAGTGGCCATCACCACATCCCGCCCATTGATGTGGATGACGTCCGTCACGGCCTGCAGGATGTTGAAGTAGAAGTGGGAGTCCCCGGGGATGGAGCAGTTAAGGCGGGACTTTAGAAACGACGTCCACTGCTTCTCCAGGACGCGGGGTGAGCCTCCGCGATCATTTTTGCAAACCCTCGCCACCCGGGGGAACACCACCTGATGGAGTAAAGCACATTTCAAAAGCTATGACGTCTTCAATCAGCTGTTTTTTTGTTTGCTTTTTGTTTCTAAGTGGTGTGCATGCAGTTAACTTATGATAATGTAGGCAGGTGTAAAAAAGATATCCTAACATCATGTTACACACCATGATGCACGTATTTTATAGGGATCCACCCTTGAGTCAATCATAATCCAAAGACCATCTACTCGCTCTTGTTCCAATCTAGAGATTGATCCCAAATCTTGGTCCGCAGGGCCCAGTGTCCTTAAATTAGTTATTTTTTAACATGCAGGACGGTTGACACTGGTCTACACTGTCCCAAAAGAAGTTGAAGAATGACGGATAGGAATGTTTCCATGGACAGGTAGTTTATTGGATTTCCCATGAAGAACCAGAAAAAGATTCAAACTGTGAAAAATTAAACAATGTTTGTCACATTTTGTCTCTTCTTCTAAGTTAAACGTTTATAGCATAGAAGGAAAATTTAAACTGTTTTAACAAATCTGTAGTGCAGGATTGACTTATATAAAATATTCATTCTCCCCTCTAAATCATTGATTTCAGGTGTTCCAACCACTTCCTTGGCTACAGGTGTGTAAAATCCACCCCCTTGGCATGCAGACTGCTTCTACAAATATTTGTGAGTTTGGGCTCGAATTCCAGTGATTGGAGCTACTAATGCGATAGCATGCAGAGGCATATAGGCGAATTTTATGCCTGACTCTGTGGGAAGAGTTAGATGATTGTGTTATCAAATCCAACATGACTGAGCACCAGTGCACAAAAGCAAGGTCCATAGGGACACAAATAAACAAGTTTAATGTGGAGAAACTTGACAAGTCTGCACCGAGTCCTGACCTTAACCTGATAGAACACCTTTAGGATGAATTAGAGAAGAGACTCTGAGCCAGGCCTCATCCAACATCAGTGTCTGACCTCTTCTGGGAGAACAACAGACATTCCCATAAAAGCACCTATAAACCTTGTACGCATCTTTCCTAGAAGAGTTTAGGCGGTTGTGGCTGATAAGGTTAGCCCAACGGCATATTAAAGCGTCTGTATTAAAAATAGGATATCATAAAAATTTCATGTGTGTTAAGGCAAGTAGCCCAATATTTTTGGCAGTATAGTGTATTGTAGTGTAATATAGTATAGTGTAATAATTAGGTTTATTTTTATCTAAGGTGTTCCTTAAGTGAAAAAAAACATTAAACCTTATCTGTATTTAAAATTATTACCAGTCCTAACATTTTTTTTTATTTTTAACAACAGAAAATTAAAGCCATTCCTTTAAGAAAACAGTGAAATATTAACAAAGACCAGGACTCTAGAACCAGAAACCAGAGTTAGCGTTATTAGCCAGCCGCTGTACAGACAAAATTAATGAGACCCTCCAAAGCATCATTGTCATTGACTTGACATGACAATAAGCAAGAGGAAGCTCATCCAAGGCCCCAAACACCAATACATTTTTCAAGCTGTTTTTTGTTTTTGTTTTGGGTGCTCATGTCGCCCTGTGGTGGAACGCTACCCTGGTTGGTGAGCCAGTCGTGTCTTTGGACTGAAGGAAGATGCTCTAAAATAAATAAAGTGTTTGTTACCCTTAAAGAACTCGATGTCCACCATGACAAAAAATCCTTTGAAGATAGCAAAGTCTTAACCCACTGTTTCATCATTGTATATTTAATTAGACAGAGGAGCAAATTGGTGTGTTATATGTTTGTGAGTCAGCACCTGGCAACAGAAAGTTTTAACCATACAGCCTCAAATAAGAGCCAAAAACTATAATTATGACTGTGCCATTGGATCTGTTTGCCAGTGTTGTAATTAGTTGTTGTCACACTATAGTTAACAGCTATAACTCCAACCAGGGCCTGAATTTGACAGTGTGAACGGGTGCAAACATGCATTTAAACCAGATCCTTAAATGCAGACACCAGAATCCTCCTTTTTTACACTGGTCCAGCATACAGATATATGAATGAGAGAATTAACAGCACAGTGAGCCTCTCCCAGGTCTCTTTCAGTGTGTGATCACAGAAAATGCTGAACAGATGAGAGTGTCAAGTTGAAAGTTGAATTATTCCAGCTTTACATTCTCATTATTTCACTTCCAAACTAATATCAATGCGAAGAAACATGTTTCATTTTGGGGTTTTTCCAGCAAACACAAATATCCCGCAGCAGATTTATCAGTTTGCCACATCACACTCTTGCCACTCTTTACATTGTCAGGGAGTCCATTCTGCAGGGAAATAATGAAGAGATATCATTCACTGAATGTTAAATTGCTCTCTGCTCCATCAGATCTCCCACCACTTGCATAATTACACTGACGCTGCTTTCAAAACACCCGGCAGATTGAGAGACTCGATCTGTATCCATGCTCTATGTAACACATGGCTGTCGTTTCTGGCACTGAATCCAATACTTCTGTGTTTTGCATCGCCTCAGATCTGCTCCCATACCGTTCTCTCTTATATTACCTTTAATTTATGCTGCAAAGAACAAGCTTGTCTTCTCTTCTACCTGCTGCTCCGTTAAACTCTCTCATTGTATGATCCAAAAATGAAATGAGATGATTAAAGGAGAAATTTCTCATCCTGCTGGTGTAATACCCAAGAAAACTCTGCTGCTTCTTCTTCACCAGTCTTTTCCTGCTACCCTCCAGGTTATTTCTCAGCGGCGTTTGGGTGGAATTTCTCATGGGAAACACTGATACAAGAGGTAAAACAGGAGCACCATGGAGCGGATGCAGACGTGCAATTGAAGAGATATATTTAGCCTCTAAAAAGGGGTCCTCCAGACATCAATAGATTTAGTTTTTCTCAATCTATTTTAGGTCCTGTTTCCTGTCTGTTGTTTCTAAAATATATTTTGGCCACTTAACTCCTGAAAACCTCCTTCCTATTGTGTGATACACCCATCTCCTGTTAGCTTCCCCAGGCACTTCCTCGTTCACCCAGTAAATAGGAAGTCACCTCTGATTAGAGTTCAAACAACAGAGGAAGAACTTGGCCTGTGCTTACCTTTCCCATTGTGTTGTACTCCATTGCAATTTCCCGAAAGAAGAAATAGATGAAGTCTCCGTAATCGACTGCCTGGACAAAGTACGGCTCTGCAAGGCAGCAAAAAAAAAGAAAGAAAAGAAGTCAAAGTGATGTTTTGTCATGACAAAATATTTCTGACACCATATTTCACAACAAACAGAATATCTGTCATACAATGCAGAGAAGCACCGATTGCCAGTCTTGAGATCCTCAATCTGAAATACTTTATGTGGTCAAAACAATTTGCATGCGAGAAAAGACTACCTCCATGTTGGGTTTGGAAAGATTCGACTGGCGCTTGTTTCACCCCGGGGGCAGAACAATTTCAGTTGGAGCAGGATGACAAAATGGATCGGCTTCAAGGAGAGTGAGGAGTATTTGCAAATGTGGTTCTGCACTTATCTACCGTCAGACAGGCAGGTACGAGATTCTTTTGAAATCAGAAGCCTGAGAAAAATCACTGCAGTTTCACTGCATTTACACAAAGATTTAAAACTAAAATGTAAACCATGATCAAATTGTTTTTATTCAAAACAACAGCAACATCTTTTCAAATATAATGATAAAAACTTTTGATAAAATTTTAATAGAAAATATAAATAGTAAAAGTAAAATAAATGCTTTTTTTATTAAGATTGTTTTGGGCACTAGTAGCCAATATTGTTGTTATTTTTTTCAAAAGTAGACAGACAGGAAAATAGGGTGGAGAGAGGGTGAAGACAGGCAGCACAGGTCGAGCGAATCGGGACTTGAACTCAGGACAGCTGTGTCGAGAACTAAGGCCTCCGTATATGGATCGCACGCTCTACCACCGTGCCACATGCCGCACCCCCATAATAAATGCTTTAAAGTAAAGATAAGATTTCTAGAACAAATGTGCTGAATTTTGTTGTATTTTTCAAGGGCTTTTGTGTAGAATAATATACCTTTTTAGCATTCTGCTCTTATATAATATCATGTTTCATAATATAATAATAGTGTAACACTTTGATACTGGCTGGCATGACAGAATGTCATACTATTATAATATTATAAAATATTGATTTAATTTAATTATTACATGAAATGAAGAGGTGCCTTCTTTTAGCCAGCTGTCTGGCTGTGTGCAGCAACCGGGTTGGAAATGGGAAGCACTGCATAACTTTCTCTGGTAGCAAATTAAAAGGACTCTTAAGCATATGAACAGCATACAGAACGTTTTAAAACCTTGATATATCTCGACACTTAAAACCTACCTAAGTCTATTCTGCCTTCACTCATGAATCACAACATACATGGTGAACCGTCCATGTCTAAAGTCTAGTTTGTTTTGTCCCTTGTGTGCAAGATTTTTGGGTTTTTTTCAGCAACAAGTTTTTGTGTCCTCAACTTACCTTTTAGCCACTTGGAGTCATGTTTGACAGTGCGAAGAGTCGGACTGTCGCCAAGACTACGATAGATGACCGCATCGATCGCTAGGAAGTCTGTTACGGTGGCTGAGTACAGCTTGCCATCTGGACGGGGAATGCAGAGGCAGAAAGTGCAATGGGGGGAAAGATGGAGAAGAATAAAGAGAGAAAGACAGAGAGAGCCAAGAGAAGAGAGAAAATAAAAAGCATTGAGTAACAAAGAGATTCCTGCCCTGCTGGACATCCAAACATGTTGCACAAGAGTGAGACCTGAAACATGAATGAATCACACAAACTGGATTCTTCGACGAACAACAAACAGACTTCAACATGTTGCACATTTCTCTCAAACAAAAACGCAGAATCCCTACACTCCCGTCCAGCTTTAGACACAGTCACACACTTTCATGCACATGCAAATACACAGATTTGCCAGCCCAAACACAATGCGCCACCAGAATGACCTCAGCCTGACTTGGCCCTAACCACAGTGGAAACTCAAACGACATAATTGAAAGGATAGCAGTGAGAGGAACGCTCTTGATTACTCAGAGCTTCCAGCCTCTTTCCAAGTAGCTCTGCTACACATTAAATGCTCGGGCTTGGCAGCTACCCCCCTTTATATGCTCGAGACCGGCAGGGACAGCTCATCAATAGTGTCATAAATCAGGTCATAATAAATATGAACGAGGACTGGATGTCTTTAGCAGCATGAGGATCTCACTCCACTAACAAAGAGAGCTGACTCATTCTGGTTTCCTTCTTTTATAAATCACATCCATATTGAAAGAAACCAAATGAGAAACAAAATGAACAACAGAAAAGCCAGAGGCAAATAATTTTTTCTGTTACCATAGTACTGCTGATGGATTTCCAAGGACTCTAATAAGGAACAAATTCCAGACGCAAAGCGAAAGGAACAGGAAGTTTGATGACTATCCTCTGATGAATGTTACACTCACTGGCTTTGCTTTACCAGATGTTGTCAGAAAGCTGCCATTAGAATAAACCACAGGGTATTATGGACAATATTAAATACGGCCGCAAATAATCTGTCACTCAAATTCACTCAACTTTCCCATTTAGCTCATGATGGTTTAAGGGAGCAACAGCTGTAGATAGATGGAAATTCGGATTAATGTTTTTGCCTGTTATTCTGTGACTGGTAGGGGTGTTATGATACATCCAGTTTACGTGACAAGACGACACACGATATAGAGTTCACGAAAAAGCCAAGAGGCAAGATTTGAGCTTGGAGATTTATACAGTAAAAGTTTCACAAATCAAAACTGATCGATTTTAAATCACATAATAGAAACAACAGTAGTGCAAACTCACAAAGAACACTAGCACCGTTATCAACTTCTTACAAATCATTCATACCTTGTCCTTCTCTTTCAGGTTTTTTTACAAGGTACCCTAAATGCAGTCAGGCAAGCGATTTGAAAGTGGTGGACAAATTTTGTCATAGCCCTCATGAGCTCACAGCCCTCACCATCATATTCAGGGCCCTCAGTTACTTTACCAGACAAAGTGACACCTGACAGTACCTAGCTAGCTCTCAGACTTCACTTTGACAAGACATTTCGTCGATTTAATATTGCCATATCTCCTTACACCTAACTAGTTTTTTAATGGCACATCAACAGGATTTATTGTTTTAATGTCTGAATGCTTGACTTGCACATAAATGTTTGTCTTACCAGCAAACAGTGCAACATTGGCATGCTTGGCATCGTACGGACAGCGGGCCATCCCGCTAATCTCCTCTCCCAGAGCCTCCAAGGAGTCCATCTGGGGACAAGAAACATTGGAAAGGTCAAGAGTGGGTCAAAACTGTGTTCTGTGTCATGTCAATAAGAGAAACTGCCATGACAAAAATGTATAAGGTCTTGGCAGCCAGTTGAATGTAAAGTTCTTGACAAATGCTTTCAAAGACAGTGGTAAAAAAAATATGTTGAAGTGTTAAAATAAGGTGGATGTCTTGATAAAAAAAAAAGTTGTCTTACAGCAGCGTACTTAAATCTGATGTAAACTATTAACCTTTGGATGCCATCCTGGTGCCCCGCCGAGATGTATCAAAGCCACGTATGTGGGTGTATGTGGGAAACTGCCCATGAGTAATAAAAAAACATGTTTCTCATTGATGGACACACACACACACACACACACACATATATATGTATATATGTATGTATATATATATATATATATATATTATATATATTTATACATATATCTTATAATGGTATCAAAGTATCTGTAGTTAGATGTTAGTAACAGTATCAGTTTTATAGTAATTTAATAAATTCTGTTAAATGACTTACTGTGTGTTGCCATTTTCCAAATCTGTTTTCAGTCATTTTCTAGGGCCTGAAAACTACAGTCTAGTCGATGACCCCTTTGAATTAAGACATGTTTTTCTTGATTCGTTTTTTTTTCCATTTTTTCCAGTGCAACTGGCAGAGCATGGCACATAATCAGACATGGATGAAAGGTCACTATCATCCCACCATGGGATAGCTTGTGTTGCCCAGCATGTCTCAGGACGCTCTCTTGCCCTGGCTAATGACCAGGAGCCAGACACACACAAATGAGAGGAAAAATCATCTGCAGAGTTTAGAATAGATCGTCACTTTTCCCCTGTATCTCTCTCTCTATCTTGTTCTAATAAAAGGTCCTCACTTTCTCCGTGCCACTTGACAAAAGTCTGGGGGGAAGTGTGGTTCACCAAGGCTGAAAACTGCTTACGCCACCCTTTCTGGTCTCGAAACAGGTCATTTTGTTTTCTATTCCTGTCTCGGCGGAAACGGCTATCATCTGCCCACTAAAAAGGTCACACACTCACACACACAAACTCTAGCGCAATGTTGGAAATGCTTGCCAAAGGAATTGTTGAGCCTGATTTGGCAGGGAAAATTAGCAGTGACCTTTTACAATAAACAGAAGCACCAGCGGCATTCAGGGCATAGCTCAAACTCTCATTCCTTCTGCTTATGCAGAAATTAAAGTAAGATAATATAGCAATGCAAGACAGACGTATAGCGTTATAAGACAGGAGAGACTGTAATTGTACATAGATAGGGCAAATGAGAGCAGACATGAGTAGCTGAAGGTCAGGTGTAGCCACTGAATCTGAGTGCAACATCAGCAGCTTCTGGCATCTACGCAACATAAGCACTCCCTTCTTTTCTGACAAACACTAACATATCACTCCAAGCTTCCCCACAACCCTTCCATCGCCTCAGATGATTCCACTGTTGCAGTGACCTCTGACTGCTGGGCCTGGCCGGCTGTCACTAATCTGTTCCTGCCGTCTGAGCAGAAGAAGACACTCCCGCCCCCGCTGCCGTAGATATGCATAAGGCTCCAATCTCCTGTCGAGTTGGCATGTGTGGGGAAACAACACCCTAGTGCACCCATGCATGGCCTCAGCCTTGTCAAAAGCAATATTCAGTGTTTTTAAGAGTGGCAGCCAGAAATGAATAAACCTGCCACACTCCACCGCAGTGTTTTAAACTTAAAGAAATTCAATATTTGAAATGGTTGAAGGATTTTTGAGCATTTTTCCACCATTTAGCAGACAAACATTGTTATGCTGTCAACCCTACTGGTTGCTTCGAAGATAGAAGGGTTATTCAGCATAATGAAAGCTCTGTCGCATGCTGCAGTAACAACACACTGCTCTGGGAATCTACTGTATCTTAGCAGGTTGAATGTACAGTAACCTTGGTTTGAGGTATAATGCATTTACATGAATTAATTAATTAAACTGCTCGTTTGTGTTTTCCATAGGCTATATGCTAATGCATTAGACAAACACAATGTGTAGCCAAAACATGCCCACCTGGAAAATTATAATTGGTTCAGAATTCAAGGTGAGGTTCTGATCCCATGCTTGTGTGGTTTTTTCCAAGTCCAAGTCAAATCCTAAGTCTTTGAGACGCAAGTCCAAGTCAAGTCTCAAGTCATTTTTCCCGAGTCCAACTCAAATCTTGAGTCTTTGAGATGAAAGTCGAAGTCAAGTCTCAAGTCTTTGAGCAGCAAGTCCAAATTGTCTCAATTATTTAAGAAGCAAGTCCAAGACAAATTCCAAGTCTTTGAGAAAAATGTCCAAGTCAAGTCTCTAGATGTGACTTTGTGTCTCTGTAATTCAAGTGCAGACTTTCACAAAATGTGAATATGTGCATGCCATGCATTAGCTGTCTGAGCTCCATTAGCTGTCTGAGTAGCTAACATACCAGCTTGCCTTCACTTATGAGTATATGAAACGGAGGCTGTCAATAATACTCAAGTGTCAAACAAAGAGTTTAAGTCAAGTATGTAGTCTTTGTTTTACAAGTCAAGATACAGATACATGCTACCTACTCTGCCTAAAAACACTGCACTGCTGTAGGTTAGGTAGTTAAAACCTGAAAGATTTATTTAAGAATTATTTAACAAGACAAACCTGAATACAAATGTTGTTCTGCATATTTATATTTAAAGCAAGTCACAAATGTGCTAAGCTGGATTTTTTTTATTGCAGCAGCTGAAAAACTACCAAATAAATCCATATAGCTTATGAGGACCTAAACCAAAAAGATGAAACAGAAATGAAAAAAAAAGTAAAATTTGGTAAATGTCTATTTTGTATGTCCTGCAGCAGTTTTTTTTTTTCTGAGCTGGCATCGTGTCTATCATTTAACTAAAAACACAAAAACTTTATGTTTAATGGACTAAGTGCTGCATGTTTCCTGGAGTCTCTTCCCACTGGAGTGTATAAGCCCTTCCAAAATAACAGTCTGACTAATTCATGACTATGACTTGGTTCTTAGAGTCCAAAAGTCCACTGCCTTATTCCTTGCTTGCTGATTCATTTATAGGTGGTTGACCTACTCTTTGCAGCTGGGTTGAGCCCCAGCAAATGTGGTGTTCTGCAACACATTTTTCCACCTGCAAAAACTCTATCCATCCATAAAGGTCAAGTGCACAAATTCCCACCTGTCCTGGAAGAGCTGGTGTAATCTAAAAACAGAACACATTTCCATGGGAGATTAATAGTCACAGTCCATTGCTCTGTAACCAGTTTCTGAGGAGTAGAAAGAGAAATTTATGTTATCACATTTTAGACTAGAACCGGAAACTAAGGTGTTTGTGACTGTTTAAAAAATCTTGATGAGCCTCATTCATTAAAGTCTTTAATTTCCTCTTTTTGAGAGACATTTTTCAAACTGTAACTCATGTAAATGAGTCATTTTTAGTGTAAAGTTACTTATTATTCAGCCCCTTATTGTGTTCTTACAGGTATACCTTCTTGATCGATTAGGTTCTATTGCAAAAAACAGGTGAAAGCATTTTTCCAACAACAATAACCACTTCTGTGTACACAAATCATTTCAAGTACACCAGTGTCAAGTCCAGGCCCCATCACCTGGGAGTTTTAGCACCACCCCACCGACCCCTGCTGCTTCACCGGGCAACAGGCGATGAAATTGACTCCATTCATATATCAACCCAGCTGGATGGGGCATGTATTATGGCAGCACAGCAAGAGAGTGACAGAGGGAGAAAGCAACAGAAGGAAAGATAGTACAGTGATGGGAGCGACAGAGAGAGAAAGGTAATAGTGCTTTGCAAGAAGGGGGGGGGCAGGGTAGAAGAGATAGAGGTAAAAGGGAGTTAAATGATGCGGAGAACTGAACAAAAATGCTGAATCATGCCGTCAAGGTTTTCGGAGATATATTTCTGGTACACAGTAAACTGGATAGGGCATATAAAGATTGAAAGCCATCAAATAGAAAACCTCGCTCATGTTCTAAAGCTAAAACACAGCAGAAACACAACAACGAGTTAAAAATAAAGAAATAACTTGGTGGGAAAGGCATCGAAGCAGAAAACAATGTAGGATGGTGCTGGTTTGGGCTGGTGCCTTCACTGGTCCTTCTTTCTCCACCTCCTGTCTCCCCTTCCATGCCTCCAAGTCCCTCCTGCTTGTCCTTGCAGCGTCGTTGATTAATGTGGGATGAGGCTGGCCCCAAAACAGAGGCTCTTTTCAGTGCTGTCACACTGGTGAGATGGAAAGCCAAACTGTGGCCAAGGTGGATTTAACCACATGCACACACAACACATACACACAGTTTTGACCAGGCTGCCTGGATAAGCCCAGTAGGCCATCAAAGGCCTGGTATCTGCTCAGAGAGTCTGCCAGCAGAGCAGCATGGGAGAAGCTTTGAAAAATGTGTGTTGTAAGGTTGCATGTTTGCAAAGGTTTTGCTGCTTGCTCGGATGCAGGCATACTTTTTTATTTGTGTCCAGACACCAGAATGACAACTTCTTAATGTGAAAAAACATAATCAAAACTATATTTACCTAAAATGTTATGCTATACTGAATGTATATTTGAAGACGCTGGTGTATGTCTTACATCTTACGGGGTGTGAAATACCAGGGTAAAATGATGGGTTTTCAGAAGAGATTTAGAAAGAGACAGAGAAGACACCTGTCTAATTTCCAAGGGGAGATCATTCCACAATTTGGCAGCTGCTAGAATAAAAGCACAATCTCCTCTAAGTTTACGCTCAGTCCGAGGTACAGCAAGGAGCAGCTGATTTGCTAACTAAGAGAGCAGGTTGTGCAGCAGTTCAAGGAGCTAGGATGGGGAAAGGCTATGGAGGAGACACAAAAAGGAGCAAATAAAATAATTGTAAAGGGGACATATCATGCAAAATCCACTTTTTTAGCTCTAAAACACATTTTTTTGTGTATTGGGAGTCTCTGAAAGTCTAGAAAATTTTAATTTAGTCACTCCAGATCCTGATATATTTAGATGCTTTTTGGGTCATATTTGGTCAGTCTGTTCAGATTTTTCCATTTTCTATTACGTTTCAATCTCTCTTACGTCACAGTATTTTCTGTGAAACTTCTAAAGATGGTCATGGGCTTCCGGCTAACCAATCCAGCGAATCCGCCATTTTTTTTCTCTCGCAGTATTCTTGTAGTTCAAGTTGAAGGATGCCGAAGCAGCAAGCGGAAAAGTCTAAATGTTCTGTTGTCGGGTGTATTAACCCACACCAGTCATTACACCGCCAGGATCCGAACCTCTTCGGGGTGCCTGGTTAAATTTTATTTTTCATGGAAACGTTGTGACATCAGAGGGGAAAGTCGTCTTCGTTTGCGCGAAGCACTGCAGGGAGGAGTGTTTCAGAAACTTCGGCCAGTATGAAGGAGGATGAGCCGAAAGACTCCGTCTGTCTGAGAGGTCAGTTTCTTCTGTCTATGGAAGCGACGGACAGAGCAAAGAGGTAAGCTGGTGATAACAGTAAAATGACAAAAAGCTTCTTTGTTGAGGTGTTGATATAACTTACTGGCTGCTGTTTTAATAGCACAGCTTTGTGCCTCCTGCTAATGTTAGCGCTGTGTGCTCGCTTTTAGGTCCTTAAGGACATCACCTTATTGTGTGTTTTTAAAAACAATATTAAACAACCCGTTTTGCAATCTGTTTGGTTGCCCCTTTTGCCTTGAGAAACACATGATCCAAATGCATTCAGTGATGTTCTTGATGCTAGCGTTAGCTAACTCATTACCTATGCAGTGGTCTTGTTTAAAAGTTGTTTTCATTCAATTTGTGGTAGCTTTATCATTTTAAAAGGTATCTATTGTCGGTAACATTAGTAATGCGATTACAGCTTTTGTTACTACTGTGAATTCCTTAACTTTTCTCTGCTATTGTTTAAGAATTTACATTTTTCATGTAGCCTACTAGGGCAGGGGTGTTCAAAGTCAGTCCTGATGTCAGTCCTGATGTTTCCCTGCTTGAACAGACCTGATTTAGATGATTGCAGCTCTGCAAAAGCCTGTTAATCAACCATCTGTGTGGTTTGTTGGATTTGATAGCTTACAGCTACAATATTAGTTTTAGTGCTGTTGTTCTCATGCATTAGTAAACATAGCACATTGTTGGTGCAATGATTTTATATATACTTCTTGCTTTTTAGACACTTGTTGATATTTATCGAGGGCAAGTAAAGTAATGGAATCTTGTATGGCTTGTACGGCTCCACAGCCTGGAGGGGGGCGGGGTGTGAAGTGCTTCATTTGCATTTAAAGAGACCACAGCAAAATGAGACGGTCAAAATGGAATCTTAAATGAGTAAAATGAATGCCTGAGGAGCTACAATAACGACAAATTCAAACCAAAGCATTGCAGTTCCACGTCTACATCTGAATGACTTAAATAGAAAAAGGAAGGATTTAAAAGCATGATAAGTCGCCTTTAATATCAGCCCTAAATAAAATGGGGAGCAACAATGGGGGACATGTACTCAAACTTCCAAGTGCCAGTTTAAAGACGAGCTGAAGCATTTTGCACCCTCTGGAGATAAGTGATGAACGAAGCCTTGTCCCCTACATATAGTGCATTACAGTAATCCAGCCGAGTGGTAACAAATGCATGGATTACTGTCTCAAACTGCTGCTTGGCTTTTTTCAGCCAGCAGCCTCAGCTGGAGGCTGTTCTGTTTTGTTAGAGATAGTTAGAGAACAAACAGCATCATGAAGACCAAGGAACAATGCAGACAGGTCAAGGAGAACATTGTTGAGAAGGTTAGAGGAGCACTGCGCATCACCCTAAAAACCCTATGCCGACCATGAAACATGGTGGTGGCAGCCAAGAGAGGGAAACACGGCAAAGGTAAAATTAGAAGAAACTAAACAAAAGGGAAGCCAGGATGAAAGGTACAGCCAGAGCTACAGTGGAAAGGTTTAGTCAAAAGCACACTTATCTGTTAGAACGGCCCAGTGGAAGTCCAGACTTGAAAAATGATGTTCACATTTGTTCTCCAGCCAATCTGAGTATGCATGCTTTTGCAAGGCACTGTATATAAAGGACACTAAATCACCCAAATAAATCTAACTAAACCAAGTTATTCTGAAAGATTTACTGCACAACCATAAATATAATTTTTTTTATTATTACAATTTTCCTAATTTTTCTGTCACAGGCAGCATGCTTGTGTCTGTATGCAACACCATATCAAATCCAACTGGGTTTTATAACACCTCCCTCACACATCCCAGTAACTTCTGCAGACTAGCTGCAATATCAGTGCACTAAACACTAAAACAAACCTTGAAACCATAACCAGAGGCACTATAAAAGCTAACCACCCCTGATAAATGCAGAAGCATAAAATCCACTCTCCCTGCAGGAGGAGTCAGTGAATTGAATGACGCTCATTCTTAGCATGCTGAACCACAACGCCAACGGAGTGGAAACCTCGTCCTTGCTTCTGATAAACAGACCTAGTGGACCAAAGCAGGAGAGTGTTCCCCCACAGGCTACAAAGATAAAATCTCAGTGTCACATCGCATCCAAACAAAAAAAACATTCGTAGAGTCAAAAAAAAGCTGAATCTCCATCTGTTTTTGATCATCTGTCCAAAACCAGGTTTGTGCTGTGAACAAACTCTTCATAACATTATATATAAGCAACAGATTGTAAATCTGCAAAATAGAAATAACTAAAGAAATGGCACCATTCACATAGCAATAATATAGTTCAAAATAAACAGCAAAATGAAACTGAACAACAGTTTGCTAATTAGAGCTGTACAATAGGTTCCAATTGTTGTTGCAAACTCACTGTCTGTTGACATATTTAGACAGTCGAATGGACTTTTACCGTTTTTATATCCAAACCTAATAGATTTTAACAACTGAGATGCTGAAGATCAGTGAGAGAGATGGGGTTATTATAGGGAAAATGTGTTTGGTCACGTTTGATTTAAACAAAGAGACAAAAACGGACTGTCCATTAAACAGAGTGAAAAGCTTTAATAAATGCACAGAACGAGGCGCACATTTTTGTGCTGAAATAACCTTTATAATTCCAGATTATATTATTCTGATCCCATTCAGAGTGGAAGTGCAGACTTTCCTGAAAACAATCAGAACTTTCTTTCCTTACGTCCACGGCTTCATGTGCATAATGCTACCGGATTCACTGTGCTGTTGCCATATTTGCTTTGAAATAATTTCACATTGTACAGTGCTTGCAAAATATTCATACCTTTTGGATTTTCTGAAGGTTTACAACCACAAACTTGAATATGTCTTCAAACATAATTGTGAAGTTACTTGCTCCTTGGTCTTCATGATGCTGTTTGTTAACGAATGTTCTCCAACAAACCTCTGAGGCCCTCACAGCACAGTTGGATTTAGATTGGGACTGTAATATTTAGGTGACTTCTGAATTAGAATGCTTGCACTGGAATTTGTTTATGGTTATCGGGGTAAATGGCCTAATACACGCCACAATTTTCAGGGCTTTTTTGTAAAAAAAAAATGTTTTGGTTGAAAAACCAAGTTTTATTTTCCTTCCAGTTAAAATTAAGTGCTAAATAAAAAATTGTAAAGGTTGTGGCTCTACTGTGACACCATGTAAAAACGTTCCTTGAGTGCCTTGGTAAAGTGCTGGATATTGTCAGCATAGCCTGTGTTACTTTGTGAAACAATGCTATCAGTGAAAGAAATCTTGTTTTATTTCCGATCTGGGATATTCTTTGCCTGGAAGCACATATTTTCTCCTTTATTTCCCCTGTGCCCTGTTTATTTTAACAGTCGTGACATTGGTTTCTATTAGCAAAGTCAGCGACACTCGACTGCAGAAAATTATTTCAGTGCACTAATTGAAATATTAATAAAGTATGACAAATTCTAGATTTTTCCAGAGAAGAGAAGAAAATCCTTCCTAGCCCATCTGTTTTCTGCGTTTGTCCATCTGCTTTCCTGTAGATATGTCTCACATGTCTATTTCTATTAACAGCTTTATTTTATTCCCCACTGAGTCAATTTTAATGCCTACCTGCTCTTCTTTCTTTGACCTAAGGTTAAAAAATACATCACTTTCTTTGCTGTTTTCACTTTTCCAGAGGGAAATTCCTTCCAGTCATGCCTTCATGAATACGACCCCAAAGAAGTTTACAGCAGATGGCTGAGTTGGATTTCAGGGCTGTGTCATCACCTCCATTTCACAACATATTATATGTGCTTCTGTGTGTTTGTGTGTGAGAGAATGCAGGTTGATAGGTTCCTGTGCCTCTAAATCAAGAGCATCAAACTGGAGATAGAGACTTCAGAAGGCCTGCTGACTTATACTAGCTTAATCCAAAACACAACAGTTCATACAGGTGGGGCTAAAACATAACTGAAGGGGCATGTTGTTATATGAACTTGTAAAATAAGTGAAGTGAATCTTTCTGCTGGCATATTGAAACACATGTGTTCTGAAGATCTAAGCATAAGGAAATGTAGGCCATTTTGTGCAAAAAATTCAGTCCTGTCCATTCTTTGAAGCATATGTGATGCTTTTGATGCCATTCTGGGTTGAATAGTGCACGTATATTAGGATTAAGGACATTTAAGGATCCAACTGACTGTCTCAGGATGAAATATCAAGTGCACATGTATGTCAATTCGTCTCTTTCCCTTTCCAGCATTTTGCACACTGAAGTGAGTGAATCCTTATCAGCATAAACACACTGCATAGTGTGGCTTAAGATTAGCTACTGGTGTTTTTGGGTCGCTATTGCAATATTTGAGTCCAACTAATTTTGTAGCATGTCATTTTAGCAAATGTACAGTTTCCATTGCATCTGAAAGCGGCAAAACTCATGGAACAGAACTCTTAGCATAAAATCTGTGATTTGCTGACTTATCTGGTAAGCAAAATATACATGCACCAGAGTCAAATGCAAAGGAAGGAGCTCTGGGAGTGTTTTAAATTTAAGGTATTGTATTATCCTTGTATCCTTGTATCCTACCCTTGAAACGTAAGCTAGATATAAAATAGTGTCACAGGATTTCACATGAAAGAGAGTGTGGGAAAAACAGAACATACAAGTGAGCTTCATTTATCAAAATGTATTCATTTAGCCTTGGAAAAAATCCAGGTGTGGATAAATCTGTTAGCTGGAAACCTGTGGTGTAATGTCTTGTTTTATGATCATATTTACCAATCAGAAATACTTAATAGTCAGCTTTTAGAAGTGCTGGGTGACATCGTGATGGTTGCCAAACTAGAGCTCCACTATATTACTAAAACATGATACAAAGATGTTATTTTTTTTAATGTGATTATATTATATACCATAATAGCCTTCCAAATATTGCATCTGCGATTTTGCATATACTGAAAAATGCAAAGGTGATTGCTGTTCGATATAATGTGCAGCTCCAACTCAGATCTGTATCAGGTATTAACGATGCAGGGAACAATTTTACACCCATCTGTCCAGTGTAGTATTGTGCAAAACACAACAAACTTGTATGGTGAACAACTGCCGTATTTCCCTCCTTAAAGGGGACATATCATGCTTTTATATCCTTCCTTTTCCCACTTAAATCATTCAGTTGTGGTCTATATAAAGTGGAACTGCAATTCTTTGGTCTGAACTCGTTATTGTAGCTCCACAGGCTCCTCTTTTACCCCTGTTCTGAGGTGGGTTTAACAGCAACTCGTTTTGGTGCTGTCTCTTTAAATGCTATTGAGGCACTTCAGACCCTGCCCCTATACAAGTCAAAGACCGTTCAACTCCACCCTGTTTGGTCATTTTTGTATTTTGATAACAGAGATCCAATTATCTCTTGGCACTGAAACAAGACAAAAACGGCAAAAACAATGCAAAACTGTTTATGTAATAATAATATTTAAAACACACTTTACGTTTATGTCCTCAAGGAGCTAAAAGCAGCACACAGCATATAACATAAGCAGAAAGCAAGATGCTACTGCTATTAAAACAATGGCCAGGACGTCATATCAACACCCAATACATTTGGCTTTGGCTATTTGAGCTTGGACTACAAAATTGCAGCGAGAAATAAAAAAGGCGGATTTGAGAAATTGGCTAGCCAGAAGTTCATGACCTTGTTTAGCTGTTCTGCAGAAAATACTGTGACGTAACAGTTCAAAAAACATAACAGAGAATAGAGAAAACGGAAGATAGCTACGCAGCACCTGGAGAGGCTAAAGTCAACGATTCTGCACTCCTACAGACTCCAAGTACATATCAAGATGTATTTAAGGGCTGCAAAAGTGGATTTTGCACGATATGTTCCCTTTAAAGGCATTTGTAGAGATTTCCACACCTCTGCAATGGCATACCTTTGAAGATGAAATCAACTTAATTAGTTCTGATCACTCTGATCTAGGAAACCACACCTCCAGTGCCCAATTACTCATGGGACCTTCGCAGTACTGACTGTTACCTAACATGCTGTATATGAACATGCCTTATGTGCAAACAGTCAGCAATAAATAACTCGACCAGTCCAGATTATACAGTAACATTGTTTGAAGTACATCTTTCTGCGAAATCCTGATCTCAATCATTGCTATCTATAAATATTTAGAATTTGAAAAACTACAGTTTCTTTTATTTACTATCCTCACAAATAGGTGGCCTATCGTTTTAAGATTTAACGCTTAAATGTCCTATAATATTTAGGCAACCACAAAGAAACAACACTGCACAGCCGATGGAACATTTATGCAATCATCTTTTCGAATCTTCAAAATAAATAGATGAAAAAATATAGAAAGACATATAAATTACAATAAACAAATTACCTGATGACTTCTAAATATCATTTTGCCCACAGACACCATTAATTTCACAAGGTCAACCCTTGCATTCTCATCCCTAAGCCTGGTGTGGCATTTTACTTGGGTGTACCCTACGTTCACACCGAAAATTGACAAATTCCAAAGTTTTTTAAATAATTACCCTGCACCCGCTTTTTTTGCATGTTTGATAAATGAGGCCCAGTGGGTGCAGTATGTATGAAAGCCAACATGTCTGCATGTAGATCCGCGTGCTACCCTACCTTGTAGGTTCGACAGGACGGATTGAAGGCGTTTGTTCCACAAACAAACAGGGTGTCATCGTTTTGCTGCAGGAGGACTCTGATGAAGTTGTGACACTCATCCTTTAGGAAGCATACAGCAGGGTAAGACAACAACATAGACAGAAAGTGTGTGGTTACATTTCTGTCATTATACTTTCACACCAATAGCAACATTTGTCTTGTAGATCAATAAGCATGTTCTTCTTTTGCTTTTCTGGTGAAGTACAACATGTCATGCATGTGTAACAAACACTGTAGCATTTCATCAGGGGCTGCTTTTAATGGCCTTGTTTTTAATGAAACAATAAATCTTTTTGTATAGGACTGTACAGCTGAAAGATATGAAGATTCCCAAAGATGTACTTTATAAATTATGAAAGGACCAACTTATATAAACCATAAAAAGTGTTAATGCGTCTTCAGGGTCCTATGCCAATGTCTGTGTGCATGTGTAAAGAACTAAAAAAAGGGAGGGACTGAGTTATTAAAAGTGATGTGAACTTGTGTAACACGTAACTGATTTGGAAATTGTGAAGAAAGGGTTACCTTATGCTTTCCTTTCATTCTGCATGTATCCACGTCTGCCTGCCTGGACTTCCAGGTCATTTTCTGAAGAAAAAAAGGAGAATTGAGAGATGTACACAGGATACAGAGAGAAGGAGACTTTCTGAGAGTAAACAGACTCAACATTTTGGCAAGGAAAAAAAAGCAGACAGCTCAATAATCCATCCATACAGGGATCAATAATCATCATATGAGATTCCCCAGCATTGATTCCCCTCATCAGGAAACTAACTTTATTCTGAGCACTGATGGATAGTCTGTTTACTACCCTGAAAATCTAATTTCTCTGCTAGAGAGGTGGAAACACAGTACAGACCCCAGATCATAGTCAGCTCTATCCAAGGACAAAGACAACATATATAGTCCACGCACTGATTAATCAATGCTAAGCCACGTGCACCAACGTCAACTTACACACACACACACACCCTTCGCTGTGTGGCCTGAGGGTCAGCACTGAACCACAGGTTCAGACTGCCATACGCCCCACCACCGTTGTGAAGCATGTTTGGAGCTCAGCCACTGATTAAAGACCCTCGGTCATCAATCAGTCTTCGCCTCTCCTGACCACCCTTTCATCTGCAGCCCGCTCTCATTAAGACCCATTCACCAGGCTTTGACATTGAAGTGGAAGAGAGGTGGAGGAGATAGAGGGTGGTTGTATACAAGAGAATGCCCTTGTTTTGAGTTTTGTTTGCATCCATCGCGTTGACGCCAGCTGATGCCAGACAGGAAAGGATAAAATGAAGAGGAGAGTGGACATCACAACAAAGTGATGGTCAAAATATCAGGTACTACATAAATAATTTGAATGTATGCAACAAAGTCCCCTTTCTGTGAACGTTTACAGTGCTGTCCAAAAGTTTTAAACTAGTCTTTGTTGGATCCTTTCTAAAGTGGGCTTAATCAATACCTTTTCAGGCTTTCTAAAAGTTCACAGTTTTCTATGTCTTTGGTACCTGACCACGTCAGCATTTTGTGCGCTGTAGTTTTCCCTGTAGAGGCATGTCTTGAAAAAATAAGAAAAAGATAAAAAATCTGACATAGCGCCAGAGATATTCCTCATCTATTGATCATCTACTGCCTGCAAACCTTTCAGCAAGTAAGTCTTTGGGAATTATCTTACTGGAGCTGAAGTACAGATTTATGCCCCTAAAAGATATCTTTGATATCGTTCATAAGTTGAGCTAAATAAATGGGAATACAGTGCATGTTTGGGACAGGCTGCTGGCAAGAAACTAAATCCAATTTAAAATAAGCCAAATTGCAGCAAAGTCCTAAGAAAAACTTTGAAAGACCTCCAGAAATCCTAAGAAAATACTGATCAAGACTGTATCAAAATAGTAAACCTGGCTCCTTGGAATCAAATGGAAAGATATAAAGGTCGAGAATGGCTGTGGCCCCTTTTAGCTCCAGAAAAAGGTTTCTAATACTGTCCATTCTTTATTCTGAGATATTGGTGGGTTTTAAAATGGCTTATATGGCTCTCTGCCCAGGACAACACAGCATAGGGGATGCCACAGGCCTTAAAGGAAAAAAAAAAACCTTTGTTAATATCCACCTTGAATGGCTTTTCTAACTGCTGAGTAGAGAGCCATCTGATCAAGCTGTCCAAGTGAGAATTTATTTATCGTCTCCATAGATAAATATCTGAATCCAACTGATTGTAGCAGGGTGACAGCTAACATTCTTCCTTTCAGATGCAAAGTGGTGCATTCACAGTCAAACATATATCCTGATGCTTTAGTGCATATCGGAGTTAAACTCAAACTGGTAATGGAAGAAGCTAAGACAACCACCACCCATCAGGCAGAACTGTATCTGATTACCATGAAAGCGGAACAAAGGCACGTACACATAGACATTGCTGTCCAAGATATCAAACTAATCCTGCTTCATTGTTAACCTGTGGAAATGAGAAATCAATTTTCATTTGATTGGATTTTTTGACATATGTATAAAAAATAAAAAAAATGAATCAGGATTCATGATTGTAAATTGCCTACTTTTTATCTAAGTTGCCAATGTTTATTATTATCTTTCAGCCCCACCCCAGCATACTCCTTTAGCTTCCGCTATAGCCACAGGTGGTTTGTTAACCGACTGATTGGATAATCGTCTTAACGTGGTTACTATGGCAAGCTCGGCAGGCTCACATCTCTGTGCAGGTGTGTAAGAGTGCTGACAGACGCATACATGCAAGCATGCACATACCCACATGCACACCCGGACACACAGAGAGGGAAGAATTATTAGGGTTACGCTGTCAAATTAAAACACGACGAGAACAACCAATCCTCAGAGAGTCCAAGTCTCACTCACCTTACTGAAAAAGATCTCGTTACCGTTGGCAGTCTCTGTGTCCACCGTGTATATGTGATCCCTGCCAGGGACGGAGGGAAAAGGTGAAACAGAGAGAGAGAGAGAAATGGGAAAATGGGAGGTCAGACAGTAACATACAGTCAAATTAAATCAACGATAAACCTGCTTCTTTTCTTCCTTCTCCACCCTACCCCCTGCAGGCAGAAAGCAATGTCAGAAAATGGGTCTTTGTATAAACTTTGCTTAAACTTAAAAAAAATTACAATAAACAAAAGGAGGCCAGCGCTATTTGCTCTGTCAGACAGAAACAGTCAACAAAGCTTTAGAGAGCTGCGGCGCAGGCCTGCGGACAAAAGCCTCTTTGTCCTGGGGAAAGGTCCTGATGGGGGACCATGGAGGAGGGAAGGTTGAGACGGAGGTGCCAAGTCACTCAGAGCTGTTCAGGTCAATTAAGTCTGCTGTTAGAGCCACAGGAAATCTATACTAACACTCATTATTGCTCGGACGACAAAACGTATGTGTGCTGGCCTGGAAACATAAAAGCCTCTCCTGTGTTACGCAGTCCAGCCATAAAAGCCCCAGCAGGGCATATGGAAGACATAAAACTCTAAAAGGTTAAGCAGCTCTCAGACAGAGTAACATGTAGCTACACCTCCCTAACCGTGGAGAGTCTGGGTGCAGGCATGAAGATGGAGAGTCGAAGGTGTAGGGGTGGTGTGAAAAGAACAAGAACAAAGAAAGAATAATTCATCTAATTTTGAGTTAAAAATAAAACAAGGTGGCAAATGATCTAACTGTTTTAATTTTGGTGGAGATTAGTTGCTGAGTGAGATTTTTTATAACAAAGTATGTAACAGCAGCATCGTCAGACTTGCGGTTTAATTAGGTTCCAGCTCCCCAACCTGCGCTCAGACCGCCAGCCTGCCCTGCTCTCTCTCATTAACTAAATCTAATAAAGTCTTTGGAGAAACAGGCACCTTGAAATGAATCTACTTATATCGCCTTCTTGAGGGGGGCACTGCCATGTCCTTGAGGATAAAACTCAGTCTTTTGTATGAGACGCAAGGGTCCATTTGAATAATTAATCTTGGGCAGAGGCTGGAATTAAGGAAACAGTCCTTTATAGGAGAGAACAGTTATCTCAGAGCTGTAGTTTTAGACCCAATATCTGTGACATTCAGTCTTTATGTCAGCTCTACCAGGGAGCTGGCATTAAGGAAAGCGTGAGGAAAGAAAAAATCAAATACTCCTAAAGTTTTCAGGTACGGTTAAGGTGCCAATTAAATTTAACCAAATGTTTTTAATATTTTAAATTTGCCCAGAAGGAATTTCTGTGGCCAAAATATAATAAAGGTAACAACTAAAAGGTCGAAGGTTGTGTTTTTTAAAATATGGGCTGCTGCATGAAGATGGGGTGCCAGGCATGCTATTTGGTCCTTGTACAACCAAAGCAAGAAGTAGTTCCACATTATCGGCATAAAGGATGTTCGCAGTATGGGTTGGACTCCAACTAGGCTGCCCCTTGTCGATGATATTGTTTGTGGGGTTCATGAACTGGATCGCAAGATGTTGCCATGGAGAGGAGGGTGTCTGGTTTGGGAACTTCAGAGTCTCATTTTTGCGCTTTTTAGCCAATGATGGCATTCTGTTGGTATATTCAAACCATAATCTACAGCAAGAACTACAGAGGGTAATAACTTGGTGTGAAGCGGCTGGGAAGAGAGTCAGCTTCCCCAAATCTTAGGCTTGGAAGATCTGACCTCCAAGAGAACTGCTTCCCCATGGAATCGGGGGGTAGTCTCTGCTTAATCAGAGGATTTACAGTCTCTTGACATAGGTGAATGAGTGATGGTAGGATGGAGACGCTGATGGATATTGACGATGTGAGAGAGCTGAAACAAAAACCTTCAGTTTCTGCCCCTTACCTATGGTTATGACATATAGATGATAATGTAAAGAACATCCTGGATACAAAGTGTAAAATGTGCTTCCTCCTTAGGATGGGGTGAGGAGCCCCATCAACTAGGAGGGGCTCACAGTAGAGCTACTGCTCCTCCGCATCGAGAGAAGCCAGTGCAGGTAGCTGGTTCAGGCAGCTGATCAAGATAATTATTTGATTAATTTATTTGAAGATTTTCTGAGCACATCCCGCTGTAAGGAGACCCTAAGTCTTGCCCAGAACCTCCTTGAGAGACCTAATATTTCTAATGGCCTGGGTATGCTTTGGAGTCCCCCAGGATAAATGGTGGTGATGGGGAGAGGGATGTTTCCCTCCTGGGATTGGTTATCCCTGCGACAATATCTCAGATAAGCAGAAGTCTATGGATGAAGGACCACCTTCTTCTTTTTAGGGCAATTTTAAAATATTTTACTCTAAACGGAATACAAAAAGTCACATTTCAGCTGCAAAGATTGAGTGGCTTATAATCACTGCAACTGGTATTTAAGCTTCTGCTAGGAATAAATTAATTAAATCAAACAATTCAGGCCAAAACAGCCAACTTTTCTGGAAACATGTTAAATTAGGACTACTTCCACAAAGGTCTATCACACAGGTGGAATGAATATCCAGTTTAATAATCAGCATGTTTATCAACATCACAAACAATGATTTAATAACTGGGTTAATAATCAGTTTGATAACAGCAACAAATATTTTTTATATAATAAATTAAAACAAAGACAAAATGTGTTTTAAAACACATTATAGATAGTGAAGAAGCCACTTGATGTGTTGAATTTAGTGTACTTTAAAGTGCTTGGAAGTCGGTTGAAAGTTATTCATCTAAATTTATTTATATATTTATTTTAAAATTCCAACTCCATGTTCAAAAAGACAAAACTAAATCAAAAGCTATTAAATCAAAGGATTACTTGGTGGGTTTACTGTAATCCCTTGGGTTATTTCGCTGCCTGCAGTTTTAAAACAGCTCATGAGTAATCTGTAATTGACTGCTCCACATTTTCTCAGCAGTAACCTTCTCTGCCATACAGTCTCAGTGCTGACAGTGTCCCTCGAGGGCCAAGGCCTTCCAGCTGCAGGGTTTTTGGTTCCAGCGGAGATTAGAGGGAGCCAAGCGGTGAGGCGTCCCTCAAACATCCTGACCAGAGATTGAGGAGGACAATGGAGCGGCTGTGTCTGTGTCAACACCGGCTCTATAAACACACACGTGCACACAGACATCACCCTTCCCCCTGCTTCCCTACGGTGTACCCCAACATGGCCGCCCAGACTCCCTCCTGAGCCCTTTAACCCCTACAACACTGCACCTGAACTCTCACCAACATACTCTCTTTGCCTTGTGATAAGGGTCACATCTGTACCATATACATCCTCTAAGTTAAAACAAGAGAGAAGATCCAGACATTGAGTTTTCTTCACATTAATCATCTGAATGAAAATTATTGTCAATTTTGAGAATTTGCTCTGAATTTATTTAAGTGATCATACAACAAACAACCTGAATGAATTCCTTGAAAAACAGGAACACATTTATTGTGGATTTTAATCCATATATGGTCAAAATTATACATACTTTTTCAAATGCCTACAAACATTCCCACAAATATTTGTTCAAATAGTGTCAACAATCTAATGGGATAGTTCTGGCTAAATATTTCACCCCTTTTCTTGGCAGAATTGGTAGCATCAATGTGAATCTGTTGGTTTCTTGGCATTGACCCAACTTTTTCCCACAATTTGTCTGGAGGGTTGAGGTCAGGGCCTTTCCAAAAGCTAAATTCTAGCATTTTTATTCCATTCTATGGACTACTAACTTGTCAGACCACCCAAATATGTTCAGGTTTTAACCACCTGACCCAAACCATCACCCTCAGATTAAAATAAATTAGTTAGGATATTCAAGAACAATTCAGGAACCACCACGGATTAAGCCTACTTTAACCTCAAAGAGGCTGCAACACAAGCGTCACTATTGACAGTAAAGTCAGTTTAACACCAGTGTGAACTGAGAGGATGCTGACCAAGACAAAAGAGTCTGCACACTAACTGGCATCTTTAAGATTAGTTGCCTACATGAACAAACCAAATATGTTTTGGAGAAACATTTTATGTATACAAAGATTGAGCTATTTGGTCACAATGACAAGACTGTTTCTAGGATCCAAGGTGAGACTTTCCATCCTGAGAACTATCTGTGGTGGTAGCATCATGCTGTGGGGGTTTGTTTCAGTGGCAGAGGTATTGGTGAACTGATTAGCACAAAGTGGATGAAAAAATGTTGACAGAGACAGAGGACTACTTCCTTTTCAACTTCACGTCAAATTAATAGCAAGATAATTAAAACTTGATTGTTGGGGGTTCAAACAGGACAGTGATCCTAAACACAAATCAGAGCTGGTTTTGGTGCAACTTGCTAAAGGACATTTAAGGTAACATCAGTGGGACTGTGTGTATCTTTTTAAATCGCTCAACCCAATCTTTTTTTTCCAAAAATGTGTTAAGTTTTTCGTTGTATACAAACTTTTAAATCTGGTGGACAAGGCTTTTGATTAAAAAGTAACTTTTAGTGAACATTTTCACTTATATACTTAGTCCAATTACCTTAACATCAGGCCAGTTTAAACTCAGAAAAGTCTTTTGTGTCCAACATTGTCCTCTCCTGAATAATAACCTATATAATGTAGTTAGAATAGAGAAAAGCAGCAGATTCTAACAAATGCAGGGATAAACCAAAGCATACATTACACTTTTGAACTGGTTTTGAAAAATCAGTCTATTCAAATATACTTTGAATAAGAGTCTTGGCGTAGAAAGCTATTTTGAAACCTCTCAGTTCTGAGAACTTCAAGGTTGGAAAATTAACAAAGAGCATTTGTTTTCAATCTAAATCTAAGTTAAACAGAGGACAGTAGTTGCTTAAACCATCAATCCAATACTCTTCAAATGTCAATAATGACTTTGAGCTGTGGGCTGTGTTTCAACAAACAGCGATAAATGTAACTCAATTCTTTTCATGAGATGTAAATTTTATGTCATCCTTTAAGTGTTTAAATGTTGCTTGTCTTCACAGACTCTACAAACCCAGTAGCTTTAAATTGATTGTGTTTCAAGGCCTTTCTACCTTACTGAGAACAGTTTAGACTTAAACTGTTGTGGGGGAAAGGATCTGTCTTGTTAAGGCAAAAACTAGCCTCATAACCTCATTTTATTGTGCAACAGCCTATTTTAATTTGCATTGAACATATCGGGAAGACTACATAAATGTAATGTTCTGGGGGGGTTTTTGTCCTGAATGTGTGTCACTCATAGTACTTGTGAAGTTGAATTTCTTTCTCTCCTCTCCTTGACTTTGAACTGTGAGAATATAGCTGCCAAGCACAATATTAAACTTATATTACACACTTTGGTTTGAGTCAACTTCCAGGAGCTGGTGAATTTAAAGATATGGAGCCAGACGAGATGGAAAGGCACCCACCACTTTACAGGGAAGAAATAAAATCTTCATATACTCTACTTCAGACCACATCTAAGGTCACTACCACCTTAGCTTATATTTGTGTAGAATTTAAGGCTTGCTGTGCTTAAAAATGTCTCTTTCAGAAAGTTTTCACATTTGCAGTTTCATGGTTTACTCCATTAGAAATCTAAATTACCCCGTTCCAAATTTCAATTCAATTCAATTCAATTCAGTTTATTTATATAGCGCCAATTCACAACACATGTCGTCTCAAGGCACTTCACAAAAGTCAGGTACATGCATTACAATTAATCCAAATCATTGAACAGTGCAGTCAGATTCTGTTATTTATTCAAATTGGATAAAAAGTTTGTCTATCTAAGGAAACCCAGCAGATTGCATCCAGTCAGTGACTTGCAGCATTCACTCCTCCTGGATGAGCATGTAGAGACAGTGGACAGTCACTGGCGTTGACTTTGCAGCAATCCCTCATACTGAGCATGCATGTAGCGACAGTGGAGAGGAAAAAACTCCCTTTTAACAGGAAGAAACCTCCAGCAGAACCAGGCTCAGTGTGAGCGGCCATCTGCCACGACCGACTGGGGGTTAGAGAAAACAGAGCAGAGACACAAAGAGAACAAAGAAGCACTGATCCAGGAATACTTTCTATGGGAAGGAAAAGGTAAATGTTAATGGATGTAGCTCCTTTAGTCGTTTCATTTGATTTCACAAATCAAATGAATAAACCGTGAGATCAGGGTTATGACTTCTTTAAAACTGTGCAATCTCAATATCAGTGCCGCTGCCGTTTACATAAAGATATATCAATACACTTTTTGTTTACTCGCCTCATAGCTGGTACCTGAACTCATCAGTATAAGCCTATATTCCTACAACTGGTCCTAACTGAGCACATCAACAGACAGATCAGTTTTTTTTTCCCAAACAGCAACAGAAAGACAGTTGAGTTGAAGACAAATTTATTATAATGTTCAGATTCTAAGGACAATAAAATAAAAGAATAACTTATTGTGATTGTTATGTTATTTTTGTAACTGAATTGAAAGAAAATTCTTTATCCCCACAAGGGATCTTCACTCAAATTCAGCTACAAATAATGCTGCTGTCACTCATGGAAAAATTATATTACACTCTTAATTCTTTGGCTTTAGCATATAAATGATCTGGTTTTTATCAGGGTCTAAAATTATTTTAATCTAACCTCAGGTGTAAAAAAAAGTACTCCATAGTTTCTAAAATCCAAAAGGTTGTAGAAAAACTATGCACACTCCAAAGCCCCAAACCCCAAGTAAATAAAAGGGGTGTTTTTTTGTTTTTTTTTTGCCAAGCTGGTAGCCACGATTTTCCAACAGTGGTGACACAATGCATTCGACCTAAAAATGCTGCAATCACTAGAGGTTTTCTGCAGCTGTGTGGAGCTGCCCCTCCCCCAACTGTCATTGCGCATTGCCAGTCAGCTGGCTAAAAGAAGGCTCCTACATTTTTCCCTCGCTTAAGTCAAATGTCAATTTTAATATTTCTAGATACATAATTCTTGCTGTTTTCTAGGTAGCTAGGTACCAATTAGGTATGGGTATACCTCTCGGTATTCTGGTATCAATGTATACTAAGGTTTTAAAAAGATACTGTAAAAATCTTCTTTAAAACCCTTCCTATGGTTTAGAGGCATATTAATGGCATGCCAAAGACAGCAATAGTTACTGGAGGTTTTTGTTGTATGCATGGAGCCTAGAATGAGTCAGTGCTCCTCCTCCCCCACCTGGTACTTCAAGCCTGGTAAAGGAAGGCTAACGACACTTTTCCCTTGTCTAGTTTCATGACTAATCCTAAAAGTCAAATCCCTCTGAGTGTTTCATAAGACAATAGTGTTCTCTAAAGGGGAGAAGCCAAGTATAATATTTGTTCTGCACCTGGTTGGGAGTTTTGCTATTGCCTAATTTATGAAGTGAAACACAAAATGTAGGTATTGTGTCATAAACATTTGTATTTTAAACTTTTACATCTCTTCCTCTGCATCTTCCTATCAAAGTGCACTTTGCATTTTAAAATCCACGTCTCACTTTTAAAGTGAATTGGCTGGTGGACCATGTAAGTCTCTCAGTTTGCCTCCTGAGGCACTTTTTTTTAAGGGGCTGACTTCATTTAATATCCAACTGTAATTCACTGGCACAATGCTGTTACACAAAACAATGATTTAGAGTCTGTAGTGCCAAAGATGAAGTTCTAAACATGAATGCAATAAATAATGAAACACCAGCAGCCTTTGACACCAGATGAGTACAGAACATGGGGTGTGAATGTGTGGGGTTTCCATTTCCCAAAATTCAGTGACAAATATGTGTGAGCTGGATGGAAGGTATGCAAATATTCTGCTGGGTGCCGATACAGAGGCATTGTGAAAGAACGGGTACGAACAGAGAGAAAGGAGCACAGTGATCAAGTCAAGACAGAAGAACAACTGAGCGTGGGCAAGAGTGTGAGCCTGAGTACAGCGGAGAGACAGAGAGGGTCTTCGTCGAACATGCAGCCATGAGAACACAGCCTCTTTGTAAGGAAGAATGTCGTTTTCATAACAGCAAATTTCTTCTGGGGTGACTGTGGGCCAGCTCGGTCCGTCTCCATGGTCTTTGTCAATCCATCTCACTCTCGGGCAGCAGAAAAGACGGGAATGTGATTAGCATGCATCCCTGCACCTTAAGCCACCACCCCACTCTACACAAACTAAATGCTGCACATCCAGCCTCCACTCTACCTCCCACCCTCATCCCCCATATTCCTCTCTCTTCAAAACTGGATCATGGGTGGTAGATGGAGGGGCCCATTGTACATTGTTTTGGCTTTCTTTGGTTCAAATCCTCTTGACAAAGTGGATAGGAGGGAACCGGCAGAACCAGCAGGCACCTTTGGGCTGTGAAGGGAGTTGTTGAAGTTCTAAATGAACCAAGGGCGTTGAGGGGCCCTCGCTGATATCCCACCATGAAATGCAACAAGCCAGGGTTCAAACACCCCCAAACTGAGGCAGAATGTTCTTTTTGAAGGTTGAAGTTTTCATTATGAGTTTCAAAGTTCTCCCAACATATGCTTTTGTGTCTGGCTGCTATTTAGCGGGCATTTTTTAAAGACGATTTACTTTTAAAATTGCAACAAAAAATGGCCAATCCTCAAGTCTCCAAAATGTTTTTAATCTGTTTGCTTGTGTTTTAAAATGTATTATCTATACCCTTAGGGGTAAATGGTTCTATGGTTGAAAACACACAATATCCATAACCAAGATCGCTACATATGCTGACTTGGGTACAAAAATGGCAGCCAGTACTTCAGTGGTTATCCCTATCTGCATTACTGTAAGAAAGTGGTTTTCAAATGTTTTTTAAAGAGTACCACTGAAGAAAATATTGTACTTTCCACAGCTCAGTTTTCAAAGTTAGATGTTCTGATTTCATCGTCATCCACTTCGGTTTGTATAAAAATGTTCCATATTGAATACTCCTCACTTCACTTCTTTATATTTACCATGCGAAAATAACTGACACCAAAAGTTTCCCTGCGTACCATTAACATCCACTAATGCACCAGCAGTGGTACTTTTATCATAGTTTGCGAACGGGGCTATAATACATATTAGTATAAAGCATATTGATCCGACTAACACATTGTATTTCTCAACTTTTGTGAATTTTTTTACAAATATCCACAACATAAACTGATTACATTCTTACTGAAGAAGCATTTTGGTGTCTTTATTATGCTGTCGTATTGATGAAATAAAAGTAAAAGTGAACATTAAAGCTCTTAAATATGACACTAATTAACATCCCCGTGTGGCACAGCGTATGGCCAAAACACTTGCCTTAGCTCATCCTAATATAGTGTTTACACTTTCTTACAATAACAATGAAATCCACGTATTTGAGCCTTTATAAGGTTTCACTTCTGATCTCTAATGGGAAATTCTATTTTGGAGGTACAATGTGGTAATAATAAAACACAGGCCTTTTGCTGCAATCTGAAGATCAGGCTACATTTCTAATTTTCATGTACTTAGGGTTTGCTTAGGGTTAGGCACTGAAAGTACATGGTTAGATTTCTGCAAACATGTTTGAAGGTTACTGTAAACGCTTTAATCGACTGAGTATCATGACTACAGAGCTGTCCTGGATCTATATCTTTATCAGTTGACTTGATTGCCTTTTCCAAATTCCATAATGGTTTGTTTTATTTCCTATTTTAGCTTTAAAATTGCACATCATTGATCTATTCCATCATCCAACATTCTATGTTAGCCACGTAGATAATTGCTTTTTATCGTCATTTCATCCCTTCATAAATAAAAGTAGATTGATTTATCAATTTATACTTGCAGTTTCGAACCATCCACTTGTACCCAACATTAACGGTCCAAAACGACGCTGCCTGCCATAATCGCTTTTCATAAAGACCATTAGTCAACTCTTCCCCTCCCTGTGGATATTTCTTACCCACTATGTCAACTGATAATAATAAGTAGCTTTCTATAATCAGCTCGTAGTCTGCTGTAAGGAAAGTGGGTTGTGACACGGATAAATAATATCTACCTAGGGCAGATAATATCTGAGGTTGCTCAAAGCTATTTTGGTTTGAGCAACAACTCCTGGTTTGATCAGCGTCGACTGGACAAATGGGGATCAGAACCATAATCAAAGGAAAAAAAGGCGTAATAAAGCATTTTAATGACTACCTGTCTTCCTAACTTGAAGGCTTTCATCTTAAGTTGGAATACACTGAGTGCAATTGGCGAGATAGCGATTTGACATGTGGCTATTTATGTATTTTTTTACTTACTATGTCCATTTGATAACTGGGATTTCTGAAAGCTTATTTGTATGCCAGGGCCAAAATTGTGAAAATAAATTCCTACTGTATTTCAGCCTAAAAACGTGTTGGACAGGGACAAAAAACATATTGAGACGAAAAAGCAATTATCTGTCAACCTAAAGCATAATTTACCAGAACTAGTTACAAACTACAGGAGAAAGCACGTTGTTGACATTCCTACAGAGTTATGATTTGAATTTAAGGTGATGATAACTTCTGAATCTGCAATCTTTTGTTTTAGAGTCTGGACATGGCTGGATGTCACTGGTTCTGCAAGGAGAGAGAGCGAGAGAGAGAAGGCAAACATGTAATCCCAGTCATTAGTGGGCTTAAAAAGGATTTGGTGGAGCTGCAATAATGGAGACTCCAGTGGCCTCCACTGCGAGACCCAAAGAGACCCAACAGGGAGGAGCGGCGTCTACAGAGGTACGACTGTTTTAGTGGACTCAACTGAGAGAAAGTAATCTGGATTTTTGAGTGAAGCTGTCTGTCTCTGTGTGACTGCAAATGGCAACCACAAAAGTTAGTCCTTTTGCTCTCAATCTCACACAGATCTCACACACGCATTCTTGCTCTGATTCCCATGCTTCCCAGCCCCATAGAGGGGTGTAAACACAGTGCGGCTGGTGTTGCCATGGCAAAGCCTGACTGCAGCCCAAGAATGGCGACTATGCTCTGCATGTGGAGGGGCCAAGGACATGAATGCTAGGCAGCGTATACAGTAACACATTCACACATACCCACATGCAGGAGCATGCCTCATTCTCTGCATACATTCTCTCTTTCCTTACCAATCAAAACTTGCAACAACAATAGTTTTAGTCATCATGCATTTCAAGTTTGAGATCAGTACTGATTATTAATATCATGGAAATGTGCTTTTGTTGCTGTTGTTGAAATATCCCTGTAATAAATATATATATATAAGATCCAATCAATTTGCAAATCCTCTCAGAATATCAGCATGGCATTAGTTCAAAATTTGAAACATTCTGACTGATCAGGATTATTTTAGGAGATATTTCTACACTTAACAGAGGTTTTCCTAACAAAACATAGTTAAAAATTCATGAAACCTTTAAACACCAAAAAAGAGCATTTTTAATGTTTCTTTGCACTTCTTGCCAGGCAAACAATTATCTATTCATCACAAAAGCACTGAAGAAGCCTCCACCACTATTAAATCTTTGTGACATCATTTTATGGTAATTGGAAGAAAAAATAAATGGTGACAGACTGACTGTAAAGAAACAGTGTGAGAATACTGCGACTGGCGAATGGTTACCTATGGTAATGTGTACCTGAAGTGGACACAGTTTTCTATTTCAGCTATACATTCATGATACCTTTATTTTGTTTGTTTAAAAATAAGGACTAGTCAAACCTGGACTGAATTATTCTACACTGACTACAGATTATTTAAAATGCAGTTTGTGATTTATAAAACTTCATTTGTGAAAAAACTAATTCTTAGTTTTCAGAAAGATATTTCTGAAATCTCTCATCTCGATCTCGTAAAAACAAAATTGTGTATCGTCTCATCTTATGAGCTGATCGTGATCAGCTCTCAGATCATGGTGTGCAAATAGGTGTCTGTGGCATTCACAAATTATTACTCAACACCAGTGCAAAATCATATTAAGTGTGTTGAAATTCCAGGACATATGTTTTTGTGTTGTTTTTCTTGTTGGATATATTTGTAATATATTTTGCTTCATTAGTTTACTTTAAAGATTAGAAAGGTTGATTGTATAAAGGTGTAATAGACAAAAGTGCCGTTGTTATCCGTGTGTGTGGAAGTGCTGGATAAGACCCTAACAGCCCTCATTCAGCACTTCTAAAATGTGATAGTTAAAAATTAACTTTAGGCAAGTATGCTACTAAAATAACAAGGCACTACACAAAATTTGCAAGACTTATTTTAGTGTGAGAAAGTACACTTTAGGTTTTGTTATGGCCTTCGAGTGGGCCAATAATCCTCTGTTGCGATGTTGTCTCCCTAAAAACTAAGAAAAATTTGTTTTTGTTTTTTTTTCTGTGTCATCCATGTTGCAAATTCTTTTAGGTCAGCCTCTGAAACGATAAATCGACGTGTGACATTTAAATGACGATTGTTGCTAGAAATCAGATGTATCAAAACCTGACTCTTCGTACTGTGGAATTGGCCATTATATGCACGTTGTGCCACAAGATATAAGGAAATAATTGTGATGATGTTAAATATTGCAATGGCAATATCTGTTGTGGATAAACTACATTTTCACCATTCTTTTTTTGTTTTTAGTTTCACAGTCACTAAAATCTATATCAGATGTGGGCATGAAGGGCAGTGTAAGCCCAGTCAGCTGGCTAAATAGGTTATGTGTATGCAGAGAGTATATCCATGGCACCTAACTAACATTGTACATAAGCAGAACTTGCCATATCGATATTGTGATGACAGGGAAAATTTGATATATTGCGCAGCTTTAAAACATGGTTTTGTAATTCAAATGTGGAACCTACTAAGCTGCTTTCTAAAATTTCGAAACACAAATTGAAGCTTCTCTATTTAGACTTTTCAGAGAACACTGACTGGAATATTGTTTGTTCAGTTTTTTTTTTACTATAAATGACATTGGTTTATAGGTGTAAATTTTAGATTTAAGTTGCAAATAGCAAAAACCCATTTGATCATGCTGATAATAAACAAAACTAAAGGAACAGCACGAACAACATTTGTTTCCAGTATTGAAGAGCTGCTACTCTTTATTAAAGAGCTTGGGCTAATATAACCACTTCTTCTCCTGTTTTTATTATTAATGGATGTGGTTTAGAATAAGATATGTGTGTTGTCTATTCTGATAAGAGCAGATATCTAAGGTGCAAAAAAGAAACCATCATATGCAGTCCACTATCTGTCTTATTAAAGCTAACCAAACAAGGTTGTTGAAAGCCAGCGCATAAAATAATTGGATTTTATCAGCTGTCCTGTCTCTCTGGATGAAACACCTGATGGAAACTGAGCTTAGGATTGAAATTCAGCATACTAAAAAACTATACCAGCCATGAGCTGAATTTATTTATAATCAACATTCAATATACATGACTTTGAGAAGGCAGATGATATTTTAAAAACATTGGAAAAAACTCGTCACCTTACAAGCTGGGGCCATTTTCTTCATTACATACAGTGACTGAAATAGGACTAAAACAGGACTGAATGTTTTCACTGAAAAATGCATCCATTCACGCCTGAAAGCTGAAGACAAATTATCAATCACTTCATCTGTTGCTGAGCTCAGCTGCTGCCAAAGACTTGACTCATTCTCCCTGCGGATTAAGCCACTTTTGTCTGTTTACAATTTCATCAGTTTCTATGTTTGTATGCATGGCACAGCTTAAAAATCTTGTGATATTTTTCTTTTTCGTTTACTTTGCCAACGTGGAAGTAGGAGCCAAAGGGATTTGATACACTGAACAGTCATTCAAAAACAGGCCGAAACAGTGCTGGGCCTTGGACGCCGTTCACAGAGGCCATCTGCAAGCTGCTGCACACTGAGTACAGAGGCAAAGCTGGTCTGGAGGCATGATGGCAGAGCAGTGTGGTGCTGGCCCCAGAATAAACAGGTCATTTAACTGGACAACCTTCATAAAAGCAACTATTGATGCTTCTCAGTTTTTTTTGTCTCATTTTGCATCCTGCCTGTGCCGAATGTTGGCTCGCTTTCACATTGATTCCTGAAGTGGTAATTTTCTCCTCTGTTTGCCTTACGCAGTCGTTTAACTTTTACACATCTTTATCGATATCCCGTTAGAGCCTATGGATCTTATTGCCCACAGCTGACACTTGGGTGCCCATGTAATCGACTCTAACTACCCTCTCTGTCTGAGTCAGGATCAATAGCAGTCATCCGACTCTAGTCTAATCTGAAGCACCCACCACGCTTTTCAGGGGTCGCATGCCGCGACCATGTGTGAACATTCCTGCCTACTTTGAGTGAGCACACATGACGGGGACTGACAAACCTTCAGGATAAAGAACACATGTGCAGACAGGATCTTGGGACTCCAATGCCCAACGGGGCTCATGTTCCCCGACCTGTCCACACATGCAGGCAGAGAAATAACTTTTAAATCCAAGGGACAACTGGTCGGCACACACATACACAAACACACACCCCTCCAATAAACCCTCTGTGTCTCATTTCCCTCCTCAACTCTTCAGATCTGTGCTACCCCATGTGGAGCAGGTGGGCGACAGCCTCACTGCCCCTCGTTTGGTCTGCCTCCTCTCACTTTCCACACACCTCCTCTTAATGACTGCAGATATGTTAAAGAGCTCTGTCACTTAAAGCAGCAGCCTCCCTCCACAGCCTAATTTACCATGCTTGGGAGAAAAACAAAGAAAGACCCCCATTGTGCCTTTTTCAAAAGCCTCCAATCAAACCTGCCACTCAATTAGCCATAAATGGCCAAAAGAATGAGACCAACTACATAGTAATTCATTTTCCTTCCCTTGCTGCAGCTTTTCAATATTATTCTTTACTTTCATACCTCAGCATAAGGTTAACCTGCCATGTGAATATGAATATAATCCCTTTTTGGATTGCTCACTGTGGTGAGAGGGGAAGCAGTTTGAACATTAAAGAAATACCTGAGACAAGACAAAAAATAAAAGAAATATGGATTTTCTCCACGACTCCACATGGTGTAACTGATAACAATTTTCTGAAAAGACAGGTGGAAACAGTTTTACAGGAATGTAGGTGACAGATAGGAAAATAACATGTAAACCAAGCTCGACACACTTGAAATCTGTTTGTAAGGTTTCCCAGCGGATAGGGGAAACATTTTGATTAATTTTTCATAACCGTCTATTTTAACTATCTAGGTGATCAATTTAAAGCCAGTTAAAAAGAAGAAAACAAACTATCCTTTGATGTTTTTACTCATCTGTAATTTTCTGTCATGTGATTATGAGTGGATGTTTTTAAAAAGTGGGGCATGAGTCTTATGGGATCTTGTGCAAGGTAAAATGAGTTTTGGCAGAGAACAAGCTCAAAACTGAAAACAACAACAGCCTAATGAGAGCAACAGTCCTCACAACCAAGTCTGAGCATTTCCTTCAGTTCATTGTCAACAGAATCACCCATATGACAAAAGGCCTCATTAGCATGAAACTGAAAAGGCAACTTCAGACTTAATCTTAGAGGGTTACTGTGAAGGATGCATGTGATACAACTAGAGATGCACTAATCAGGCTTTTCCTGGCTAAACACCAATTTACAGTTGCAGATTCGGACTTTCACTTGGATTTTTGTTTGTTTTGTAACCACAATGCATTAAACAGAAAAATATTGCTGTAGGTTATTTGATAGAGGGAGTGGATTTGAATCCAAGAGAAAATGATGGAATCAAAAGATTGTATGCATTTCTGCGCCAAATCATATATCCCTTACCTTCAACAGATTTCTATTTAACCCTAAAATTTCATCAGAAAATGTCATATAAACAGGGCCTAACATACTAAACAGTGAATAGGACCTACCTGGCAGCGATGTATAATGTCCTATTCATGATCACGATGAGCTGGATGTCCAGTTTGTGCCGCTGCGTGTTGTTTCTCCCAGGTTTGTGGCCCACGAATGCTGGATACTGTTTAGTGTCTGTAAAAATGTACAATTTTAATAACGACATCCTTGTCATATAATATTGAAATTTAGCATAATTTTAGCAGTTTTGAATCTTTCTATTAGAATTAAAAATAAAAACAAAGCAAAAGACCTTTAAAAATATCATGTAAAATGTCATAAAAAAAGACAGTTTCTGATGTGCAATAATTTAAAACAGCCCCACCATTAATTTCCGCCTAAATGGGTACAATTACAAAAAATTACTCAGCATTTTAAAGGAGGTTTGCTTTTATTAAACCCTAGACATTTAGTTCGTGTACTTCTGACTGTTGCAGTGAGAGTGGACACAACGGTAAGACCGAAAGAGATGTCTGAGCCCCACAGAAAGAAGACTGTTGCAGATTATGAATGTGGTTAGAGATTTGAAGATGTCTCAAACTAATCTGAAAGCAGCGATTCTATTTTCCAGATGCTCAGGTCTCACTGCCAAACCAAGTTTACACCTAAAAACCCTAAAGACCTAAACAGACCTAAAGTTTAACTTTCATGGGAGGTGAGTAAGGAGTCAAACCTTTGCTCTCTAAGATAAACATGAAGATCAGCCTAAAGTTTGCCAGAGAGAACAAAGACAAATATGAGGACTTCTGGAATAATGTTCTAGGGACAGACAAGTGTAAAGTGTCATTATTTCGACACCAGAACGGAGGACATGTTTGGCATAAAACAAATACAGCATTTCAGGAAAACACCTCATACCAACTGTGAAGTATAGAGGTGGAAGTGTCATGGTTTAAGGATGCCTTGCAGCAGCCAGACCAGGCCAGCTCCCCATTATAGAATTCACCATAAATTCTACCATGTATCAGAGGGAGCTTGAGAAAAATGTAATTACATCTGTAAAAATTAAAGCTGAATGAAATTGACCTTGCAACATGACAATGACCTTAAACACACTAGGAAATCCACAAGGACTGGCTGGAGATTAAGAAACGGAAAGTCCTGAACTGACTGAAAGCCCAAATCTTTATCTCATTAAGAGGCTGTGGGATGATTTAAAGCTGGCCGTACAAGTTGGAAACCCCTCAAACATCTCAAAGCTGAAAGTTAGGAGTGGGACAAACTTTCCTCAGACCAATGTGAGAGACTGGTAGATGGATACATGAAGCGTCTTACAGAAGTTATTTCAACCTACGGGGGTAAGACTAGCCATTAAGGGCTAGGGTGTGCTAACTTTTTCCTCAGCTAGAAAAATTCATTTTTGGTTTGGTTTGATGAGGAACCTACATTTTTGGTACCTTCCTGTATTCTTTTTTTTTTTTGAAAGAGATATATATATATTTATACCCCAACTTAATGTCCTAATTTCCTTCATTTGACTAAATATGCTGCTTTGCTTCATGCTTTTGCTTTATCGTTGGTGCCTTTGGACGAAGGCACTTGATTTGAGGAAACAGTCTGAGGAACACAGGTCTGCGTGAGGCTGTCTGGCTTGTGTTCCAGCTTTCTCTGCCAGGACACAGAGCATTACGCCCACAGCAAGGCGGACAGGACAAGATACAGGGAGAAACACTGGGAGAAACAGAGGAAACACTTAATATATCTTTAATGCTTTCCAGAACAGCATAAGCGCCCTGTCAATCCAATGATGTGAAGTGGGCTCAGTTTCAAATGCTGCCTTAAGTCCTTTATTTTAGCCCATGTATAGGGCCCATCCTTTGGTGCCAATTTGCACTCCAGGCCTGCAGAAAGAGTTCCTTTTTCTGGGGAAAGTAAGTGCTGTAGGGGAAGCACAATTTGAGAGGGTGTTGGGGGTGTAAAAAGATTGATCGAGTGAAACACAGACTGAGAATGGAGAGTTCTGAAGTACAGAATAAAGAGGGAAAAGAGAGAAAGCCGAGAGACTACTTTTAATGAGAGGATGGATTGTGCACAAGAGGAGAGATAATAACCCAGAGAAAAGAAACAGAAGCAAGGAAAAAAAACACTTACAGTTGCCATGTGAGATGCTAATAGGCTCACTGTCCTCAGGGAAACCTGCCCCGGCTATTTGCAGTAGCGTGAAGTAGAGTACTAAGGCCTCTGACCTCATGGTCACTCCAACACCGCCGCTGCTGCTGCTGGTCCTCTGCTAAAAATGTGGCTTCGCCTGCACAGGAGGAGACACAAGCAGAAAGGCGAGGATGAGATTCTCAGTGGAAATAACAACAACAACGAAGTTTGTGAAACAATTCTTTCACCTGACAGCAGAATCAATATTCGCTGTGTCTGATTTCCTGCATTCTGGGTCAGAGGAAACTTCACATCCCACCTTAATTAGCTGTTTGTGCATTTTGGCCCAGCTCTTTTCAGTCAGTCCGAGATATATTTAGCATATTTTCGATGACTCAAGTAAGCCACCATGCAAGCAAAACCAAACTAATTGGATTAGGGAGCTAATATGCGTCATAGATCGATGTCAGGCAGAGCAGATCTCTCCCTGCAGGAGTATGACGGGGTCTTAGTGAAGCAGGAGTGCTCTTGTTGAGATTAACCTGCTGCAGAGTGTCAGCCGTGCGTGGAGATGGGGCAGGGCGGCATAGTAGGGACTTTATTTCATACTTTGCAGTCACTTACAAGGGCAACTACGCTGCCTCTTCTATGTACAGATATGGATAACAGCCCACTTTACATGAAGGATTTTGGTCTTTATCTTGACTGATACACCAAATACCAGGGTGTTTGTATTTTTCATAATGTTGTTATTAAAATAAAATAGATACCTGTTACACACTAAGGTTGACTTTTGAATGGCACAGGTCTAAAGCAACTTTCAGGTCACACAGACCTGTGTGAAAAAATATACGTTTTTACCCCTACAGTTTCCTTTGTTTTCCTTTCTATTTCTGTCACACTCAAAAATACAAAAATAAGTTTGAAATGATAATTTTATCTTTTAAGAGGGAAATAACCTATCCAAACCCACCTGGTCCACCTGCGCAATACATCGAATCATCGTTGCAACAGGCATTTCACACATTACTTATGGGAAATATAATTGGCCAGCTAAATGGACTGTAAAGCCCCTAATGCCCTACACTATGTTTAGTGGCCGGGGGAGCTAAGGCTCATAGAGACTGGTGAAGACATTATGTTATATGACAGAAGAATGTCATATAACAAAATGTGGGTCAATTGGAATCACTTTTGCAATTTCAAGCAAATGCAGTGTAATTAAATATTTCCCCTATATTGGGCAGCTCTAGAAAACATGGTTGCCCTCCTTGTTAAATCTTAAATTAGATTCATTAGCGTGATTACTGCCAGATCTGTACAATCAAGAAATAACTTAAGAAAGACCTGTCTGACAACATGACGTAGGAGGAAAAGGAGATATATATATTTGCCATAGGTTGTCTTTGGTTTTAAGACCATTGGATTGTCAATAGGAAAAAAATGTCATTCAAGCTCATGAATTTTTTTTTTATTTTATAATTCTTTCATGATTGAAGGTTTTCAGGGAGATGGCCTATAATCGAACAATGTGAACCCAGCTTTAAGATACCCAAACTATTAAATCATATGAGAGTGAAAGTTTGGATAGACAACTGAAACAATTAATCGTATGTTGATTTGAAGCCTGAGTCTGTTTTCTTTCTGTTTGTAGGGTATTTTCTCTGATCTGATGCAGAAAATTTAAGAAACCCTGATCAGAGTCATATGGCAACAATGTTTATAGCAGAAGCTGAATATGATATAGTCATGAATAATCATTAGTGCCCGTTTTAGGATGATCACAATGAAAAGATGGACAAATCATCTCCCCTGTACTATTAGTCATGGTCTGATTGCCTAACCACCCTACTTGTTGCATCCTATCAGCTTTTAAAGAAATAATTTATTTTTCTTAGAGCAACAGTAACTTTAAAGCTGGATTTTTTTCCTCAAACACTGCACTAATGCAGCATTTTCATAGCTCCAATGGAGGCAGCTGGGATTAGCTTGCTGCGGTTTGTGCGCACACAATTACACCCATAAATCATCCGAGACAATTATTGCATCTGTAATCTAATCAGGAATAAAGCGTTTAATTTGCATGAAGCACCTTCAGTTTTTTTTCTTTTTTTGTGTCTGCTGAAGCTGTGGGGTTGGGGCATAGCTATGCAGATAGAGCACGGGATGCTTCAGGGATGAGGAATTGAATAAAATAGTCGATTTCATTTGCTCCAGCCTGATAAAAGTTGTTTATCCCATGCTGTATTTTTATTCTCTATTGTATATCTGAGGAGGAGAGAATCCAGGAGAGAGGAGAAAGATGAGAGAGGAGGAGAAAAAGCGGTTATTTTCTCTTTTTTCTCTGTTATGTCCCTCTCTGCCTCTCTTCCCCCATCTCTTTTTCTCTCTCCATGCTCCTGTGAATCTCATTCAGGAGAGGAATGAAAACACTATTCAGTGGTAGATTCATTTTAACACTGAGGAGAATACCAATACTAAAGCCTGGGTACGACCTTGATCTCAAAAGCTTCTCCCGTCCCCTCTATCCTTTCTCAATGGTTGGCCTGCTTGTCTTACCCTTACATAGTTGGATTTTTTTTTTCTTTTATGTTTTATGAAGGCAAAAATATTTTAAAAATGGATGTTCCTGCAGTCCATCTTCATCTCAGAGTAACATGCATTCAGGCTGCCCATTTTTACTTTGTCCAAATTCAAATTAGATTCTTTTTCCCTGTACAGTAGAGCAAACCTCACTGGAGGGTTAAAATGCGAATCGTTTCTGAACCTTGACCCAGAACTCTTCCAGTAATTGATTGATTGATGAGAAGGAAGTAGCATAAGAAGGAGAGGGTAGCCCTTAGGGAGAGAAAGCTGTGAATGATGGATGGAGGCTGCACCGACCAACAAAACAAGATCCAGCTCATGGTGCAGTCAGATTCTCAAACTCGGACGCAATCCTAACTGAATCTTTCACACAAATGCAAATTCTGTTGTTTTCGTTTTGCGGGGATTTTTTTGGACGAGTTTTCCAGACATCTCTCTGGTGATTAGCTGTGGCTGGAGGCGGAAAAGCTCCTCCATCCATATCAGTGAGTTTTAATTGGATGCTAAAACCCCTCTCCTGCTGCCTCCCGTGATACACAAAATAAATTGAGCACAAAACATCTTAAGCGAAACCTCTAAACCTTCCAGCGGCCCTTTCATTACCAGCTGCAACACAGGAGTAAGAGAGACGGCGCGAGACACAGTCTGTCTTTACCGAATTACACTCTTTGCGTGGAGGAGCAAATTGTGTGACTGAGTGTGTAGACCTCTGATCTAAAATGCTACTTTTGTGTGGCAGTGTTTAGACACATACACAGGCTAAGAACATCAGGGTTTGGTAATGGGGGATCAAAAGCACGCCCACACTTCTGCAATAAATTACTGGCTTCAAAAATCACACAAAGTGAGGTTGAAGAGTGTCAATTTCAACTCTTGTTGGAGCTTTCACTGAATCAAAACCAAAGGAGAATAACTAAAGTGTACAAATCTAGGACCCCTTTTCTCTGCTGTTGACAAATACCTTTGGTAGCACTACATCATAATGAACCCGAGCATTGAGAGTTTTATTACTCAGTAAATTAAAGGCCACTTTCCTGAACTTACCAGGTGCTTTACTGGGACTGTCGTGCAACGTACTCACGACTTTCCCAGAGTGTACCACCTTGCCAAGTACCTTCAATTAGAAGTCAAGAACCTACTTACCATATATTTTCCTAGAACTTACTTAGTACCTTCTTAGTAACTTAGTGAGTTCCATAAATGGAAAACCACCTGTTAAGTTAGAAAGAGTAAATAACAAGTTCCATAAACATTACAGGTTAGCTAGTAAGTTCTTGGAAGCAACCTCTAAGTTCTGTATAGGTATCTAATAAGGTCTGGGAAAGTTACCAGTGAGTTTAATGAAACTTTAGGGAAGTACCTGGTAAGATCTGGGAAAGGGTTTCAATTTTAAACTTAATTTATTTGAAAGTAACCAGTAAGTTACAGCAAACGTTTAGGGAAATATCGTGTAAGATCTTAGAAGTTACCTCCATGTTTATTGAAGGTATCTGGTAAATTGTGGGAAAGCAATCAGTAAGTGTCAGAAAAGTTCCAGAAAGTACCTGATAAGTTCCAGGAAACTGAACAATAAGTTTGATGACTGTTTCAGGAAAGTATCTGGAAAGTTCTGTGAATGTACCAGGTAGGTTCTAGGAAAGTAGCCAGTAGGTTCCACAAAATATATTATAAGTACAAATATACAAAAAAATATATTTTAAGTTCTGGAAAATGCCTGGTAAGTTATGGAAAAATTACCAGTAAGTTTCAACTAGGTTTCAACAATGTCCTAGAAAAAAGCTGGAAGTATCTGGCAAATTCTGCTAAGTTCTCTGACTGTACCAGCTAAGTTCTGGGAAAGTAGCCAATGGGTTCCACAAAGTATATTGTAATAACAATTATTAAAAAATGATATTTTCAGTTCTGGAAAGTACTTGGTAAGTTCAGGGAAAGTACCTGTAAATTTGATTTATGTTCCAGAAAGTACACTGTAAGTTCTGGAAAAACTTACATTCAAAAATACTTTATTAATCCTGAAAGGAAATTAAAAGTTGTTGTAGCTCATAATATGTAGGTTTCTTCAAAGAGCCGTTGTAGATGCTGATGGCTGTAGGTAGGAAGGATCTCCTGTAGCGGTCTGTCTTACAACAGATCTGAAGAAGCCTCTGACTGAAGACACTCTGTTGTTGTACAATAATGGAAGATTTAATACATATGATTCCTTGAAGTAAGAAGAATTAAATAATAAAAAAACATATTCTCTCTCTAAACCATACCTTCTTTAAGACTGCATGCACACACTCATTCAAATTCTCAGCAACCTTGTAACACATACAGCTCCAAGCAGAAAAATACGCAAAGGATTCATGACTATAAACAAAATCAGTACAAGTCAAGGTAGAGAACCAATCAAGGGTGGAGAGATGCTCAAGGGGCCACTGAGCCAAGCTGCATTAGCTTTAACAATAAACATATTAGCTAGCCTAATGATGTTATTGCCACTTTGCATCAACACGTTAGCTATGGGTGCACGCTAGTGATAACATGCATTTATTTTAATGACAAGGTCGGTCACAGTGGGCTTCAGGTGAGGAAGGGGAAGGAAGTGTTGACCAACTTAATTTTTACTTTGACAGCTTCAACGAGAGCACAAACAAATGAAAGTAAAGCTTAGTTCTCCTGCTAACATTCTAATACATGAAACACATGCACAATTAGTTAATCTTCAGAGGGTCCCAGCTGTTCATCTCTCAAACCCCCATGGTGTCCAGACTTAGTGTGCAATGGCGTGAGGGAAGGCTTCTTGATTACGTCTGAGGACAACCTGTTGCTGATCAAAGGAAGCTTCTGAATGTTTGTGGCGCTGAGAAGAAAAACAAGTACACAGATATGGTTTTAGCATTAAAAAAACATATGTTAACTGTGCTCTAAACTGCCCTGAATATCAGAATAAAGTCTGATGTTACAAATACCCAAAGAGGAGGTCTTTCTGGATGAATTACTACATAAAATGAGGGGAAATTAGTTTCCTTATGTGTGGTTCACACGGCAGGATTTTTTAAATTGTTGGCTGATTTTCAAATCCTGAGAGACCGCACACAGGGCGATAAAAAATCATAGGTATAACAAGTTCGTTCCTGCAGTGTGTGGTGTCCAGCCACACAGCAAGCACAACACACTACACGCTAACAGATTTCTCTCACAAACATCCAGATGTCAGACATGAAATCTCAAAAAACCTCTCCAGATCAAACATGAGTTCACAGTAATTCCCTTCCGTGTCACGTCGCTTTTCGATTGGCTATATGTCACATTCAACAGGCTGCATGCTCGTTTGTCCTCAGGGAACACCCCACACGGTAGGAAATCAGGGCAAGACAATCCAACGTGTTGAATATCTCCGATTGTAAGTTGGAGCGGTCCCGACATCCTTCCGAGCAAACTAGATCCCTCTTAACACACCACACACGGCAGGAATATCTCATAAGCTTATCTTAAGTGCCATCACGATAATTGGGGCATGTCTGAAGGGGAAGATCAGGGCAAAAATCAGCATAAAAATCCTGCCGTGTGAACCAGGCATTAGTTTCCTTTGATCTTAACAATAAAAATATTCATCATGAGGCTGCCATTAATGCAATCATGATAACAAAGATTTCTTTGACCCAAGTAAGGGTTTTATCGCTGATCTGAGCTCATTCTCTGACTCCAACCACACAAATTCGCTGCCTAAATTTACCTACTGTTTGCACAAAACATGTAATCATGTGGAAACTGGCGTCAGATGTGATAACCAGATCAGACACTGGTTACAAACTTAATGGAGTGGTTCTTGTGTTTTTGAGTGAGTTTAACAACAAACAGACATTCATAAAGACCTGATTGCACATATTAGATGAAAAAAGGGCAACAATACAAGGTTCTAGTCCTTGATGTATAATGGCTTCCAGATTAATTTAAACCACTGGTAAAAAAAAATGTTTGAAAACCCTTTGAACAAATTCATCTCTTTTTGTGTTCCATACTTAAAATGTGTATGTCAACTTCGAGAAGTCTCATTTACCCTGGCTATGTTGGGTATTTTCCCAGTGGAACGGGGCTCTTTTCTCAGCGAACTCTGAGCATTAGCTCCTCCCACTGCAGATGTGTCGTCCAAGGTCTCACTCAGTAACTAGGTGTGGAAGTTACACTCCAAATGTGCCATTAAAAAGAGTTATGATTTGTAGCAATAAAACTATAAATGATTATGTCAAAGCGACTGGAAAGTTGTTACTGTAACTAATTTTAAAGAACGTGGACGTTCATATTCCATCTCTTCTGAAAAGAGAGGAGAGACGGCTTTCGTCAGGATTAAATCCCATTCTAGCCATAAACCTGTTATAATGTTACAGTGATTACACTGTGAAACTGAATTAAAATCTTTTCAAAGTCAGAGGAAGTTTGAAACATTCACAGATATTGATTGTTTTTATTTGTCTTAGAACATATTACAATACAAAGCCTAAAATATAATTTTAAATGAAGGATTAACTTCCATTTTCCACAGACAATTGTAAGCGTTTGCTAGTTTAAAATTGATATTTAAAGTTACTTCAAAGTTTGAACCAAGCGTTTGACCATTTGATATGACTGAATATCAATGTTGAATAAATTCAGCCTATTCGAAATGCTTTGTGCTATCCCTCCACACACTCCATCTCAAGATTTCCTCCCCACCAGGGCCTTTTTCTGCAGTAATTGCAGTAGAAACTTGAAGGGGTTGGTAAAAATTGCCCTGGTTCCTGGGAATACACCAGATAAACAAATCTAGTTTTTTTAAAACACAGGTGTTTTTATATTTTAGATTAGGTTTTAGATTTGCCATTAATGGCAAATCTAAATAAATGTAACTGAAGCTTTTCTTGTATTTTTAATTAACGTTTTTTTAACTATATCAGAGTTTCTATAGAAAGTTTTAATCACTTTCTATAGATACTCTGATGTAACCTCCGTTTCCCTGGAGTTTAAACATGACGTAAAACAGTAGTCAATGTCTCTTCACCACTCCTTAAAATGGGAAAGACAAGAGACAATGCCAATCGAATGAGGTAATATAGTTGTTGTTTTTTTTAATTCTGAGTCAGTATCGTTTATTGAGATTCAAAAGCATCTAATTGTTTTTTGTTTAAATTTATGGATTCTTGTTTTTTGCTATTTTGTTTTTGATCAGTTAGAAGTACTACAGAGGAAGATTTTCACACAGTAGTTTCATATAATTGCCCTCTGACAGCTTTGACACAAGCTACGTTTAATTTTGTTTACATTTGTCTGTATAATGTCCACAGATTTGTGCAGAAGATTTTTTTTTTTATAGATGTGATATATAGACGTGGGGTCGTTTATGAGTCTAACCTGCAGTCATGCCTAGTCAGCACATCTGGGAGAGGAGATTCTGTTATAGCTGACATAAGCTGGGTTTGTGGTCTTTCAATACAAAACCCAAGTTCATCCACACGATGGGGAAACATATTTGTTCCTGTTTTTCTGACTACCCAAGGATGAGGACCATCTCTTTAGGGGTGTAGCTCCAAATTGAAGCATCCAGTCACTTTCCTGTATTCTTTAGAGACCTACGTCTTCCACAGCATGCTCAGCCGGAGGCAGAAAATTTACCGACAGAAACAGGAAACAGAAGTCCTCTTGTGTAGTAGTACAAGAGATAAACTTTTCCTCTAAAGATCGATACTATAAATAGAAGATAACATTTCTAAGGAGGAGTAATAGTTGAGGAGCGCTTTGGTTTTCTTGAAGCTGAATAAAGAAAAGCTATTGAACAGGTAAATGATAACAGTGCAGTAATTTCAGCTCCTTGAGATGTTTGTGTTGCAAGTCTCACAGAGCAGAAATAGACTTTACACGCTGGTGCAAATGCAACACCCATTAAAACACCAGACAACACCTTTACAACAAACTATGCTTCTAAGGAGTCCTCGATCATTGTCGGGTATAACACCTGTTGACTGGTGAGGTGGAAGAAATAGTGTTTGAGCTGATGTGTAAAAGCAGAAGAAGATTAAACCGAACAGCATTAAACTAAAAGAACCCAGCAAGACGGAGAACAACCCTGATCTGACCATAAGGACGAGATAAAAATGCGTCACATTCCAACCATAGGTACCGGATGGGGAGGATCGCCTTGCAGGTGTTTACACGTGTCATGCCTGGCCTGATAAATTCAAAGAATAAAGATAACCTAAACCCAAGAGGCCGTGATAAGAGGAGGAACTGGATAAGGTGCAAAGGGAAGGAAACAGCCTATCATTTTGAGAACCAGAAAACCAGCAAAACTACCATCCAACACAAACATATAAGCCTGTATCAACACCCTTTTCCCCCCTGTTTGAAACCCTTCCTTGTCGCCTCAAAATATCTGCATGGAGGCGATCCATCATGGTTTGATTATTAAAAGACAAGGAAGTTCAGTTGAATGAGGCACCCTGCAGCTGTTAGTCAGCTCCTGAAACAAAAGCCTGAATGTAAGAAATAAAGGATTGATTCTGGGAGAGAGCCAAAAATCCCTCAAAAACAAATAGGAAAGAATTATAGAGTAGATAATAAAAGAAAGATACATACAAACTGCAACAATAACAACCTAATAAAGGCGTTCAAGACTGGTGGTAACCTTCAATCTATGTTATACTGACTATATGGTCTAAAATCCATTAGACCTGGATGGAACTCCGAGGTTCCTAATCATTCAAAACAATTATCTTCCCCAAAGAAGGTCAGATGTCTGGCACTGACCAGGAAGTCTCTTCGCAGAAAACAAAAGTAAATAACGACATAGAGAAGAAGAAGCAACAAGATAACACTTAGGGAAAGGAAAGAAATTTAAAGAAAAGGATGTGAAGTGAAGAGAGAGGAAAGTAAATGCAATAAAAGGAAAGGGAAGGGAGGAGAAATAAGGAAATGAAAGGAGAGGAAGGAGAAGAAAGGAAAGGAAATGACACAAAAGGGAGGAGAAATAAGGTAAGAAAATGACAAAATTACAAAAGAAAAACAGATGAAATCAAAGAAAAGACCAACATGAGAAAGGAAAGGAAAGGACCATAATAAAAAAAACTCAGAAGTCATCAAAACACAAAGACACATGGAAACCAAACACCCAAGGATCTTAACACATACATATATTATAACATTGAGAAAAGACTAGTGCTGGTCTTGCCACCCCTATGTGCCCTCAATGCTCCCTCATCAAGTCTCATAGACAAAATCAAAACACGTGTTTAATGAATTTTTCCTCCACTACGGCATCACTTTAACTCACTGAGAACAGCAGCTTGACTAAATAGGTGAGACGGTTACCTTCTTTGTTGGGGAAAAGCTTTTATTAATCAAAACAAGCCCCGTCTCTGCGAGGCGCATTTAACCACACATTCAAAAACACAAAGCTCAAATCCGCACACACACAGCACAGCTGCCATTTAAAAGCTTGATGCCAGACAAAGAACAAGGTTACATGTTTAAATATCAGAACCTTTCTCAGGCCCGTCAGTCACTGCTTGTGACGACACCAGCGGGGCGGCTTAATCAGTCTGCATGCAGCTGATACTGAGCTGTGTGGGCAAAGTCAGAGAAAATTGCTGCTGATAAGGACGAGCTTGGTAGCGCACTGCCTTCTCCGTCTCCCTTTTGATCCAATTATCTCTTTGGTCAACTCTGTCTGCCTTTCTGATGCACATTCTGTTGTACAGCCCCCAGTTTATCACTCTATGCTTCATGTGCTGCATAATAACAGGGCATACTTCATATACACTAAGGTGAGTTTCACCTGCATGAAGTTGTTGAGCCTGAACCCTTTTTAAAAGGGCAAAAAGTGGCCACTAAAAATAAATTAAAGCTCTGTTCCTTCTAAGAAGAAGGAAAATATCGGCGAAAGCTGTCAGGATGTCAGCAAGATAAACGGCACATTATGTCTTCAGAAACAGATGCTGGGATGACGAAGGCAGAGCCCCACTGAGCCACAATCACAGTGTTCAAACATAATACACATTTTATTCGGAAATTCACTTTATGGAGGGCAACTGCGAGGGTGCCTTTAGACAGCGCTGTGCAATTTGATGCCATGCTTAGTCATGATACAGACCTGGGAGCTCAAGCCAGCCAGGTTGGTGAGTCAAGTGACGCTCTTAATTCAAGATGCCTGGGGTTAAAAAAAATATGACAGTGTGATTAGAAATGTTTTAACTGATACTGGGGGAAGCGAAAGCACGTTCGGCTGTTTGTGTGGAAATATCGGCTTTGCCACAAGGAGGGAGAAGTTTTCTTTTTGTTTACAGTTCCATACAAGTGCTTTGCTGTGACAAAGCGAAAGTACCAACTTCCAGATTTCATTTGCTTTTTCTTGTCACTCTTAACTGTTTTGGATCATGAAACTAATATTAAAGTAGAGACTGCCTGACGGCACGAGGTAGGCTGAAAGATCTTTAAAAAGGTACGCATGAGATGAGAAACAGTCATAGACATGAGGAGGCAAATATATTTTCACAGCACTGTATGTTTCAAATCTAAAATACATGAGAAGTAATGTGATTCAAATTTACAGTGCCTTGCACAACTTTTGATATTCTTGAACTTTTTATCACATTACAACCAAAAACTTTAGTGCATCTTATTCGGATTTTATGTGATAGACCAACAGTAGTGTTACATAACAGTGAAGCGAAAGAAAGCTTCTGTGTGGTTTGCAATTGTATTTAGCCCCTGCCTGGAAATATATCTTTTATGTTATTTTAGTAATAGCTGGGAGTCTTTTGGGTATGTCTTCACCAACCAAATAAAAATTTTTGTCCATTATTTGGTAATAACCTAAACTTATTCTGATTGGATGAAGAGCATCGTTAGCAGTTTTTAACCTCTAAACCCCTAAGGGGTTTCTGACCAATATCCACCTGAGATTACATAATTGAAATAAACCAGTATAGCTCCACAGTTATAAAGTATAAATGCAAACTTTTGGTAACTGTATAACGGTAAGACACAAAAGAAAATTTTTCCAGTGGAACCACTTTTGCAAATGTTACTATGTCTGATATACGCACGCAAATTACATCACCTTAGAAGGTGCTAGAAAGACAAGTTTTGTACCATGTTAGAAAGGTGAGTGTCTGTAGTTTGTAATGATATTGGACTGCAAAGAGAAAGGTGCTTTATGTACCATTTTGCTCCCAGAGTCAGCCATGTCTGAGGGACATTTAAAAGTTATCGCATGTGTTTCAATTGCTGTAAAACTAAACGTATTTGTGCCAAACTTATTTTATGAACTTTAAAGCCTCCTCCTGCGACAGATTTAAAAAAAAAAAACTGGTGGTGTTTTACCTGGTTTTAGAGACGGCAAAAAATGGCCGTTGCATTTTTTGTACCGGTATGCTCAGGCTTGAGGGTTTTAGCCTTGCCAAAAATGTTCAATTGGATTTATGTCTGGCCTTTGTCTAGGCCATTCCAAGACATGAACATACTTCTCTAAACCATTCCACTGTTGCCCTGGCTGTATGTTCGGGGTTGATGTCCAGCTGGAACTCCTTTGGAGCCTCTAACAGGTTTTCTCCCACTATTGCCTTCTGTTTTGCTCCACCCATCAACTCTGACCACCTTACTTGTTGCTGCTGAATGACAGCATCCCCTTAACATGCTGGTGCCGCCACTGTGTTTCTTAATAGGGACAGTGTGATGTGCAGTGAGTTGTCCAGTTTTGCATATAGGCCAAAAATTTCAGTTTCAAGAATGGTTCTTCTTCCTACTCTGCTATAATGGTCAGATTTGTGGAGTGCAAAACTAACAGCTGTTCTGTCAACATATTCTCCCACGTGAGCAGTGGATCTTTGTAGATCTTCCACAATTATGGTTAATTTATTACATGGAAAACTTTGTAAAGAGGGGAAAACATGATAGACTTGCAACTTTTCATAAATCAGTTCTTTGAATCAAAACAGAAATTAATGAGGGTATTAGAGTATAGAGGATGTGATGCTGGGGCAGTTTCTCCCACAGCTAAAAAAGGATAGGCAAATCAATAAAACAATAGATGTAATTCTCACAGAAGAGTTGTGTGCTTACAAGCCCTTCGTATAAATTAGAAAAGCCTCAGCATCAATAATAAACAGCTGCTCGTCCATTTTTTTCAATTTTATAGGTATAAATGTCTCAGGGAGACCTGGTAGAAGGAGGGATTTGTTTTTCTTGGCCTTGCTAGATCTCAGCTGGATATTTTTATTCCAATGAGCTATGCATGTAAAAAAGGGTCAAAAGTATAACATGCTTTTATATCTTCAAAACATGGCTCCTAAAATTTGGGTTTAGGTTGTTATTATGAGGACAGCCATTTACAAATATCTAGATTTCAATGTCAAAATGAATATCAGGTGCCTTGCAAAAGCAGTCCTAAACCTGGAACTGTTTTCACTATTTTGTCATGTTACAATGAGAAACTTCAATTAAGGGAACATGGTAGCTCTGGAGGAGCTGCCATGGTTGGAGAATCTGGAATGAGATCCAAATTTAACTTTTCAGCTTTCACATCACCCTGTACACACCATCCTTACTGTGAAGCATAGTGGTGGCAACATCATGGTGTGGAGATGCATTTCTTCAGCAGGGAAAGAGAAAAATCTGGTGAGAGAAATCTGGCAAGAGTTGATGGGAAGGTGGATGGAGGTAAATGCAGAGCAATCTGGAAAAAAACTGTTAGAAGCTCGAAAAAAGTTGAGACCACTGAAGAGGTTCTACCTTCTGGCACGACCCTAAACGCAAAAGCAGAGCTACAGTGGTCCAATTTAGATCAAAGCATGGCCCAGTTTAAGTACACAGCTAAATCCAATTGAGAATCTGTAGGAGGGATTGAAAATTGATGATCACAGATGTTTCTAATTATTTGACTGAGCTTGAGACGTTTTACAAAGATGAACAAATATTTTAGTGTCTACATGTGCAAATCTGCTAGAGACATATCCCAAAAGACTTCCATCTGTAATTGCAGCAAAAGGGCGTTCAACAAACTATTGACTCCAGAGGGCTAAATACACACACATCCATTTTTTTACTTTCACCTTAGAATTATGCAATATTTTGTGTTATTCTGTCACCTAAAGCCCCTAAAATTTGTGGGTTTAAAGGTGACAAAAGGTGAAAAACTTAAAAGATTTATAACACTTTTGTGCATCCATATCTTTTAAATTGCAGCTGTTTTTACTAAGTTCTTTTTGTCTCCGAGAGCCTAATCTGGAAAAGCAGACGCAGGATATAAACAGGTGGCCTGCAGGGACTGAATAAGAGGTGTGATGGCTTTCTGTTGTTGAATCCATCTGGTGCAGTTTTCACATCTCGCAGCCTCCCGCTTCCTCATAATAGGTGTGCCTCAGAATCAAACAGGGTGTGATGCAGTCTGTCTGTTCCTCATTGAGCACCGAATGCCCCGATCATCAGCAGGTTGAAGAATTTTTCATCTGCAACCTTTTAATAATGAATCCAAATCTTGTAAACTACTGTTTCTTTTGTTGTTTTTCAAAAAATGGTTAAGACAGAAAATAAATTCAGTTCTATGTCCTTGGGGCCAACAAAAAGAAAAAGAAAATACATTAGTTTGTAAATAATGCAGCTGGGTATCACATCAGGTGCATCTGTTTCAATCATGGAGCCTGCAATGTTGCATGATTTAATTTACTGCTTTACCTTCACAGAAAATCATTTCTATAGCTCTGTTAATGGCATCTTTCTTGTTGAGCCCCTGGCCCATTTGAGGCAGGTTCCATTATGCTAAGTGACTGAGGCTGCGTCCTCGCTGATAACTGGGTAACTGGCCTTCTGTTCCTGAGCAACAGGCCTATCAGATCTGACTTCGCATGATGCTAATCTTTGTTTAGGTGGCCACGGGTTGGGAGAGAAACAACCACACATGCACACAAGCACAATCTGACCCCTCCTCTATGTTTCCTATTTACTTCCAGACATTTTCTTAGTGTCTCTGGATAACAATTCACCTTCTCTGGCTCGGCTTCATTCACCTCGCTACATCTATGTAGGGAATAAATCCTCAAAACCAAATAAAGTCTTATCATACATGCCATGCTTCTGTCCATTTTCATCCATGACAGGAAGCATATATTTATTACTGACAATGGAACAAACTGAACACAATTACAGCCTGTGTCAGCCGGCGATACTGCAATGCCGATAACAGAGTATCTTGTTCTCTGTTAGTACATCACATCCAAGAGGGGTGGGATAAAAAAAGGACATTCAATCCTGCTGCTGCATGAAGCCAAAGTCACTTACTGACAGTGCATTGTACCACAGAGTAGGAGCTGTACAGCTATTGTACAGGATGAATGTGGTTATCTCCACAAGCCATACTGTAGGAGTGATGCAGGCTGCTTTAAACGAATGAATGAGTGCTGAAACAGGGCAATCGCCGAGGCGTCCAATCAGTATGCAGAGCGAAACTGTACACAACGCAAGGCAAGGGGCTGCAAATTACACGCTGTCAGTCGACAGCGGTGTGCTCACTGTAGTTATGTTATTATGTCAGAAGATGAGTTAACACAATACAGTAAAGGCAGTGATTTACGCTGAGATAGGAGAGACTTTGGAAGGCAATTTCTTTTTTTTTGTTTCGGTTTAACTACAACTCATTCCCTCTCGACATGACTTGACATGAACCTTGAGTAGAAATATAATTATTTCAAGGTATTTAGAAATACACAAAAAACAGAAATGTATAAGATGATTGAGCATATTTTTTCAAGCAGAAACGCCATAATTGTTTCTATGTATTATACACCATATGGATTTTTGTAGTAAAAATAATAATGTGAAATTATTGTTATTTTAATTGTGAGGCAAATCCTCAATTAATTGGAACTTTGTAGTAGTTTCCAAGTGATCATTGTGCAGAATAAATTCCTTATTCATCATTTTGTTCTAATAGGTGGCATGCTTTTCAGCTGCTCCCACTGTTTCCTATTTTGCCATATATGCTGGCATATTGAAAAAAGCATGTGACATGAATCTAAGCATGAGGAATTGAACAGGATTTTGTGGAACATGAATCCCTGTCACATGTTTTAAGTGTTTGTGTTATTACTGATGCACTCCTGTTCTGAACAGTGCATGTCCATTAGGATTAAGGGTGCTGAATTCACAATGTTCTGCTGCCTCAGCACAGGGCATGCTACTTTTGCTGTGCCATCACCGCCTTATTTTATTTTAATTAGTTTTTAGAATAATAACAGAGTTAATATAAGTGGATCAAGCCTACTTTAAAAAGTTTCTCTCTTCTCGTTTTGAGCATCTGTTATGCCAAAATGAGTAAATCTTATTCACTGTCAACAGTATGTAGTGTGAGATTAGGTAATGTTATGATTGGCTATTTGAGTGATACTTGGTTGCCGTTATGTTGATTCTGTTGCAGTGGTACACATCTGTAGGATGAAATGTGAGAGATGAGGTGACAGAATTTCTGGACATGTCCAACGAATTTTTACAGTCTGGTCTTATAAAGCGTTCAAATTGGGTATGTTCCAGTATCAAATACATTGTAAGGTGATGATTTCCTATTGCATCATGTGTTCCTACACCATTGAAACAAAAGGCATATAGACAATATTGTAATTTGGATATTATTCACCTCACCATGTTGATCCATTTTTTTTGCAACCAGAAATATAAAAAATAGGTATTTTGTTTCTGTTTTGAAAAAAGTTGAATTTTACATCCTTAATATACTTTGATAACCACCCAATTCCTAATTCCAACTGCCGGAAAATAAATAAAAACAGAGTTGAGCGATGAAACCAAGAAAAAGGTACGGTATTTGCCCAGCTTTACCTTCAAAGATGCGCAAACAGATTGATAAAAGGGATGTACGTCTTGGGGAAACCAGTGTCTCTGTCACTAAACCTTATTAGAGGCAAGCTAATCAGCTCAATTAGCGTGTCACTACACTCGCAGCACCACGTATGTTCAGACATGCTGGCTGTAAGACATGCTTCATGACAGCAAGAACACAAATGTAGCTCCGAGCAAGCCTCCAGTCGGTGACAGGCAGCATTCATACACAAAAAAAAAAAAAATCAGTCATTTAATGTAGCAAGCAGTTTAAAAAGCTATGCAAAAAGATCATCTAGTTCTCCAAAAATCAGCTTCGTTTATTAGAAAATATATTAATAATAATTACTGCCAAGGCTTGTTATCCTCATAATCAGCCAAGAGCCTGCTAACAGAATCCATTTAGGTTTATAGAGAAACATAGAGCTGGATTATTGGTTAAGCCCAGTTAGTTTAGGATGTGTTTTTGGCTGCTGTATATGCAGAAACAAAAATAACTTGAACAAAGGACTAGTTTTAAAATCTGGAGGATTTGCATGACCTGCATTGAAAGTAATTGTTGTTCCTATTTATCACTGAATCCCAGAATTCTGTAATGTAGCCACTTTTTGTTCCTTACACTAATGCCACAAATCTCCACATGTAAGATGAAGTTAATTTATGCAGCTGGATTTACACAAAAACTTTGCATGTAAGAGTGGTCTAGTAAGATGATTACAGGAGAAGAAAAAACAATGTATACATTACTTTTGTTTTGCATCCTGTGTAATTGCAATCCTTCCATAAATACAGCTGGGACATTGCCTAAAATAACTGAATGTGCACAGTGCATCCTCCTTTTTTACCCACAACACTTGACAGAAAGAGACAATTTAAATAAGGCAAAACATTCAGAGATAAGAAATACTCGAATGGATATTATAAAAGCAACAATAAATTGGACTCCTGTTTTTTCTACAGCTGTTTGAATTAAGAGTCTTTTCATTGTTGTTCATATGCACTGTAATTACGCTGTAATTGCAGTGTACGGTTACAATAAACACTGGTATATCGTTATAGACTTAAAAATCATGTCCTAACTGGTGGAAGACAGTAGAAAATTACATCCAAATCACAGCCTTTCAGTTGACTTTTGCCTTGAAATTTATTTCGTGAGCCTCACAGCAGATCCTAGTCGACATGTCAGCCTTTCCAGAGGAACATAAATGTGCCACAGCCTCTGTCTCCGCTCTCCGTCACAAATTTCAACAAAGCGCGCATGACGGTTCTTCAATAAGCAATTTTCCATGCTGTGTTACAGCGTCTTTGTGATCACTAACTTCTTATATCGACTATGTCAAGCAATTTTCTAATGGAAATGTTGCATTAATTCGGCGGCTGGGGCCATACATCATGCTGCTGTAAATTTTTGCTTGTGACTGGTGGGATGAGCTCAACCACGCCTGACTGGGAGGCCTGGTTTTAAGGCTTTAATGGATTGTACATGAAAATATAATACAAAAAAAAGAGAGATATTATGAATGCCTTAAGTTGTTAAAGAGCAAGATTTTATTTCCTAATAATATAAAAAAAAAGATTTATTGCCTAATATATTTTGTTCTGTGAATCAAATTTAAATAAGAGATATTTGATAAACAAAGTGGATTCTCATTTTAAGCATTATACCTATTAAAGAATCAGCATAACTTGTCAATTATAGTCACACTAAATAAAACTTGAGGATATTCATTTCCAGAATATGGTTCCAGTATATAGTGTTGTAATAGTGAGGCAATACAGTGATGCAGGGGATACCTCAAAGCTAGGAAATCCTGTGTTTGAATCCCAGTCAAGGCCTTTCTGTATGAAGTTTGCATGTTCTCCCTGTGCATGTGTGGGGGTCTTCCTGGCTACTCCGGGTTCCTCATACATATATCTTAGGCTAATTGGCCAATCTAAATCGCCCTTGGATGTGAGTGTTTACATGCATTTTTTTTTTACTGTGTTGCTCTGTGATGGACTGGCAACCTGTTCAGGGTGTAACACACCCTTCACGTACTGACCTCTAGAGATACACACCACCCTCCATGGTAAACCTACGAGAACTGCAGAGGTGTAAAAAAATTTAAATGGATGCCTACTGTTGACCAGAATCAACAGAATTTAACTTCGATTGCTCCTGATCAGTTACCAGCCAGTCAGAAACTCAGATATTCTATCTTTTTTTTTCAATAAAACATTGTAGCCTTGAGAATAACACTATTTGGTATGGTTGTTGTTATTGAGTGAAGAGGCCTCAAAATTAACAATTTTTAGCATCAGCAGGATGTTTAAAAAGACAAAAACTGACTTTGTTTACCTATTTCGAAGTATTTTAAAGGCTGTTCTTATATTTTCTTATGTAATGAATTGGACAAATCATATAGGCAGGTAAATGCTTTTTCCAAAATCGGAGATCAGCAATCGTCCACAAAACTCTGATTGTTGTAACTGTATTGAAATCAGATGGATGAATAAGGTGTGAATTTTATCTAAAAGCTGGAGGACACATTTACTTTTTTATTCCTACTCTATTTTCTTCTTTCACACCATAACTCACTAAGTGGTGCTCCTCTCAAGTGTTGAAAGCTGTAGCTGTTTCACACCCTCTTTGCTTTGGGGCACAAACTTATTTTTATTCTCGCCACAAACCATCAGACAATGGGTTTATCTGAACACATTTGAGGTTTAAAAACTCCAAACAATTCCTCCATCTTTCATCTATAACCTTGTAACCTCTTCCACTGGCCCAAGTCAGCCATCATCTAAAGATCTGTATTCACAACTTCCTGAGAGTGGGAAATAACAGCAAGTTGAGCCATAATGAAAGTGGCGAGAGCCTTGGCCTTGAACTACTGTGCTCCTTCTGAGTGATAATGAAAAATGGAGTGTGAAGAGAAGGAGGATAGGCTATTGTAAGAGTCTGATCTTTGTGTTAGTGCTCGCGGGTGCAGGTGTTGTGTTACAGTCATTCGGATGGTGGGCGTGTTTCTACCTGCAGCTCCTAGCGTTTTCCATTTGGGAAACAAAGTGGGAAACCTGAGCCGGTCGAGACCACTCACTGTGATGTTAAAATAATTCCAGGATTACAGCCTCCTTTCAATCAAATCCCTGAAAAAAACACAGTTCTTCTATGTCTGCCTCATCTTAGTACGTCTGCCAGAAAACAAGATATACATCAGGAGCTTCTCTCAATCATACACCATGACAAATTTGGAAAGTTTCAGCAGGACTGCGAGGCTGTCTGCTGAAGTGTTTTTTTAAGTAGGTGTAGAGTTGAAAGCAGTCACATCTGTCACAGCTGATTAAACAATCAATGACGAGTTATCAAGTCATTGCACCTTTCAGAGAAGTTTAATCAATCAAGTGGAGGGAGTTCTGCTTTTTCTCTCGAGCACTTCTGAGTTTGAAAGAGACAAAAGAATAACAACACAGTATCAAGCCTGAATGGCTGAGACAGAAGACATTGATTGAAGCCTTCAGCATTGTTTTCATGCACCTTTTTGTGCTGTGAATTTTACAGACGACAGTGTTTAATGAAACAAGCAGCAGTGGTTCCCAACACTGGGGTTGGACCTCAACCGTGGGTTATAAAACTTCCACTTGGAGATCTTAAAGGAATCTCTGCAAAAAATAGTGAATTAAAACAGATGTCTTAAGCAGTGTGTGGCATGGTGGTAGTGTGGATGCCCCTTAAATGAAGGCTATTATTTCTCGATGCAGATGTCTGGGGTTCGATTGCCAACTTTGAGACCTTTGATGCAAGTCTTTCCCCCTTTGCTCTATCTCCATTTACTGTCTGATTATGCTGAATACTAGTTCCACAAGATCTTTAAAAAAAACAAATAAGAACTAATTTTAAAGAGCACTGTTTGTAATATTTCTTACAAAAGATAAATTAGTACTCAAAAATAATTAACAAACAGCCTTACAATTGCCCATGTTATTTTTGTTGTCATTATACACATGTTTGATTGGTATATTAGCAATAGCTGTACACTCAAGTTTGTTAGGCTACAAATCTTTGTGAAATAAAACCTAATAATATCAATCAACTGGTCCACAGAAATGCTTACAGTTTCTTCTGGCTGCAGGTAAATATACAGATGAGTCGAGGTTAAAGAAATGTCATAAAGGTCTCGTAGTATGATCATTGTTATGCCCAACCAATGGGATTTCTTTAAAGGAAGCAAATATCCTCCTTGCAGCATGAATTCTTTTGGAGAATTAATGAAAAGAAAGCAAGTTGATCAACCTAGCCTTCCTGGTCCTGAAGAAGAGATTTTAACCAGGTTCCCCATGAGCTGATCTTGCATCTGCTCAGGTCTTGTTGAGTCCTAGAAGTGTACATTCATTGGACACAGATTCTCTATCATGACTCCACAAGTGTCGCACATTTCCCTGCTGGAATCTCCTCCTTTCTCCATCCAGGTTGGGTTGGGTCTCTGCTTGGATACACAGACAAAGGACATCCCTGTGTGCCGATGACATGTAATTGGCCAAGTACAACCACTATCAGCTCCAAGAACTTAACACTGGGATGAAAAACTAGCAGACAATGGGACAGAATACAAAAAACGTGGACTGTAGACAAAGTGAGCCATCAGGTGAACCTCAACAAAGTTACGCAGTGTTAAATACCTTTCGTTCCCTGGTCTGTCTTGAAACCACTACCTTCCCTGCACAACTGTGCCTATTTCAAAATGGCGTAGGTGAAGTGGGGGCTAGTTTTCTAACTCACGTGCCACACAAGACACCTACCAACCTAAAGTGTATAAGAAAGTCACTTTCACTCTGTGGAGAAGAAATTGTAAACGTGAACAAATCTGTCCCGTATGGAAATGTGCTTGGTCTCACACAGTTTGACTACACCACAAACGTGGAGGTGAAGAGAATCATAGGAGTTGGGTTGATTACTGAAAGGTTTTGAGAAGAGCGCTTTCTGTTGTATGGCAACACCGTGCACAGCAAGAAAAATAAAAGGCCAAAAAAGTCCTGATTCTTAGCCCAAACGACCCAAAAAGCAGAGCATCTACTTCCACCATGCCCCAACATTACCACCAAAAAGACACCCATAGTCAGAGGAAATGGAAATCAGCGTGCAGTAAAGAGAAGAAAAATACCTTGAAATACCAACATGTCATATTCCCATCACAGCTTCATTGGGTTTTCCTTGGAACCCCAAAACTTTTCATATTTCAATTAAGCACCTTTGGAACTCTATTGATGTTCAAATTATGTATTTAACCACCAAGCCCATCACTGCAAAATCACTCTGTGCTTACTGGTTTCAGGCTTGATTATTTAAAAGAAAATGAAATGGTGATCAGTCATATTTGCAACCAAAGGTGCACACTCTTTTGCTCTAATGCAGGGGTGTCAAAGTCTAGTCCTCAAGAGCTAATATCCTGCAACTTTTAGATGAATGTCTTCTCCAACACGTCTGATTCAAACAGTTGAATTCTCCAGTCATTCATCTCTGCAGAGCCCTGGTAACAAGCCATTCATTTGATTCAGGACTTGGACATCCCTGCTCTAATGCATCATTACTAAAACTAATAGTGAAATAAAGAAAGTAAAAAGATTAACCTTTAATGGAAATCATTTCTGTGACAGATTACAATAAACTAACGTCGGACTGTGCCGTGCATCACTGAACAAATACCAGTGTGACATTTCAGCATTAGTCAGAAGATGCATCAGAGCGAAGTAGGCACAGTTTCTGCACATCTAGCACCATTAGAGAAACAGAATGAAAGAACTGAGTTTGCCTACTGTTAGCATCTAAAACTTTTCAATTGCTTATGACATCACAATTTGACATTTATGAGCTGAACTGCAGAGACTCTGGTTTCCCATAAGAATGATTCCCCTTACCACCAAACATCTTCCATGCACATGCACACTTGCATGTACATAAATGTCAGGAAAGCATGTCTATTTGATACATTTCATTCCTCAGAGCAACATTATACAGCAGACACGAACCGGCAGCCTGCAAATAAAACTTCCACTTCCTCTGGGATTTGTTGCACGGCTGTACATCCAATCAAACACGCATGCATCTGAGTATATCTGAGTGTCTGTGCAGTCTAACCATTTCGTTTCCCCATAGGAGGACTCGGTCTGGCTGCAACTGCATCCTTTGGCACTCTTGCATTAACATTTCATACTGATTGTCTCTGTCAAAGTAGTTCATCATCATCAGCTAAAATACTGCGATTGGAGCCTTCCCCTGATAGCACATTTCTCTCAGTCCATTTCTGCTTCCTTTCCTTTGCTTTTTGCTTCCTCTGTTGGCGTGTCTTGCTCATGTCTATCTGTATTTTGTGATAAACACAAGTCTGGATCTTCTCATTGAGACAAAATGTCTGTAAGGAGGAGCGGAGTCACGGTTAGCTCTACTGGTTTGGAGTTTTAGTCTAAGAGACTTCTTACCTTACCTTTTCTAAATTAAAATGTTTTTCTGAAGATGCACAGGAAAATTAACTGACGACCTAAATCAGACCCTGATCAGTGATTGGCAAGCCAGAAACTTAAGATTGGATCTTTTTATCCAATCAGTGAACCCAACATACAACTCTTCAGTGTGGATGTTGTTTCAACGGTAAGAAGACTCAAAGATAACCGTTTACAGCATCAGCCAGGTGTTCAAATGAAGTCCAAAGACACATAAAGGGTGTAAAAAGCCACCAGAAAGAAGACCCATATTGGTTGTTCGTTTAGGCTGCCCTTAGCAGATAATTGAAAACTGAACATTAACAGTTATTTAGACCTTTTTTCACTGGTTTTTAAATTAGACACAGATATTATTTTGAACGAATCTTGCGTGAAAAAATGAATATCTTGATATACTGCAAATTTACATTTTGATGTGTGAGGAAAAATTTTTTTAAAAAGTCTTATAAAGGAGAAAATGATACATGCTGTAACTTTTTCTGTTTGGGCATTTTCTTATAAATGTCACACCTCTGTTCCATTCCTTGAGGGATTTACCAGTGTTTGTAGTTCTTTGGTGATGCAGAGAGAGAAGGATCTGTAACTCTGTCTGTTTAAAAAAAAATCCTTGTGTTATTTCACTATAACATATTAATGTTGAGCCAGTTACATTAGCAATTTATTTAACAAATAAACCGGAAGTACTTGTTATTTATAGTTCTTAAAGAGAATGCAGAGTTATGAACAAAATCTACTTTTCTCCATTTCTTGTTTTTGGTTCCATCTCCAGACACCCCTTGTCTGTGTTCAGACTGAAGAGTAGATTATAATCAGGGGAAATGTGATTAATAGATTTGTTTGAATATAATGGAATTGAAGAAAGTAAATGATGAAGCAAAGAAGGGGCAGAAGTGCAAAGGAGATAAATGAGGAGCAAGACAGGGGGTTGCTCAGGGTTCAAATGCTCACTCAGGCATCAACAACAGTAAGCAGACCTCAGCTTAGAGTGAAAAAGGATGATAGTCAATGTCCTTTTGCCGTTTTTTTTGTTTCCTTCATTCTGTCTCCCTTTAATGAGTCCCTGAAGTACCCTGTACTCCATTTTCATCTACCCCTTCATCAAATCCTCCTTTCATCCACCCAGTTATGATCCCATCCAAACCATTACCAACAGCGCCACCAGCATCTCTAATCCAAGGACAAGGCCTGTAGAGTCGCACAACAAGCATGAGCATGCACCCTCACCTTCAAACGCACGCAATCACAGACACCGCCTGCAAAGCAGAAAGACAGTCTGCTGGCCACAACAATGAAATCATCCCCGTACCGACAGAGTTAGGACCCCTAAAGACATAAGAGGATCAAGTTGCTCATCCAGCTAAAACCATTTAGCTGTTTGTACATTTAATTCCAATTGACATTGAATTTTAAAAGGGAAAAACTATGCAAACAAGCAACGTCAGAAGACGATGCTGAAGCTTAAGTACTCGACCAAACTGGTTTAAAGGAGGTACTCGGACAGTAAGTCGGACTACTTCATGTGAAAAGGGCTTTGAGAATCTTGAAAACCAAGAAATAATAAAATTTTTGATGCAAATTCTATTTTGTTTTTTGACCTCAAAGCGAATCTTGAATTTTTGTATCAATCTTGAAGTTTTTATCAGTAGTTAACTGAAAAGGTAAAGTTCAGCTGTATGTTGAGGAAGATTGCTTTTGTTACCTTAAAACTCAGTGGAAACCTAATCAGTAAAGGAAGGATAATACATCAGAGGCATAGTTCTAATTTTGCTAATAGGTTTTAATCTGCCTTGACCCAAAATGCAATCCAATACCCGAATAATTCCTTTGTTTCTGTGCACAAGGAATCACATCAGCCACATCAATTCGATTCCTGTAATAAATAACATCAATCATTATGTGGAATGCAATGTTCTGCCAGAAGACCTCAGTACTTCGTCTAGTGTTTACATTCTATTGAATCTCTCTTTTACATCATCCTTTGAAATGTGCACAATGCTCTACCTGTTCCTGTGGATCAGTCAGGACAATACAAGATAAGATGTCACACAAAAATGTCAAAAGTTTGGAGAGCACAACAAAAAAGCCATAATCTTGACCCAACTGAACATCTGCAGGATGCATCTGAACCAGCTTGGGGTTTTTAATTATTTTAATAGGCTCAGGCCAGGTTACCAGTATCAGGGTAGACCAAGGTGATAACAAGTTACAGTTTCAACACGATCCAATTTTAATGCTCTACTGTTCCTACTGTATAAATTCATTTTAATGAGATGCCAGAGAAGGTGAACAAGTGATCAGGTATTTCTTTATCTGAATGAAGAACAGAGGAACACAGCAAACCCCTCCCAAATCTGTTGTTGCACACTGCTGGTCAGCTGGCTAAAACAAGACCTCAAACACAGGCACGGCATGGAGAGTAAAGGAAGTCCATCACTTACAACTAATAAGGTAACGCTGTTTCAACACTGCTGTTCACAAGCCTAAAAAGCAGGAGACTGCAGGTTGGTGACACAAACAGATAGCTTGACTAATTAAGATTGGCAAACATTTACCACTTTCTTAAAAGCTGCACAGCACAAAGGAACAATATTCCTCACATTAAGAACGTTTATATTAAAACTGCTATAAAAAGCCCTGCTTTCTAAGAACTTCACATTGGTCTTTTTCAGCTGAGGCTGTTGAAATGAGGATAGCTCATCGGGGCAACATTAAATACAAGTTATTTATTTATAGGTGGTATATCTAAGGCTATAATCTGAAAGACATTTGGGACAATCTTTACCTATTTCACAACGAAAATGGTCCCAAGTTTCCCCCACTAAGAAGGATTAGTTTTCTGCTGTGTCCATGATCAGATCTTTCTCCCATTTTAAGATGTTGCTATTGTAAGTGTATGTCAGTATGAGCACAACTGAAGGATTTGTATGTAATGATTAATCAAAATTAAGATTTTTACAAAATAGGAACCTCAACTTTGTAGTGATAACATAGAAATAACCATGACTAAAATTATGCTCTTAAAGAGTCACTGTCCAACTCGTTTCCTATTTTGCAACAATGCCAGAAAGGTTATTGAGAGCAGCTTTGTTGTAAAGTGTAAATTCCAAAATACTGGAATACATTATTTAAGGAGAGAAAATTTGCAACAAACCAGGTTGCACATTTGTTACCAATGCAAGTATTTGGCTAGTTGACATCTAACTTCATCTACAAACATTTAACAACTTCTTATTGAAAACCAGGTTTCATAAAAAAGCTAAATGAACAACAACTAATTTGCAATGAATATGAAATAATTCAGGTTTAATTAGGATGAGCTGACTGTAGAACTAGTACTTGTGGAGTAGTTTGGTACAGAGCCTACATTTCAGGTCAGCTGCTAATATCATTCTACTCTGGTTCTGTTTCACAAGCAATAAAAGCTTCAACTGAAATGCCCAGTTAATTAGAGATTGTAAATCACATTTATGTACTGCGTGTTAAATAATACAATATATTTGTTAGTTTCTCAGCTCAGGTTGTCAACTGGCAGTCTCTTGAATCCGGGAGTTTGTAAATTAATCACTTTAGTGCGGCAACCTAGAAGATTTCATGTTTCACTTCATTTTTCTTCTGCGAATATAAGCCATCTGTGAAATGATACAGTAGGGAATCAAACACCTGTGGCATATTAAAGTGATTAAAATCACTCACTGACAGGTTAGGAGAGATTTACGTGGTGGTCTAAATCAGTATTTAGGTGGAAAATGTTCAGGGAGATTGAAATTCCTATTTGAACATGTAAAAATATATTTTTTAGGTCATTGTGAATATAAAGCAAATAAAACTAAATAAAAACTAATTTATCTGCAGAATGGGGATTGACACATGGTGAAGCATTTCTGTCCGGTTTTGTGAGCAGCAGAAGTGTAGAAGGACAGTTTCATGTCGAAACATCTGTAGAATCAATCAAGGCCACGAAGGTATCCCAGCAACAGACATGTTTCCAGAAGCCCTCAGTCATCTGCTTTGCCCTTTGACTCCTTCTCTACATCTGTCAAAAGACTGAGGCTACCAACCAAAGTGCTGTCAAAGCTGCCGCTGTGAAGTAAAGAGGCCCCTTCTAGATTGCTCTATAACGAGTGCACAGTTGTGTCCTCTGTGTCTGTTTGCTAGCTGAGGTGAGTGGTTGGAAGTGGACAAAACAACAGCAGCAGATAGCAACAGCTAATACCCCTCGTGATGTTGCTTCAGAGCACCTTGAACAGCAGATTTTCTAGAGGATGGTCAGATGAGGACAAAGGTTACTACCTTCGCCTTCCACCAATTAAAACAGTTGTAGCAAAGCAGCCCGAGTGACTCCTTTTGACTTCTGTACAGTTACAGACAGGTAATGCTTCCAGGAATAAAACGTGCCTGGGAAATTTAATCCAGTCAGCAACTCATTGTACAAGACTAAGAGTACTTGGAAAACTAGCAGCTTACAAATACAATTTGTTAGAGTTGTATGAAGGCCAGTTGAGGACAGAACCCTTCGCAGTGTATCCACATGCAGCCCTGTAAACGTACAATGAAATAAAAATAAAAAATCACAAAATGCACCATATTAATTCAAATGAAAGGGATAGTCCTGGAGGCCATGCAGATATAAGATCCGGGTGTGTTGGTACAGCTCATTTCAATATGTCGAGTAATATTGAAGTCTCTCTGATGACGATTAAGTGCAGTGCACAGTGTGTAAGTATGACCGATTCATAATTTCACCAACTATGTTCCAATTATCTGGTGAACCAGAGTGAAATTAAAATCCAAACCAGAACCTGAATCTCTCCAAAGGAAACTATTTGAAAATTGCCAGAGACTTTGCAGAACACCCCTTTTTAAAATTTGGTCATGTTACAACCACAAACTACAATGTGTTTTATTAGGATTTGAAGCAATATATGATTATGAACTGGAAGAAAACAATGCATGGTTCCCATTTTCCTCACAAATAGCCATTCTAACACATGAATATGCTTAGATCTAAATCCAGTCTCAGGGCCATTGCACCCTCCAACAGGTTTTCATCCTGGATTGTCCTGTTTTTAGCTTCATCCAGCTTCCCATCAACTCTGTCCCTGCTGAACAAAATAATTACCACAGCATACCACAGGAATGGTATTCATGGTGTTAGGGTTTTGCATTTACACCAGAGCGTTTAATTATGGTCGCATCTGACCATGCCAGCCTATTCCACATATTTGCTGTGTGCCCTACATGACTTGTGGCAAATAGCAAATTAAGGTCGTATTTGTGGAATGCATTAATAATTGTTATCCTTTCAACAGGTTCTCCCACCTGAGCTTTGGATCTCTGCAGCTCCTCCCTCCAGAATAACTATGAGCCTCTTTGCTGTTTCCCTGGGTCTATCAGTTTCGGTGGACAGCCATGAATTGGTAGGTCTGCAATTGTGCCATACTCTCTACATTTTAGGATAATGGATCAGACAGTGCTCTGTGAGATGTTCAGATGTTTCTCTCTAATGTTCTCTAACAAACCTCTGAGGCCTTCACAGAACAGTTGGATTTATACGCAGGTTAAATTGCAAGCAGGTTGATTATTTTTTTAACAAGTGTTCTGAAGGTAATTGGTTGGAGTGGATTTTATCTACTGGCATCAGAGTAAAGGGGGGCTTATAAATGAAGTCTACATATGAATAAAAATACATTTTTGTGCATAACAAATTTTAAAACTATGCATAATTTTCCTTCCATTTCACGGTTTTGTGCCACTTTGTGTTGGTCTACCACTTAAAATCCCAATAAAATACATTGAGGTTTGGTCTGGTTGTGATGTGATTAAATGTGAAAAAGTTCACGGATTGAAAAGAAACTAGGTTTTGGCAGGAACACCTTAGTATACTGAGTATGACCACCTTATTCACCATCAGATTGCAAGATTAACCCTCCTTTTATCCACAGATAAGCATCTTAATTTATACTGTATAAGTGCTGCATTTGCATCTTGAGCTGATGCTATAGAGCACCAGAGATGCAACAACGTAAGCTAATCCGAGGAATGTGCCTCAGTTAGGTTTATGTCAGGGGGAGGGACTTACAAGAGTGTGTGGGGAGGGGAGAGGCATTTAGAGAGAGCAACATGAAGTAGTCATTGTCTCTCTAGGAGCAGATTAACTATTTTAAAAGCAGAGGTGACGTATGCTGCTTGCTCGCTGTGAAGGCCAGCCAGGGCTCTTAAACTGTGTGAGATCATGTTTTTTTACTTCTCCTCTGCTTTCTCTCCATTGAGCAATTACATATTTTGCTTAACTTCTCTCTATATTTTTCTCACCTTCTTGATCAAACAGGAGACTAACATGAGCTTGCACTCCCAGCTGCTTCAGCAACAACCAGAACTGCTGGTCGCCATAACGAAAACACTTGACGTACTGGGAGAACTGCCAGTTGTTATTATTATTATGGTGCAGCAGAAATGGTACCCATGAGGGATTGGGCGACTTAGGGCCTCGGGGGGTGGTGGTGGCTCAGTCCACAGGGAGCAGTACAAACATATGTGGGGGATACTGAGGATCATTCTGTTTGAGTGAGAAAGTAGGGCACAGCAGAGGGTTGGATGTAAATATGACAGGGTTCTTCAAAGCATGTAGGATGAGGATGGATACAAAAGAAGGCAACAAAAACGGTAGAGATCCATTACCAAAACATAGCCTTGCAGTGTTACATTTCTAGAAACCACAGCTACTTATAATTGCAGCATTATGCAACGAGTGCTCCAATAAAATTCACAAACTTCTGCCTCATAAACAAACAAAATGTGGGAAATAACTCCTGAGTTTACCATCTGTATCTTCATTGCCAGTGTGAAGTTTTTCACTTCTACCTCACAAAGAGCAGCTCTAGAATTGTGTGAGAGTATTGATTTTCTTCTTTTCCTTCTCACTTTTTGGCCGGACTTTATTGATTTCATTTACACGCTTAATTTGGGCATACAATGAGCTTTTCAGAGCAATGTTTTTTTTAAAGTAACTGAAAAACCCCTTTGGGTCACAATAATGCACAAAGCCCGTCTACCAGCTCATATTCATTTAATGTGATGCTACAAAGAATAAGAACGCATTCTTCCATTTGAATCACAATCAACCTATGAACATGAATTTAGTTTGTTTGGGCCAGAAAATCTACAGAACTTTAATAGAAATCTCTTTCAGACCAGGTTATTAAGTTCAGTTTATTTATACACCACCAGTTTACAACAAAAGTAGACACTTCAAAGCACAAATAGATCAAATTCATATACAATCACATAGAATCCAATGCAAATAACCAATCATATTGTCAGATTTACATCCAACTAGATACACTTCAATTCAGTTGAAGTTATAAAACAAGACAAATTTAATTGAACATATAAATTCAACTAGAAGAAAGTTCTAAGGAATCCAAGCTTCCTTATAAGCAATCTTTTATCCTGTGTTTTCTCTGACACAAACATCGCTACACTGCTGGGTTTGGGCATGGTTGGTTGTGACATAATTAAGAAAGCATTCATTGAATGCTCTGTGTATTTTGGAGGTAACTTGTTTTGCAAAGAGAGGACAGCATCAGGAAACAATTATGACACGGGAGTCAAAACCTTTAGAAAGAAATCATAAATGCAGTGAGACGCAGAGATTTGTGATTTTAATTAAAGATTAAAGGGACGGGCTTTGCATCAAAGCAACTAAATGAACAATTTATCACATGATAAAAAAATCTGTTAAAAAAATTTATCAGAAAAGTTTTTTATATTTTTTTTGCCCTGATGACCCTCCCAGATGATCCATCAAAATTAGAGATGCACGGAAAACATTTATTTTCTGGCCGATACCAATTTTTCCGGTCTGCTGGTTTGACCAGCCAGTTCCAATTTTGACCTACACTATCCCATGAGGCTATTCTATGGGTGATACTGGCAACTTTGGCATTAGAAAGCCAACAAAAAAGAAAAACATGAATTTGTGTTTTCTATTAATTTAAATAGGCAAACTTAGCCAAATAACAAACAGGACTAGGGGAAAAAAATAAGTATGAGAAAATATAAGCCACATTTCAGTGGACACTCTTATGTTTAGTTAAAGGCAAACAAAGATTGGCACTGGAGAGGGATGCAAATGCAAATAAATTTCAGCATTAGGGAGAGAAGCAGGGGCGAAGTAAAACGAAAACTAGAATAAACATGCACACTACAATCTTTGGATTCTCCTTTCTTTCTGAATGAGTAGAATAAGCTGTGTGTATGTATAATAATTCACAATGGGGCCATATTTTCCTCTCTTCAGTCACACAGTAAACTGGTCCTCTTGTGTGATCTGCATAATGCATGAAATCTCTGTATAGACTGTCTGAGGGGAAATGAGGATCGGCGGCAACAGTAGCAAGCAAGCAAACTTCATGCATACGTGTAGAACTTGCAGTTTTAATGAATTATTACATAAGCCCAACGGTGCTTTCCTAGAGACTGAACTTGGCTCCTTCACAATCTAAGACTTTGAGCAGAGAGGGGAAACATCCTGTTAAAGGAGAAACCCGTGAGCACGGCCACACACACACAAACACACACACACACACACACAAGGACATAGATTGAATGAGCATGCCACACATGAATGCACATGACAGCTTTTTTTGTGGTTGAGCCTGTCACTCTCCCTCTATCTCTTTCTCTCTTTCCTTTCCAGTTATTCAAACAAACACAGTCAGACCAACACAATTCAGGTCTGTCATAATGAGGCCGTCACAGTGAGGGACACACAGAGGTAAGAGACGACCACTCACGCCCCAGAGCCTCGGAGTCTCCTCAGCTCACTATCTGGCAGTATGCCCCAGTATGTTCCCGGTTTCCTCCGTGACACTCTTATAGTCATATCATGAACACCTAACTGTAAGACTAGTCTTGTCCAAATCAGTCATATCTTGTCAGCACAAATGCCAGCTATTATTTCTGCTTAAATGACAAAGTTACCAAATGCTCTTTTCTTATTGAAAAGTTAAATATCAGTCTGAAAATCTAAAGACCATTTAAGCCATTTTTTAGTACATAAATATGTTCAAATAAGTTCACGTTGAATTTGTCAAAGATATTTCTAATGAGGTCAGGATTTAAGTGTGGAAACCAGAGGACTGACGGACGGACGGAAGGATGTATATAGGCCAAGGGTTATTCTCCGAGTGTCAGTAGTAACTCTTTATTCATAAAACAAGCCAATCAATCAAAATACTTCCTTTCATACTTCAAAATAAGAGTCTGGACAAGAAACACCATGTGTCAGGCTTACAGCACACCTTCACATCTGCTGACCACCAATCATAGCTTACATTTATGTCACCAGGCATAAATGACCAGTTTCTTCGCAAGACAGACTGACAACAAATACTGTAGCATTTTACTATCGCATATCCAGTTACTTGATGATTTAAAGGATTATTATATAGAGTACTCAACTTCTAAAGTATTCAATAGCTCCAGCCATATGAGCCAATAGTTTTACTCATTTGTAAGCTTTGTATTTAGCTTTGTATTTATCAGAATCGCTGAGACCTAATTTGAGTTATATTGGAATCAATATCCTCTTATAAAACGTATAAGCTGAATTAAATATTTATAAAATGGGCATATAAATAGTAGCCACAACATGTCTTGACTGCATTTAGCAATTCGGTCTTTTAAAGAACTTTATCGATAGTTTGTATTAGATCCAGTCTTGTAATGCAGGTAATGCTCCAGAGACAGATGGATGAAGAACTAGAGAGTCCAAGAAAATTAAGATAGATATCTGACGTGACGACAATCAGATGAACCAGAAGTGAACATTGTAAGACATATAGATACAACCGTAAAAACCGGAAATTCATTAAGAACATTTATATTAATTAAAAAAAACAAACGTCTAAGGTTCAGAAAAATGATTGGCAGAAGAACAATACACAGACCAAGAAATACAGCAAGGGCACAGAATTTAAAAGGAGACAAATCATCATAAAGTTTACAAAATCATGCAATTTGCAATAACGAAACATCACAAAACCCCAAATACCTTGACAAACTGCTTCTAATCCGATAAAGTTCATTTCCTTTCATCTGTGCTCAGGATGTCATAAATAAATTCAATTCAAAAATACTTCATGCATCTTATGTATCATCTCGCCTCTAAATATTGCCTTAAATAATTCGATGAATCATTTCCTTTGAGTTTCTGCTAAAGGGAGAATCTCAAATTTGCGTGATTCATGGCAAGATATGTATAGTACAGTTCTGTACATGAAGTCTGCATAATTCATCTACATTACAGGAATACATCCCAGCAAAGCAAATATTAAATCCCTGAAAACAAAGCATATGTAAAATTTAAATGAGCTTAACTTTTACGCAGCAGTGAGGAAGGTTTAAACACTGGAAAAATCCAGATCTTTGTTTAGCATATCTGATGAAGCAGTAATTGCCTCTCTGAAAAGAAACCGTGCGTCACAATGTAAAATGTCAAACTCAGAGCTAGACACTGGCACAATTTACACCTGAATTACAGCTGAATTGGGTAACTTTGTATGCTAATAGATGAAACCCTGCGGGGAAGGATGCACAGGAGTAGAGAAGAGTCGTCCCAGAAAGGATGTAGGGGTGCCGACGAACAAAATGAATTATGGATCTCCTGAATTCCCCGACTCTTCTAGTCCACCTCTATCTCTTCATCTCTCTTTGCCTGTCAAAATGTGATGAGCAAAGAAACTTAAGAAGCAGCTTTGAGTGTGAAACCCTATCCCTCTCTGGAGGTTTTAGCCATTTTGTTGAATTTGCATCTTAACAACCTTTTCCACATAATTGAAAAAGTGGTGTCAGAGCCCAGAGTCTTGATCTCTGATATGGTAATTACCTTCCATTTATGTGAGAGACTTTCAAGGAGTCCTGAAATCCAGAGGCAGCAGATGTCTTTGAGGGGAAAAGCATAATGACCTGCATATGTCTCCATTTTTTGGTGGGTCATTTTTTTTTTTCATTCGTGGTTTACATCTTTGATTATAAGATCCAGTAAAGTTGTCTAATCTTCCAACAGAAGCTGGTGGAAAGAGTCAGTGATTAAAAATAGAGTAAAAAGTCCACTTTTCATGTGGGTTTTACCACCATTCCAAAATGACTTCCAGAAGCGAGAACACTGCACATGAGTTTTAGCTTCTGAACAAACGCCACTGGTTTGGCTGGGATGTGAGCATGTGTGCTGAAGGTGCAGAATAATTGAGGGCCAAATAACTTCTTGTGTTGTATTAGTGATGCACTATGAATTTAGCTGGTGACCAGATTACACTGACAACAACACTCTTCAGTGTGGAGGCTATTCTATGTTTGCGGTTCATTCAGGTTGTGACAGACTGAGAGACAGCAAGATTATCAGCATATAACATGAAGGCTGAACAGAGTACAGGAACCGGGCTCTGATTTATCCAAATGGCTACAGCCAGTTTAAAATGTTAACACTTTGGTCCTTTTGTCTTAGTTTGAAAATAGTAAAATAATTTCCTACAGGTCACATGCAGCGTGACATCACATCTACACTCAAGGCTACAAAAAGATATTTTCGGTGCTGTTCTTATATCTTCTTATTTTATAGTTCTTAAAGAAATATCCAAATCTGTGAAAATTGCAGATCAGTGCTGTGGAAAAGTTCTGATTGTTGCTTCTCTGCTTTGTTTATATCCAAATGACAATGAGCAGAGAGCACTGGAGAGCAAGTTAGAGTTGGAGTTTCAAATAAGAAACAAAATGATCTAAAATAAAAGTGCCCCCTGAAGCACCAAAAATCGCTATAAATCAATCCTTGGCTTTACATTGTGTGTTGCTATAGGCAATTAACTGCAACACAGCGTTGACGTGTTTAATCTTTCTAAATATACCAAAAATATGACAGCTGGCATACATCAACTGGACTGCTTCTGGATCTGGCAGCTTTTATCATTGGATAAACAATATCTCTCATCTGTGTCCATAGATGTCGATGCTGCAAAATGTCAAAACAAATAGATCAGATGGGCTGCTTTAATGAAGACAGACAGATCTGTCTGTCTTCATTAAAGACAGAGAAATTCATTATTTATTATTTGGATTTTAAATATTCCTGCAAGATTTCCACTAACAAAAATATTAAAAAGTGAGAATATTTTTTACAAAACCAGTTTTTGCTGCAACAAGTATGGCTGCAAGTCTTTTGGGGTAGGTCTCTACTACCTTTGCACACCAGGAGATGTTTTTGCCCATTCCTATTTGCAAAACAGCTCAAGCTCAGTCAGATTGATCTGTAAAAGTCCTACCACAGATTTTCTATCTGATTCATAGCTGGACTTTGACTAAGCCGTTCTAACACATTAATATGCTTTTAATCTCATTTAAAAGACCTTCTCAACTTCACTGTCCCTCACGCGCTCTCCATTGTTTTTATTGTTTTATGTTTTATTTTTTCTTAATGTCCTAAAGACTTTTATTCGTGTATTTTATCTGCATTTTAATGTCCCTGTTTTTATTTTTTTTTTTTTTTATCGACTGTAGAATTATTTTTATTTTGTTGGAGATGTAAAGTGAGTTACAAATAAAATCTATTATTATTATTATTATTATTATTATTATTATTATATGCTTTGATCTAAACTGTTCTGTTGTAGCTCAGGCTGTATGTTTAGGGTCGTTGTGCTGCTTGGCAGTTGAACCTGTGACCCTGTCTTAAGTTTTTAGCAGCTTCTAACAGGTTTTTTTGAGGATTGTCCCCTACTTAGCTCCATCCTTCTTCCAATCAGCGATGACCAGCTTCTCTGTCCCTACTGAAGAAAAACATTCCCACAGTATGATGGTGTGTTCAGGTTTTTGTGCAGTACTAGTTTTCTTCCATTTTGTTTTTCTAACATTCTGTAGGCATGGAGGTTTGTCTCAACAACCATTTAGTTTACTTGGACGGTCATGAACAGAGCTCTGTGAGATGTTCAACACTTGGTATATTGTCTCATAACCCAACTCTGCTTTAAACATCTCCACAACTTTATCTGCTGCCTGTCTGCTGCGTGCCTTGAGCTTCATGATACTGGTCTCCAACAAAGCTCTTAGGACTTCACTGAACAGCTGTGCTTATTTAAGGGTGTCGGAGTACAGGGGGACTGATATCAATGTGTGCCAAACTTTTTATATTTTTATTTGTAAACATTTTTGACAATCTTGTATCTTGTAAGCAAGGCACCGTGCTTCACTCATTCTTGATCATTCGGGCCACAGTTACAAAAAATTATTTTTTAGATGTGTGGCTAAGGAATTAAAATTAAGGGCAATTATCCTGCCAAAGAATATATTTTTTTAATTTCTGCGCTTGACCTGCTGCGGTTTTACATGGCCATCATCAACACAATCACTCCATTAGCTTCAAAGTCATTTTTCAATTAAATTGCTCATTTTGAGAGCCAGTCCAGCCGCTAATCATAACAGGAGGAGAGGGGGAAAACGTGGTGGGCAGCCAAAGGAAAACTGTAACAAATTAAATGATCCATGACACTTTTGTAGCTGCAGTTCTCTGATTTATGTTCTTTATAGCTATTAAAAAAAACGAATAATTTTCACTTCTTAAGCTGTTTTCAGCTTTAAAATGCCTGAATCTAGATTAAATACTGTTTAGGTCAAAAAGGCTAAAAGGCTCATAAAAGCTGCTGGAGAAGAGAAATGATCAATTTACGCCTTAACTTATCAAAAATCCTAAATGTTGTCCTTAGTGGTACTGATAGTTTCTTCCTTCATGTCCCTATCAAAGCCATGGTGCTAATTGCTTTCATGAGATTATCCCTTGGTATACATGTAAGTCTTCCTCTAAGTCACAATCAATACAGAGTTTGTTAAAGAGCCACTAATGTCTATGGCTCCATGCCTTGCAGACACTAACGACCTCGCTCTGGATGCAGCTACGACAGCTGAAGACACCCAGCACACACTGTGATCAATACTTTCTCATACAGTCTTTTTTTTTTCCTGCTGTCCATGTCACTGACCGTCTCTGTTTCTATCTGACATGCCTATCTTTCCTTTTCCTTTCACCTCAGTCATCGGAGCATCTTATCTCTCATCCGTCTGTTACTGACAGAGTAATCCTTCTCTATGTATTTTACCCCAAACACTTTCCATCTCTATCTGCTCTCCTCATCTTTTACATTCCTCTCTCAATCATTCACTTTGTCAATCTCAATCTTTTTCTGTCTGTTTTTTCTTCTGTTTCTCCCCTCCCTCTGTCTATCTCAACCCAGCCAACAGCTTCATTGTCCTCGGGTCAGGGTGAACAATGTCGTCCCACATGGGGCCCCACTGCTTTCCCAGCCGGGGAGCACCAGAGAACACCCATAACTCAATGTTTCAACGAAGCGCCTGGATAAAGGGAAGCCTCACACATGGCTGACTATGTGGGCCAGCCTTGGATCATTTAAAGAGGAGGCCAGCAACTGGCTCCAGAATCCCTACTGAGTGTGTGTATATGTGAGCATGTGAATGTGTGAGTGAGTGGATGAGCGAGTGTGTCATGCTCCCTTGCAACGTAGTAGTGAGCAACCTAATCCCCCCCCCACCCCCAACCCGGACCCGCTCCTCCACCTACCCAACTCCAGTTCATCCTAGCCAGCCATTCTCTGGGAAACCTGCAAGTTCCTATGGCCGCTTCCCTGCACCCCCTAGCCTCCGCGCAACCACTCCCCGATGTCTTTGTGAGCAGCGGAGACAAAACAGGGGGGCTCTTTGGGGCCACCAATTAGTCCCTCCCCATAGGGTGACATGACCAATGAATAGAAGGAACCCCCAAACAGTCCACGCATATAATCTCAACCTCCCTTTTAGACTCAAAGTCACACAGATTCAACTTTGTTTTTAGAAAAGTCCTCTTGATTTAAAGGCACAGTCTGCTGGTCCAAACAACAAGCATCCGGAAGCCAGGGGTCACTTTGTCTGAAGAATAGGATGGGACTTGTTCTCCGCTCTGCCTGTGTAAAGATGGCTTTGGGTGAGAAGGGAGGGGTGTGGTTGAGAGAAGGTGACTTTTTCCCATCAATCACCAAGTGACATAAGCAACAATAGCAACTTGGAATCCATTACCTAAATAAACAATGACATAGCAGGAGAGTCTGCAGCAGGAACTTAAGACGAAAGGGAGACTATGTAAACTAAAGTGCCAATTGAGTAGACACAGGGCGAACAATCAAATGAACAATCGGACCGCTGGTGAACCGAAACACATTTCACAGTGACGAAATGTCTCAATAGCTGCTTTAATGCCTTAATGCGACCACCGCCCCCTCAGCTCTGATTAGTACTAAATTGGTTTTGAAGAAAGAGATGGACGATTTCAAAAAGCACACTAATGCTATTTATTTTAACTTCTGAAATGAAAGCTAATTTCTTCTTGCTTGGAATTTCATAAATTTAAATTATTTGCATTTAAAGACTGTAAAACCAAAAGACAGCAATAGTTTATATCAAACTGTAATTTCAACCATTTTTCCAACCAAATTACAAAACCTTATATTTCCCAAGATATGTTAGAAATGGAGCGTTACTTTTAGGTCCCTGACTATTACGAATCACTCTAATTAATCATTAATTTAAAGCACATTGCACTTAAATTAGCTTAACCAGTTATTTTCTGTCCGAAACGTAACCTTATCCTTATCTTAACTTTAAACTGTAATGTTATGATATCTTTCCATTTGTCTTTTTAAGAAGGACCATCACGTGACATGTTTACGTTACCACAGGACACACAAACTGCAGGATTAATGTGTTGTTTACTCCTCTTACCTTCCACTTTGACCTTTGGCTTACAGCTCATAGGACATGGTAGAAGTGACGAGTAAAACAGAGAGAGACTGAGCCAGACTGACAGGGAGGAAGATAAATGTGAGATACGTGTGGACACAAGTTTCCTCTGGAAATCACTTCTCCTCCTGTTATTTCCTATATCTGAAGAGGCTGGGAAGTTGAAGGTTGTACAGCAACAACACTTTGGAATAATTGCAGAATAAGCATGTAATCAAGACTTATTGTGATTACAGTGTCAAGGAAGATCATTTTAGGTGTACCAAGTCTAACTTCAATTACTTTTGCTTCTTATAGCATAGAAACAAACTAGAACAGCTACTGTATTTACTATAAACGAGTAAGAAATTGTAATTCTTTGGTTAAATAATGGACATAAAGAAGTTATTTCATAAAAATAAATAAAAAAAGCAAAACACAAGCAGAAAACTGTGTACTTTCAAAAGGGGCGACTAAGCTCATTGCTCACCATCATCAACAACAGTCCTCCATTGGGCCATTTAATGCTTGACTGCAGACGCAAGCTGCATTTGATCTTTATTTCAGTCAACTTACCTGAGGAATGCATTTCCATTTCCAAAAGTTACAAAAGGGCAAGCCTCCCTGAGTCTATAATTTACAGACAGCAATTCATGGCCTCAAACACAAAGCAGAAGCTTCTACTGAGGGTCGGGTGTTGCGGTACCAGGCTGACAGTGTCACTAAAAGCATCCTCCACTGATCTCCCTGCACACTGTTATTTGGTTTGCACCACAATACAGCTCTGCTATGCCATCTAAAGGTGAAATCTGCCGGGTGGAGATGCTCTGTGGGTTCCCGCTGAGCAGGGGGGCACAGGTGGGTGCTGCTAGGCTATAGATCAATGACTAAGTTCCCACAGAGAGATATAGGATGGACAGGGGGGGCACGCTGCAAGTGGGGCCTTGAAATAGCTCCCCCATTTGCAGCACAGCATTAACCCAAATAATAGCTAGTCTAGCCAAGATCTGCAGAGGTCTTTTCATTTTGGATTACTGCATGACCTCTGTAACCAGTGAAGACAGAGAGAGATCTCAAACTGAAAAGATGAAAAAAGAGGACATGACTGGTGCTTTTTCAAGAAGTTTACCTGTAAGGTGGCCCAGGGAGCTCATGCACAGCTTGTTTGTGTGCAAGTGCATGATTCTGTAGTGTGTCTATATCATCCATCAAACTAGTCAGATTAGAAGCTTACGGGTAACGACTTCAGGGGAATGTCAGACAGGCAACCACCCACTCACATTCTTTTCTCTTCAGACGCTTATCTCTGTCCACTTAACACACAGTGTGTTTGATGACTATGTGATAGAAGCAGTTTGATATTATTATTATTGTTATTATAAAAGCGTAGAGAAATAAAGAATTATCAAAGTTTCAGAGCTCAAACTCAGCACATAACATGCTATGATTAATCCATATTGATCTCAGTCTGTGTATATTTAGCTGAAAAGGATTCACGCTAAATGATTATTATAGTTTGAATTTATCAGGACAAGTTTTGCCTCTTATAATGGTTCATTTGTATAAAATTATTAAGATCCAGTTTTACCTGACAATTATGTGACAATCAGCAATGTAGCAAACCACAAGGAAGCTAACAGTTAAGTTATCTAAGCTGAGGTGAAAATATTCGCTTTAAATTAAATGTCCCTCGGACCTCCAGCATCTGTTTTGTGCCTCCATTCCACACAGACCACGAATAACACGAGTTGCCAAGAAATGCTAAATTTTCAAATTTTTAGTTGAATCGTAAGTTCCTGAACTCGTAACTGATTCGTATTTTATTCTCAGTCCGTTCTTGCAATTCTTGAGTGAGCTGGAATTTGTGCCAAAAGTTTTGAACTGTTCAAAATTGTGGTGCCGAACTCCTGAATCCTGGATGCTTCACAAGTCCTGGGATTTGTGAAGCATTGTCTTGACCACTCAGGGCCAATGATTAATAAATAATTAATTAAAAAACATAAAAACCAAAACATAAAATGAAAATAATAAATATTTAAACTAAATAAGAAATATAAAACAATTTTTTTTTCATAAATTAAGTTTCTTATTATATTTTATGTACAAAAAGAATCACTTTAGTTTTTACATTTTATTGGCAAAAACAATCACTTCACTTAAACCCTATTACCTTCTACATATAAAAAACATTCACTCCTGCTAGTCCCTCCTCACTCTTTATTATGTCTTAATGGAAAATCCTATGAATTGCCAAGTACATTTTTTTCAACTTGGAATTTGAGAATTCCAACTTTACAGTAAAAATATGATGCATCATAAGACTTGGCAATTATCAGTGTGATTTCATAGATTGTTGCTAATGCTAATCAGCTATCTGGGATTGTTTTTTGTTCCAATGTACCAATCTCTGGTTATTACAATGATTTAAATGAAGTTGTTTTTTGTTTTTCATGGGTAATAAAGAAGTATGTTTAAAAAGAGATTGTTTGCAAAAACAACCTGCAGTAACCGTACAGTATGTTCATCAGACTGTGTCTTAAACATTAAAAATGTATCTTCTGCCTGTTCTGTGTTTTATATTCTTCATTTTATTTCTATATATAGCTTTCTTTATTATCTCTGAGAACACATCTCCCTTGAGAACATAAATGTTTCTCTCCACCTTCTAATATATAACACCAATACCTCGGTAGTTGATATAAAATACTTATTTTGCTACATTTTTGCATAAAATCCCATTTTTATTTGTAATTGGGGTGTAACCTAATGAAAAAAGACAAGACTCAGCTGTTTTCCATGACCCAGAACATAAAACAGCATATCAGCAAGCAATGAGCATGCAAATGAAACGATAAATAAAATTTGAGTAAATAATTAGAAAAGTGATGGGTCTGGACAAGTAAGCTCATTAGTAAAAGAAACTTCAAGCAGTTTTCATCGTATTGTGCTGTGCATTCAACAAAACTTTTGAACAGATTCCTCTGCAGAGCAGCTTTTCCCAAAACAAAGCATCGTCCCTTTTCTTTCTCTCTCTGTCTTTATTAAAATTTCCTCTCTAGTTTTGCCCCCTACTCCTCTGAGCATTTCTCCTGTCCTAATTCTCCCTCCACTCCTTTCTCCACTTACCCTCCTCCCACCCCTTTCCACCCAAGCTTTCTCAGGGTCAATTAAGCTACAGTAACTAAACAGCCTTGCACCCTGTCACATTCCATCGAGGCGTCCTCTGTGAGGGACTACAACTTTCTCTAAAACAAACGCACTCTGAAGGAGCCAGCTTCAGCGGCTATTACCATATGAACAACTCACTTCCTAAAGCACAATGAACTACCTTGACAGAGGTTCTTTGGCCTCGGGCTGTCCTTCGTGGAACTATGTTATTAATGGGGCATAAAGGAAGGTCTGTCTGCCCTGGTTTTCTTCTTCTGCTCTGGGCCGGTCTACCTGGCTCCGCTTTCCCAGCACTGCAAGACTCACCTCATGAGAGGTCAACTAAGCAGCACAGACAATCACTTCTACTTGCCTAAAATATACACAAGCTCACAGCAGGGGTGTACAGAGAACATGAGACGGGAAGCAAAAACGTTTATGTGCCCACTCTAGCTCAGATTTTCACAAAAAACAATTTTGAAGTTTAAACTAAAAAGATATTATCCTCTGCAAGAATCATCTATATACAGTTAATTATTGCAATGTCAATGGATATCTTGTCCCCAGAAGACATTAGGCAAAAGTGGAGTACACGCTGGACAGGTTGCCAGGCTATCACCGGGCAAACAACCATACGTACATGACAAGAAAACCCATGCATAGATACCAAAGCCTGCAAACTCATCACAGAATGGAAACAGCTAGCATCTGAACCCAGAACCTTCTTGTTGCAACAACTGTTTCACTATGCAGCCACCTGGAAGGCTTAGTCACTGAGAGGAAGGTGTCTGGTCTGGGATACTATTTTTGTGGGTGAAGTGATAACCTGTACAGTATGTATTGGAACAAGTGGTTGCTGAGTGGGAAGTAGCCAAAATGAGATTCAGCTCTACTAAGTCTGATTAACGTCCGTCTAAGTAACAACCCTCACCTGTGGTCTTAAAATATTAATCACGAGCGAAAGAACAAGAATCCCTATTTCCCCCTGGATGAAATAAGCTTCCTCTGTATAGTGTCTGGTGTTAGCCTTGGAGATAGAGTGAAGAGCTCCATCATCCAGGGAGGCTAGGGGAAGAGCTGCTGTTGTTGTTTCGGTGCCTCACTTTGGAGGTCTTCAGCGCATTTCCCTCTGGAAGGAGACCCCAGGGAAGACTATATAAACCTTCTGCCCTTCTGGTCATCCAGAATGATTTGGATAGTGTTGGTGAGGAGAGAGATATCTGTTACCTCCGTAACCAGATCTCGGATAGGCAGAAGACAAAGCATAGATAGATAAGACGTTTGCATTCTTTTCTTATCCACAGACACATTACAAAAATGTCACCAGCTAACATCCTAAAAAATAAAGCAAAACTGAACATTTCTTTGTTCTATTATTCAGCCTTTTGAAGTTTTTGCATTAATGTATGCTTCTCTTACTCATCACGAACTCAGTGTGTTTAGTCAAAGGCTTTTCAATGTGTCGTTCAAACAACCCACCAGAAGTTAGAAACATGCTCTTATGCACAACAATCTGTGTGGGTTTCATAAAAGGTTTGTGAAGACTGCACTAAACGTCTTACAGAGACATCAGCGACAGTGTCGTACTGGAAAAGCCGAGAAGACGCCAGAGAGCAGAAACAGCAGAATGATTGCTACAGTGATTCTGTTCCAGGAAACTAAAGAACAAACCTGGAACAGCAATTGTTCTCAAAGTGACACTAAATGCTGCTGTCTTGTCCTATCTTTGCAAAATAACTGTGCACAAGGACAAGAGTAATATTTTCTAGTCCACCTGCAGGAAAGAGGATCAGGCTTTACCATAATTGGATCCTTTTATCTGTATTTCTATACCTAAAAGACTCAGAAAGTAAGCTTGCTGTTGCACAGAGTGAACCATGAAAAGAGGAAGTATCACATGCTTTAGTTGGGCAGCCAACATGAGTTTGTTTGTCTTATCTTTACATTTGATCTGTTCAGGGGGAGGACGCTTGGTTGAATGGTTCTTTGTGATTTCCCACCACAGCTTGTAGCCTGCATGCTCGGAGTGCAGGCTGGGTGGGCAGAAATACAATCAGATCTGACTGCACACTAAACAACAGAGGATGGAACAAAACCAGATCCATAGCATGTTTCACCGGAGGCAACAAAGAGCATACCCTGACATCAGTGTGACACTTTTGCCCTGTTCACCAAACTGACACAATGTATAATTGAGGGAACAGTCAAGCTGTCAAAGACTGTGACTCAGTGTTCATAGCTTGGCCACTCACTAAAGTTCACTTTTATGAATATATTATAATTGAAAGAAGCAGCAGATGGTGTGATAGTGCTGCAATATTGTAACACGCCTAGTTTTAGAGCTCCCAGTTGAGCTGTAGGGAGCAATGGTGCCAAAAACAAACCAGCCAGAGAAAGCCTCCATTTATTGTAAATTGGGTTTGCCGATCTTCTGTTGGCTAAAATATTGGATTTGTAATAATTTTTTTTTTTTTCCACATTTAAAGTTTTTTTTTCCACAAACCTCAAAGTATATTAATATGCCTTTATGTGATAGAACAACACAAAGTACTAAATAATTGGATAGTGGAAAGAAAAGTGTACATGGTTTTAAATTTTTACTTTACAAATACAAATCTGAAAAGTGTGAAGTGAATTTGTATCCCCCTAAGTGCATGCTTGGTTGAACCGCTTTTTGACTCAACTACGGCTGTAAGTCGTTTGCAGCAGCTTTGCACATCTATTGACTGAACTTTTAGTCCATTCTTCTTTGCAAAAGAAGTCAGACTGACTGGAGAACATCTGTTTACAGGATTTTTTAATCATACCATGAATTGGATTTAGATTTTGACTGGGCCACTTTGTTACATTAATATGCTTTGATCTAAACTACGCCTTTGTCGCTCTGGGTGTTTGTTTAGGAAGGTGAATCCAAGTCTCAGTCTCAAGTCTTTTTTTTCTCAAGAATTTTTTCAGCACTAGAGGCCTTTATTTTTGATAGTAGGCAGACAGGAAAGAGGGGGAAAGAGAGGGAGAGACATTCAGCAGACGTCGCCGGGTCCAGGACTCGAACCCAGGACAGCTGCTTCAGGGACTATAGCCTCTATATGTGGTCGTGCGCTAACCCCTACAACACCAGCGCCGCGCCCAGTCTCAAGTCTTTTGAAACAAGTTTTCTTCCAATAGTAACCCATATTTAGCTCAATCTATCTTCTTATCAACGCTGACCAGCTTCCTTCTCTACTGAAGAAATGCTACCCCAAAACATGATACTGTCACTACCATGTTTTACCATGACAGTACCTTGGTTTTAGATTTTCTCCACACATACAGTTTTGCATGTAAGTCAATAAGTTTAATATTGGTCTCTTCTGGACAGAGCACCTTCTTCCACTTGTAACCTGGTGCATGCACTAGATCTCATTAAGGGGTGTCAGAGTAAAGGAAGCTGAAAACAAATTCCCACAACACTTTTGTGTGAATTTTGTTTTACGTGGAAAAACATCTTAAAAACCATCTATCTTCATCCCTCCACATCAAAGAAATGCTTTGCTTTGTGTTAGTATTTTTCATCCTAGTAAAACACTTTGAAGTGGTTGATTGTAAAGTGAGAAGTTGCGCAAAAGTTCAATGGGTATGAAGACTTCTCTAACATATTGTATATACAATTATTCCACTATGACTGAGAAAGGTGGTAAGACAGTTATCTAAAATAATTTCAACCTGGAAAGACTCACAAAGAGAAGACAGGGATGCAATTAGAAAAGTTTATTAGTGAATGTTTATTTCTTTGGCGCTCGGACCCCAGTGGAAGACGTGAATGCTGAGAATGACATGCGCTTGAATGAATATCTTAGAGTTAGAATTAAAGATGTCTTCCCCCCCTGGGATCCAATCCTGGTGGTGGAGTGGAGGCCTGAGGAGATTTGGAAAGAGTTTGGAAGCCAAATGGTGGAGATGGGGTGGAGGAGGGTCAAAGTTCAGCTGCAGAATGGAGGGTCCCATAGATGAAGATCTTTTAAAGCAGAGCCTTGAAGGATGATTGGCCGTGGAGAAATGCAGACTTGATGCTGATTGGTGGAGCAGAGCTGCATGGAGTAGTAATTAAACGAATCTGGAGGTGATGGTGAGTCTTCCATGTTGAATTTTCGTTTAAACTCCATTTTATTTAATCATATTTTTATTTTAATGCTCTTCTCAAATATGACACAGGGAATGATCATGCCCTCCTAATGAAGACGTTTGATCCAGTATCTTCATCAGCCTGATCGAACAGCTTCACTAATTCCATAATCATTTGTTGCCAATTAAATTCTAGAGGGTCACATAACAGATGAATCCATTAATTGCGTCAGTCCTATAGTCCACAGGTCCCCACTGGTCCCTCATTAAACAGTGTCTCTCAAGCGGGGCGTCTGATTCCAGCAAAAACAAAGAGAACCGGAGTCAGAGAATCCGGCCTCTCATGGATCACATCTTCATCCGACTACGGAGTCATCCGACTCCCCGGCACATGTCCGAGTCACCGATACATGATACACTGAATCCAGCCCAAAGCCCTGATCGTAGATACCGGACAGACATGCCACAGCCTGCTTCTAATTTGAGGCGGTTAAATAGCTTGGGGAGCTTTTATTTTGAATTTATGTTTGCCTATTTGCACAGACCTGGCTATTTATTTGGATTTGGGATATCTTAAATTCATAATCGCCATATCGGTGTTACCATTTGCCAAACTTGTTTTTTATCTCACATACTTATTTGTCCATCTATCATGAAACCCCTCAGAGGTGGATAAAGTTGCATCCTCTGTGAGGTAATAAAATCCACTATTTGTTCTCTTAAACAAACGGCTGCAATACAGGTGCGCCTCTCTTTCTGTCCATTTGAGATAGCTATCAGTTAAAAGGGTAACTAAAACCCCTTCGCTAATCAACACACACTTTTTTCCCTCTACGTTCTCCCCTTCATTACATCCCTCTGTGAATAACATCTCCATTTAGCTCTGTTTACTAGAAGCATATGGTAGGCCACTCTGCAGTCAGCAAGCTGTTCCTATGACTAACCTTTCCTCCGTGGATTTTCGTGTTCCTGCGCTCCCATGACCACATCATATGATGACGATTTGTGAGCACGTCTGAACCATGAGCAGAGCTCATGATGAAAGTGGTTTTTGTCTGAAAAGAGGAAGCATGGATACAGGGAAAAACACAGGAGGAGAAAAGGGATTTATGATTTCATTGATCACAATCTCACCATCTGCTTCTGCGCCCTCCTTTTAGATGTAACACAATGCATCTCAGGGAATTAATAACCACATCTAATGGCTATAAAAAGCTCCAGAGAATCGGCTGACATTCTAGCCACTAGAATCAATATCCACCACGGCCACAATCTTTATTTAATCTCAATATGGTGGCAAAAGGAATTAAGGATTTAAAAACTGATGTGAAACTACTCAGTTGGAACAGAAAGGAAGACTGACCTAGTTAGATTATCTTAAATTGACCAAAGCATTATAATTCCATCTCAACCTTTGGATAAAAATAGGACCTTGCTTTCCATTTCAGTATCACAAACGATCCCAAGCAGCAGTTAATCAATTAATTAATTAAAAGCATCTCCTGTGTGCCCATCCTTTACATTCAGAATGATGCTGTTGTCATCTGTGGTAATTAGCCCAGCCTTAAAAACATGGAAATCCCCATGAAGAAGGAGTAACTATCTAACTGCCTCTAGGATGGGACAAGCAATAAGAACATTAAAACAGAATGTCAGGCCTCATTATGCAAGAGGCAGAAAAACAAAAATCCTCTGCAGGTAACTGAGGCCTTATAGGCAGCCTCTTACAATAACTGTGAGTAAGACTGAGAAGCTGACATGAAGCGGAAGTAAAATTGCCAAAACCCTGCAGTGGTCAGCTCTCTGTAATCAGCAGACCTCTCAGTCCAGAATGAAAAATGGGGACCTATGAATAAGTGTCTCCATAAAAAAAGCCTCTGCAAAATTCAAATAACGGTGCAATATCAGAGAGCAGCACTCTCATGCTAAGGATAAAAGTCGGAGAAAGGTGAGGTTTGGGGCTTTTTTTTGTTTGTTTTGTTTTTCAGACCCCCTTCATCAATACGTGATTATTTAAAAATTATCTTTTTCTACAATTGCAGCTGAAAGTCTTCTGGGGTGTGTCTCTACAAGCTTTGCACAACTAGAAAATTTGACTTTTGCCCATTGTTCTTTTGCAAACTAGCTGAATTACAGTCAGATTGGATGGAGAGAGTCTATAAATGTTAATTTTCAAGTCTTCTAACAGATTGTCAGTTGGGTTTTTTTTACTTTGACTGGCCATTCTAATTAATGAATACAATTTGATTTAAACCATCCATTGCAGCTCTGCCTGAATGTTTATAGTCATTGTCCTGCTAGAAGGTGAATGTCCAACACTAGTCTTGGGTCTTTTGCAGCCTCTAATAGGTTTTCTTCCAGGATTTCAGATATTTAGCTCCATCCATCTTCCCATGAACTTTGACCAGCTTCTCTGTCGCTGCTGAAAAAAAGCATCCCAATAGCATGCTGCCACCACTGTGTTTTACCATGGGAATCATGTGTGTTTGCAGTAATGTGCATTCTTAGTTTTCCACCACATAGTGTCTTAGTTTAGAGTTGTGTCTGATTCTCTCAATTTTCAGATAATAGATAGTGCTGTTTGACATTTTAAGGCTTCGAATATTGTTTTATAACCTAACTCTGATTTAAACTTCTTCACAACGTTCTCCTTGACCTGTCTGCTATGTTTCTTGGTCTTCATGATGTCGTTTGTTCACTAAAGTTCTCCAACAAACCTTTGAGGCCTCCAAAGAACAACTGGATTTACACGGAGTTGTCATATAAAAATTGGCCACATTTTTGTAAAAAATGAGAAATGAAAACCATACGTCATGTTCCTTTATCTTCCAAATTATGCACCCATTTGTTTGCGTAAGTTGACAAAATGTGAACAATTTTAATTGGCATTAACACTTTACAAGGCGCTGAAAATTCTGGTGCCAAATGTATTTTAAACCTGTCACTTCCATGGTCAGATGTCACTAGTCTGCTGCCTTTTAGGTCTTAATTTATGAAGTTCAAATATTTGAGTATGTATAAATCCAAGGTTGAGTGTACTCTAGTGTACACAAAGACGCTGTTTATAGGTAACCACATCCTCATTCTTCACAGTGTTGTAATGAAATCCAATATCTGTCGCAGTCGTCTATTTTACCTGTGACTGTTCATTAACAAAAGTCTGGGTCATCCAGAGGTAACAGCAGAGCACATATGCAGCAAGCACATGCGCACACTAAGTTCTTCACCTGTTAACGTGTGAAACAAACAACTGCTGCAGCGGCGCCAATGTGAGCACTCTACCGTGTCCCGTCTTATCAGTTGGCTGCATGAAAAAAAAGCCTGTTTGTTCTAGATAGAGTCTGCAAAAATCAAACAGTCTGCTAGAGGGAATTCAGCTGGGCCCGGGATAGCTCTACCTCGCAGGACTGAGCAGAATTTAGCGCAGCATCAGGGAGAGGATGAAGATCAAAGACAGGTAGGGGATGAATGACAACAAAAGGCCTACGCCATAGGATCGGCTTAACTCAACAAACTCACAATCCTATCTAGGTCAGAGCACCTCCGAAGAATCATCCCACCTCCCTTTCCTGCCAGCTAGTTGTCTTTGTTGTTATGTGCCATGATGTAATGTACTGTAATTTTGCAGTGTAAACTCAAGATCGAGAGCAGATAGATTAATTTATTTTGACCCAGCCAATGGTGACATCCATTTCTTTGAAATATGAGCTGCGGCAACTAGAGAAAAATCTGTTTACAGCAGGGATTAACCTTTAAATCAGCTAAAAATGTGTTTAAACCCTGCTCATGCAGATATAAAGTATAAACAGTAAACAGAAGAGCATTTAATGAATTACAATTAGTTGGCAAAGTTTCAAAAAGAACCATTATACATCAGTGAGACCCAGCTAATCCATGTAAATCATTAAGATGTTGTCTCACTTGTCTCTTGGTGCTCCTATCTGGTTACCAGGCTAGTATTACTGGTGTAGCTAGCATTACTAGATCTAATGCTTCCACTCTTATCTCAAATGTGCTCCGGCCCGAAACAGACCCGCACAAAAGGAGATAAAGAGACGGATGGAGAGGAAGAGAGAAACTGAGGAGGCTTACTAATGGATTGGCTGTCGTCTGTTTTTCCGAATCTGTTGGACTGCTGAGAACCTCACGTTAAAGCCTTTGTCCAAACAGGATTTGAAGCTGAGAAGGCACACACACATTATAGTAATATGTCAAAACAGAGTTAATTCACTGTGAGGATGTCCCACCAGTGTCAACTCATCTAAACTGTCGTCATAGGAGTCGAGTCCAGCGCACGGCCATGCTTCCACGGCAAAAAAAAATAATCCAGTTAAATAATCAAGAGAGAAATTAAGTTTTATGGCTTTGAAAAATATCAAAACATTTAAATAAAATGAAGCACGCATACAATGAACTTATAAGTGCAACAGGTGAGATCTGAAAGGACAAGACAGTGACTAACTAAACTGGTATTGTTAGACATTTTTCATGTAAAAACTCCAGACTTTTCCAGACTCAACTTTCCAGAGTCCTCAGCGGGCACCTTAAAATATAAAATACTAATGTGTACTATGAATCTATGGCACATATTACTACAGTTGGTTGGGTTTAAATATCTAATCTGAACAAACAGTAGTGAAGGAATGAACGACACAAGGGAGGAAAGAATGAAAGGACAAGAAAAGAAGGTAGGACACAATGAATAAAAAGGGAAGAACGTCACAATGAAGGACACAAGAACTACAAGCAAGGAAGATGGGAGTGAAAAAAGGACACGTGGGAGGAAGAAATGAGACAAGGAGAGGAGAGAGGAAGAAAGAAAGGAAACGAGGAAGAACAGGTGGAACATGAAGGAAAAAAATGAAGAAAGAATACTAAGGAGCCAGGAAAAGATTAAGAAGGGGAGGGAAGTAGGACACAAGGACGAAAGGAAGGAAGGAAGGAAGGGCATAATGATGGAAGGACCACTGAAAGGGAGGAAAGAGAAGGTGTGAAAGAAGGTAAGAAGACTGTAGGAAAGAAGGAAGGACATGGGGATGGAAGAAAGGTACAGAATGAAAGAAGGACAACATTTAGAGAATGGAATAGGAGATAAAGTCTGGAAATATAAATATATGTCCCCACTCTTATTTTACTTACTTTCCAGATGTTGAATATTTTCAAATCAAATTCCAGACTTTTCCAGACTGTGTAGGAACCACACTAAACAACTAAGACACCAAAACTGGCTTCATTGCAAAATTATCTGTCTCAACAAATTTCAATTAACACATGGGTGCAAACAAGCAAGACCCGAACTCAGGTGGACTCATGCAGCCTCATGAACAAGAATTTACATTGTGGAAAATCCAATCAGCAAATCTTAACGGTTTTAAGAAAAGCAGCAAGATTTTTTTTTTTTACAAATAAGGGGGGAAAAAAGCCCCCAGTAAACTGTGATGAATGAATCAACCCAAGCCTGCTGTGAACATTATCAAAGTGGGGGATGAATGAATACATTATCATGCAGAGCACAACTTCACTCTTCCTGCCTCACAGCTTGTATGTCCTCTTGCCTATCAAACCTGCTCTCCTTATTACCTGCACACATACAGAGCATCTTTTGTCCATATTAAAGGGGGAACGGATGGGGCGAGGCTGAAAATTATTTCTTTTCACAAAAACTAATTTTGAAAGAGAGATGTCTTGAGTTTCTTTTTTGCTCTTTGTGACTCAAAGCCCAACTCCCTGCCTCCTTTACTTACTCTGCAGGCTATTTCCACTGCCCCCTTTGACAGGCTGTCTGGCTTTCAGCTTGTCTTCTTAAATATCCAAGTGAGCTCTGTGAGTCTGTGCATTCCTTGGTTGCCCTAACCTGGATATCTGCATGGCTGTCAGACTGACTGCGTGACTGCGTCAGTTGTTGCTTTCCAAACATTTCCTTACACCTGCCACATTTGCCTATGTGAGTAATTACTGCTACAATGAATGTTTAAAAGATGCTTACTGACAGTTGTGTCTTGTTTGTTTCTTTTGACAAAAGTGCCAAAGTCAAATTAAACTTGATGCACTCAGCTGGGCTTCCTTAGATAGATAGCTTTTCACTAACAGACATTATGTGATCAACCAACATTGATTGCAATATATTATAATTGAGAATGAGTTGCAATGAACCTGGTGTGACTCTGTATAAGTTGGGATGAATTGGACTGATTTGAACAGAATTTTAACTGAATTTGATTCCTAATAACTACATATCCATAGGACCTGTTTGTACTGTGCCCTAAGATGGTATTTGTGGTCACTTAGGGGATCAATTGAATTGAATTAACTCAATAATTGAGCCAATAAAAATGACCGCCTTTTTATTCATTTATAGCTTTTTATGCAATTAACTATAAAAAACAATTTCTGTCAACATAAACAAAAAACTTGTTCAGGGCACAACTGACAGATAAGTTTCATTATGTGATGCACATACACCGTTACTTTCTAATGCCAGTCTGAGCAGCTGTCTATATGGTCCATATCAAAAGACGTTAGTAATTACTAGCAATGCAAGCTGATAACAACAATGGTCTGTCAATATCATGCACTAAAACAGTAAAGGAACATGCTCACAAACTGAGGTAGTGACATTTTTTGTGCCTCTGGCAGTGGAAGTTTTTGATGTGAGCAATACGGTTCCCCGCACAGGGCAACCTTCTACCAGGGGGCGGGAAAAAGGTAAAAAAAAAAACGAAATAATTATCTGTCAATTGCACTCTTTTGCAAATACAGTCAAACATCAGTGGCTGAGGTCTGCCACTTCACTAAAGTGTTGTTTCACTATTTTTTAAAGAATGTGGAACCCCGTATTTGTGAAATCACAAAAAGGGCAATTTTGAATAGAGTTTTTTTGGGCAGCAGGACCACCTTAGATTGATAAAAGTGGGGAAATTCAAATAAATACAAATAACTACCTTAATCCAGCAATATTCAATGTTTTATAAAAGCCAACAATCAAATCCAGTCAGACTCAAATTCACATCCAGTTATATATAGTGCAATTTGATCATTTTTAGAGTTACTATTGAACTGAACTATTTTGCAACCCTCAAGTTCACAGTATATGAGAGCGTCGGCATTCCAAAAAAGAGAAAACATTGCTAGCATAATTTAAGCAAGATCTGTATTCCAACAACAATTTCTCCAGACACGTTACTTGTGTTTGTTTTTATAGTATTTCCATGGATGTGTACGATCACTACACACTGTTATGTCTGCCTGCATGTCTCCTCATTTACCAATCAGGCTTTCCTCCCAGTGTCAGCTAAGGCTGCTGTCAAGCCATACATTTAATCAGCTGCAGCAGCTCTTAGCACATCCAGCAGCCTCCCGGTGCTTACCGAACTCTTTGCACTTACGTGTGTGCCTGTGTAGATGTGTGTGTCTTAGCATGTGTGTAGGTGTGTGTGTGATGTGAGTGGGCCTTTGTGAGGCCTCCACTCAGCAGAGTGGTGATAAGTACTCCCAGCCCAGCACTCTGCATGAGCTGATGGACAGACAGGCCAAGAACACTGGGAGCCTTGTGGTTTGAGCGTGTGTGTGTGTGTGTGTGTGTGTGTGTGTGTGTGTGTGTGTGTGTGTGTGTGTGTGTGTGTGTGTGTGTGTGCATAATGGTGAAGAGGATGTGTGGGGGAATAGGCGGCGACTGGGGACTGGGGTGTGTGTGATGTGTGTGCTCTGTTTTTTCACCATTCGCACGACCAGACCATGCCACATGGCTGCAATTTGTTCATTAGCTATGTAATAAATGTACACACACACACAGAGGTAATATTGTTCCTAGTTCTGGCTGATTGGATTGTGAAATGGAGGACCCTCCAGGGAATCTCTTGTAGTCTGCCAACCACTGTGACCGAGAGGATTTCTTAACAAGGCTTGAGACAAGCTCAGAGGATGCACATTTTTTCTGTGTTTGTCTATTTGAAAAATTTAAATCAGTGAAGGTTTTTATTATAACCAATATGGTTCACCACCCTGGGCGACAAGGCCTAGGAGCGCCACACAAATAAAAGAACAGCAGGTTCTTTAGTTGCACCCCAAAACAAGATTTCTTTTGCTTATTTGCATGTCCAGTCAGAATTACGTTTAATTTGTAGCACAAAATCTAAAAAACTCAAGACTAGTCAGATCAACATTAAACATTGGCTCTTTAAAACAGCATTTGTAGTTTTATGAAACCATTCTTCTATTTCCAACAACATTTTTTAATGCTTTTTTGTCATTAGGACTTACTTAGGGCATAATTAGCACCGGATATGCCCCTGATGTATACTAGCATGTCCCCCATTGTTTTGTTTTGTTTTTTAGGTTTGCCCTTTATCACTGGACTTTTATGGACATTGTTATGGCTATTTAAGGCTGGCTGGTTCTTTATTTAGGTCTAAACAAAGATGATGAAAGGTAGAAAACTGGGTATAGGGCACAAATCAAAGTGCTTGCCCTTTGTGCAATTCAAGCAAGAACTGCCTCTGGTTTTGATTGCTCCAATCCAGATAAACGTCTTTCCTTTATAAATTTAAATGTTTATGTGTAGTGAAACTTGTGTAGGGATTTGCAAACCGTCTGGAAATAATCAATATCCACCAAGGTCTAATTACTACAATGATCATCATCAGTCTGTCAGATGAGCTGAGAAAGGTTGCTCTAATAATTACCCAGTGGTATCTTTTGATGGTTGTTTGAGCTGAGCTTGTCCGCTTAGCCTTGTAAATGTTTACATCATGATGTAGTAGGCAATATAAGATTATGTGATACAGTATCACCTCTGAGAATTCATTTGACCAGTGTTGCTGTGGAGAAAATCAAGAAAAGTGCAGGATAAACTAAATCTGTCCGGCCACGTTTGGCCCCCGCATGGAGACAAGCAGCTGGGCTTCTGAGAAGAAGCTGCTTCTTCCACATTCAGCGAGGCTCATAGCCTCTGGGAGAGTATGACTGCTTCTCTGCGATGAGCATACAGATCAACTTACACACTGGCTTTCCTCTGCTTTGATGACGGATGCACACCCTCATCCGCACATGCATGCCTGCCTCCACTGATACCCGAGTGCATTTCAGATTGCACACACACACATGCCCCTTTACCCCCATCCTCCCCCTGGATTAATTCACCTGCTGCACCTGAGAATGCAAGCACTATGATGTCACCTGCAATCCCATCACTTCTAAGGCACAAAAGCACTTCAGTGCCATCAGCACAGAGAGCAAACGCGACCTCTCGCTTCTACCTTTGTCCCGCTGTCTCCTAATGGTAATTCCCCCGCAGAAAGTCCACACATGGACGGGGGAGAATTACAGCATTCTCTTCAATCAGATATTCTAGGGCTTCTGCCCACTGGCACACAATACAAATGACAAGCTTTCTTTATTCCTCTTCAGTCGTACCGACTTGAAAGAAAATGCCCCGCTGCATGACACTGAGTGCACTTTAATGTGCCTATGTGTGTCCATGTCCATTTGTGTGCACGCATTCAAGTAAAAGGCAGTTGAATGCAGTTGAGACTCCCATGATTGTAGTTCTGGCAGTTGTGGTTCTCTAAAAATCTCCTACTGGAAACACAGAAGCAGGGTACAATGTGGACAGAAAAGGCGATAATACAACTACCATATTAGCGTACAGTTAGACATTAAGAGACCCAAATGAGATTATGAGGTCATATGTGAGAAAAGAAAGCCTACAGACAAATCAAGGCTGATTTTTGTAGAAGTAACAGGACACCGAACGTCTCTGGACAAAAAAGGTTTGAGAGAAATAAAAAATAACAGTAAAGTGAGAAAATGCTCAATATGAAGAAGTAGGAGTGTAATGTTAAATTGCCATATTTCTCATTGGAGTGGAGTCTATCTCATAAAGAGCTTTCTGGATGCTGTTAACATGTGAATTGTCTGATTAAGTCTAAGCCAATGTTATGGACCCCAGACATGAAAGTGTGTTTTAAGCTTGACTCTGTTATATCAGTGCTTGAGACTCTTATTTTGAAGTAAGAAAGGAAATGGCTCTTGCGTTGCCCTGTCATCAGATAACGAGTTGTTATCAGGCTGGCCGACAACACTCGGTGAGGAAAGCATTGAAGAAGCCTCCACCATTTTTTAGTCATTTGCACAGTAAACACACAGTCTTTAAAATGCCTGTTTTGATTTGTAAAACCTTTACACAATTTATGCAAAACAAATTCCAAATCCAAGTCTTTAAAAAGTACATTTAAAAGAACAATGTGTTTAACCAAAGTGCCGTAAAGTACTAAAACGAATCCAATCAATAAAACACACTAAACTTACTAAAATAAAAACTGAAACAAACCAACTCATACTGTGTCAAAAGCTACTGAAAATAAGTGTGTTATGCGTAAGATAGACCTAACAGCAAGATAAGAAGCCTGTCTAATATTTCTTCGTAACTTGTTTCATAACAGAAAAATGTTAATTTGACCAAAAATATTGCTGAAATCTTGTCTCATGCTTGTGAATCCAATATCAAGTATCGCACCGTCTTATCTCATGAGCTGGATGTCTGTTTCCCCCCTAATTTGCACAGACAAAATCTGAATGTAGAGGGCCAAGAAAACATCTCGATAATAAGGGAAAATACTAAGATAGTGGGAAAAGGCTTGATAGCAAGTGGTAATCCCTGCCTTGGAATTTTTCATTGTGCTTGATTCAGATAATCCACAACAAATAACACAATAATAAACACACTTCAGCACAATTTACCATGAAAGCATCCAACCGAGCATAAAACTGGAGGCCCGGGCCCATCTTCCATCTCAGCTCAGTGGAAAGCATTTCCATTGTAAAGTAAGATAAAATAACAGCAGTTCAATGTACTGTGACACACACCAAGATGCACCAGCCCCACGAGCGTGCGGTTCACAAGATGATGCCTACTGTGAAAATATTCTTCTAGTGTCTTTAGGAGGCAGAGAGCACAGAGATGGAAGTAGTTTGTGTGTATATGTGTGTGTGAGGGAGGGAGGGAGGAAAGAGAGAAAGAGTGAGTGAGTGAGTGAGTGAAATTGAAGAGATGCATTCGCACTGGGAGATAGAGGATTTACTGCCGAGATAAAAATGGAATCCATTTTGGTTCTTGAAGCACTCACATCCACAGTGTGAGGACCTGCTCGGTGTGTTAGCCTGCCATTGCTCTGTCAGTCACATCCCCCGTTTTTGCCTCCTCAGCTCCCTCAGCTTCAAACTGTTCTCCCTTTTCCAACACATTTTACATGATTTAGCTCTCCTCCAAACTTAAATCTATCCGCTTCCTTTCCTTTCCGCTCTGTTCCTTTCCTTTGCTTCTCCTTTCCTCACTTTTTCTCTCTCTAGGCACCCCAACACTGTCTCAGGTCCTGAAACTATGGCAACCGAATGAGAGAGCAAGAGCTCTCTATGATTAATAGATGAGAGATGCCGTGCCAATCGCTCGGGCCTGGGGAGGAAGGACAGATGCACTCAAACAACGCCGAGCAAACATTCACAGAGAGAACGCACACACCTAAATCCACACCTCTGCCACCTCCATCATTAGCCACCTTTCGTCTGGTTGTCACAGAGGCCTGACTTGCACACAGATACATTATATCAGTAGTGTTAGGGCTGGAGAAGCAAATGAAGAGGTTGATGCACATGACATAATTTTCCTTATTGGCTTCAGACAAACAAACTAACCACAGGTGTGACCGCAGCCACAGCAGAGGATGTGGCCCTAATGAGACCATGCACACAACGTGGCTGTCCCTGTGACTCACATAGTTCGTGTTTAAAAGCAAAACAACAGCAGGACAGGAAATAGGACATATTTTAACACCACTTACTGTGTTTTACATTATCTGGTCTGTGCGGTACAAGACTAGCCTCTTTTTAAAGCCAGACGTTCATCCAACTTTCAGGCTTTCCCATAAAAAAAGCCCCACTGCTTTCAGATTATCCTTATAAATGCATTTGCTTTCAGTTCAATTTGGGTAATGACAAACAAAAAAAAAACATAATCTGTGACAAAAGGTATTTCAGCATGTTATTGTTGGATATGCTTAAGTGTTTGAAACAGGAAAAAACCATGATGGTATTATCTGATGTTGCTGTGTTGTCTCATCCCGCATGCAGGCTCCTCAATTCTTTCCCAACACCAGAAGTGGTGGTGGGCTGGCGATCACTTTCTAATTCACTTAATTTCCAACAACAAAGCCCTGCCAAGGACCCACAGCCAACAACAGACACCCGGTTGCCTGGTCGTCCATGCTTCTGGCTTTTTTTTATTGGCAGAGTTAAAAAACGCTCAATCAATTATGCAAATGTGGAGAATATGAAGACCGTTGAACACATGAATGGTAAATTCAACAGTCACTCATGGAAACAGAAGGGTTAAGGCTAAGTGGTGAGAAAGCAGTCAGTTAGAACAACACAATAAAACTGCATCCATGCTGGTGGTTGTCTTTGTGAGTGAACGGCAGAACAAACTGGAAGATGCCAAAGCCTGGCATCTGCAATGGGTAGAGAGCATACTGGACTGTAACTTACACAAGGTGTACCGACCTGCCATTAGATTATGACCGCTGGTAGGAAGAGTAACAACTAGAACTTATATTGTTCAGGGGCATGAAAGCACCCATATTCCATATTAAAACAGCAAAAAAATCCCTTTAAATTACTTCAAATATGAAACTACAAATCAGACAGAAGCACATCTATTTGGCTTGAGTCTAGATCCTTTGAACCATATGGCGCAGCTGACCCTAAAAATTGTCTCCATCAGCTGCTTTTTCAACAGATATGGAAACTATGCCTAAGCTTTCAAGGTTCTTTTAGCAAAGACTTGAAGGCAGGCCCCAAATTTGCCCTCTACCCTCACTGCTGTTCTGGTGCCACAAAGAGGGAGCTTTTCTTTAACTCAACACATTTCATTTAAATGTCATGGCTGATCTATAGTCACAAATAGCTACAAACAAGTGATCTAAAATGTTCTGGTTCGACTTGAAAGCATATGGATGTAAGTAAATAAACCTGTAATTCTGAAGAAAAACCAAATACCCACCAGCCCACTATCTCCTTTCATCCCGCTAATAACCTCGGTATGTTTTTCTTAGCGAAAATGAAAGCCATTTATCAAATAATGAGTTCGACTTCAGAGGGTCGGGGGAATCATAGCCAGCCTAAATGAAAGAGATGGAGCAGGGGAAGGTTAAGTAGAAAACTGTTTTTATCCAGAAGGGGAGTTGTTTAATCCAGGTTAGAAAATCGTCCTGTTTCTGCCTCCTGAATCAAAGCAGAATAAAATTGACCTGAGGACAGCTGAAGTCAGCAAATGAGCCATGCCACACATGTGAATGGTCCATGAATACGTTTTTTTATTACTATGACTTGTATTCCTAAAAAAAAAACGTGTGCCAAATTTTCCAAGCTATACAGGAGGCTTGTCATTCATCATTAAAGCCGGGTGATTTAAGTGGCAGCAATTTAGAGAAATATGGAAGCTGGAAAATAGGTTAAGCATCAATAAATCACATCCAGAGAAGAAACATGGGCCTGATGTTTCCTTGTACTCTAATTGTTATAAAAAAGGAGCCCACACACCAAGGATGCACATCAATAAAACATGGCTTTTATAAAATATGCATAAATACACACACTGCTGAATGCTGGGTATTGACACTGGCTGAATGAGGAGCAGTAGTTAACAGCAGTTGACTGCTCTCGTTTATAATAGACAGCCAATTCATTTGAACAGGAGCAAAGCCATTTATCAATTATTCAGAGCCTCTGTATTCAGCATCTGCATGTGTCCTTAACTGGCAAAGGTAGAGACGAACTCCCTGTGCCTTTCTCTCTAACACACACACAAACACTGTGACAAATTCACATCAGTCACACACAAAGCCGTCCCCATTGCTATTGTTAGGGGATCGGTAGATCAAACGCTCCACGGAGCATTGCTCCAAATACAAGCATCAGCCCGGGTCGCTCCGCCGTGTTCTGCTTCTCTGCGAGGACAACAGGCGGGCCATTGTCACAAAAGGTAATCATGCTGTAATTCATGTATCTGCACCGCTCCATGAAATAGTGTTTATATAAAAAGTGTTAAAAGGCAGGATTAGCCTTCTGGGTTCGTGGTGGTGAACAGTCGTAATGAAAGAAACTGTTTGGGATTTCCAGACAGTGAAGGAAGACAAGGAAAACTGAATCCAGAACATCTGACTGCCTTCAGGCAGATGTTGTAGGAGGATCGGTGCAGGCTGTGGACAGATATTGAACATTTTCAAGTCTGTCCCACGCAGGGTTGTCAGGGATTTTTCCAATTAGATGAAATGTCAAAGGTACAAATGTACAAAAAGACTAAAACTGAAAAAGTACGGAAAGACAAAGTAGTGAAATGACCAATAAAAGCTGAGGTCTAGCCCTCTGTTGTGACACTCTCTATAGCAAAATTTGGTTTGTAACTAGTAAAGTTGGCCACACAAACACATTATCTCAGAAGATAGACCAAATATTTATTCTGTTCAGAGAGAGAAAAGATCATAAAATGAGCAAAATGTTTTTCTTTCAGTATCTGTGGGAAGACAATATTTTTTCAAAACTGATATCAGAATTATATTTCCCAAACACTGTGTGCTGCTGCTGAAAATCAGCTGACAGGAGGCATTTTTACTGCTTTTTTCCCTATCTTTTGCAAACTTCTCAATCTGCAACCCAGATTTGGAGTTTTCAAATCTACTTCCCGCCCTCCCAGCTCTTCTCAATGTCTCAGAGGAGAGGAGAGGAGAGGAGAGGAGAGGAGAGGAGAGGAGAGGAGAGGAGGCAACAATAGGGTGTTGGCAGTCATGCTTGTTAAAATAAAAATTTGTTTGATATTATATCACTGTATTGGTCCTTTTTTTAGTCCAATGTGCTACTGAGGAATCTCATCTAATGGCAAACACATTCGACTTTGGGTAAGAATTGCAAACATATGATTGATCCTTTTGGACAAGGGTAATTGTGACCACTCCACCGCCTGGTAGCTCAAAATCTTTGAACACACCCTAACCAGTGTGTGTATGTCTGTGCATGTAAAATGGTCAGGTAAACATAGAGAAAGTGCACCTTCCTTGAAAATCCTAATCTGAATGGAAAATCAATAATCATCCACAACTTTGATTAGAGGCATGAAAAAAAGAAAAACTGTGCATCATTTAGATTCCCTGAGAGTTGCTAATCTAATTTAATCTAATTTCACAGCAGTAAAAATAAATTTAAAACGTCATTATACACTAAGCTTATAGGCTATGAATGAACTTATATAATTTTGCCTTTAAGTTCATAACACTTCAAAATAGTTGATTCAAAAATAAAAACAGATTTCTTACAAATAGGAAAACTGTCTGTGAGGTCAAAAGTTGTACCTTCATGTACCTGCTGGTGATTCAGACATCACCTTCCTTCTGTTTTGATTCCATGAGATCCAAAACAGCACATTAGAGACTACAGAGCTTCTTTATTCCATATGAGTAAGCACCACAAAAGGGGAATACGCACGAAATTCTCCTATTTTATATTTTCTTGTAAAAAAAAAAAACACAATACGCCTTATATTCATTATTTAAATATACAGATTTGTATTATGATTGTTTTAAAATGATTTTTTTTTACGTATTGGGTTAATAGAGTAAGTCCAGTGAAGCCTTTGCACTTGTCTCCCGGCTGTACAAACTGGTGGAAAAAGCGCATAAAGTTTGCCATAAATAAAGACAAATCTTACCTTCAGCTCATGAATGGATATGGCAGCTCTGTTTTTAATAATCCATTAGATCTGTCCTTTCAAGCAGTTCAGATGGGAGAGCTCGCTTCAGAATAACAATATGAGCACTACTTTTCTCTTGCGCTTCTTTTTGTTACATGCCGCGCTCAAATCGCACCTCTTCAAAACGAAATATCCATCAGAAATCCACAATCTACAGATAACCGACGTGCTAGTTCTTAGGTTCTCCTCAGGTGAGACAGGAAGAACCGAACCGACAGGGTGTCCCAGAACGAGCTACGGAGACGTACGCAGTCCTCTTCCACAAAAGCCGACGATCATCCTATTTGGAGAAGCTTAGACTGGAGCGGAGCGCAGTGAGCCCAGCTGTCACCCACCCGCTGCACACACCAATACACACACACACACGCTCTCACACATACAGGGAGGAGCTACGTCTGAGGAATGGGAGCCATTGTGTCAATGGGGGGCAGTTATGGACAACTGTACTTCTATTTTTACGCAGCAGCCTTTCAGGAAAAATGCGCGTCTGAGAGAGGGGGAAAGCTTGAGGGAACACAGAAAGCAGCGACACATTACGAGGTTATTGTGAATATCCCTGTTTGGTACAGAGTCTCAGGTTTAGACGCTCCATCTCATCACTCGCAGTACCCCACTTTGTTGGGGATGAGATCTCAAGGCGTCCGCGCTCAGGACCGCTCTTCCTCCCCTGGTGGTCTCTCCTGGTCTGGCAATCACACGCGCTAATGAAGCTTGCAGTTACCAATAAGCTTCACCTTTAAATTGAAAACAACAGCAAAGTTCAACAAAAGCTGCTGTTTAAATTTATAGAATTTACAAAAGGCTAATGAGGCAAAACTTTTCATTTTGCAGTTTCGGAAACATTAATAAATTTAAAAAAGAAAAAAGACATACTAAGACACTCTGAGTGAAACACATTATATAGGTTCATTACACGACGTTCGATGTTTTCAAGCCGTTATTTTTGTAATTATGATAATTTCCCACTTACAACTAATGAAAACACAAGACTAAATGTTACATCAGACCAATAAAAAAGCATTTTAATACAGAAATGTCTTTATTCTAATTTCTAACAGTTGTATTCAGTAAATTTCGATTATGTGCTCCGATGAGGCTTGTTTGTCAGATTAAAATTACCTTAAAAAAAAACAACCTTTAAGCAGGTGTTAAAGATACTTTTCATCAAGCCCGCAGTTCTGTATTAAAATGTTTTAATTGGTCTGATGTAATATCCTAATCTCGAATATTGTCTTTTCATTAGATGCAAGCAGAAAGTCATCATGATTATCAGAAATAAAGGCTTGAAAACATTAGTCTGTGTGTAATTCGTCGATATAATGCGTTTTAATTAGTGAATTGAGTTACTGAAATAAATGAAAATTTCAGTAATTGTGTAATGTGTTTATTGGGTCTGTATTGCCGTAGTAACGCTCCCCACTCCTGGCTTTTTTCAGTGAATACGCTGTGCACCACAGAGGGGCGCCCATTCCCATTTACTGGAGATGCAGATAAGCATTCGACTGACAGATGACTTGACTCTTTTTTTTTTTTTTGATACTCTGAAGCAGCCACTAATGTAAGAATAGCCAATAAAGTAAGACCTTTGGCCATTTTATGTGTAGTAAAATGAATAATAGGCCGAAAATTTCATTATTTCGTGGATAACTTTGTAACACATTCAGTCAGATGACCTGTGTTCTCCTCCTGAAATCTTACACATTCCACTAAGGGATTTAACTACCAAATGGACATCAAAGTGTTTACTTGAAAATACTTAAAATAATATTTTACCATAAATTAAATTATGGATTTAAATATTCAAGCAACTGAATACATATAAGAGTTAATAGTGCAAATATTTCTGAAATTGAGCTTCACAACCATAGTTAAAGACAGAGTATTGCATAAAAATCCTTGAATAATCGAACATGATGAGATCATCATCCACTATACCTGTTTATGAAGAACAAAATCCACACAAAATCTGCAAAAAATTACTTATTTCTGAGAAATGAGCTTCTGTTATATTTTAAATGCTAAGCCAGAATAACATTATACAGTATATATTATGTTATAGGCTCAAAAACCTTATGACATTTTAGCAAGTTATTACGTTTTTGGCTTTATTATATTTAAAATGGCCAACATTACTGTTTTTTTGGCAGGCAAGTTATTGGCCACTATGACATCAAGGGTTGCTTCACATCACTTGGTCATGACCCCCTGGGCAGACAGCCATTTCACCCATATCACAAAGCAGCCACCGTTTACAATCAGATGCCAGTGATGTGTGCTCCATGCTGGCTACTCTCTTACAAGCTGACTTCAGCTTAAACAAGCCAAAGTAAACATCAGTTTGCCCCGACTGAAAACTGCAAGCCTCTCACAACGCACAAACACAAACTGCTAGCAGATGCTGTCAGACGTACAGCAGGCTGCAAAACAGCAAGCACACACCTGTGTGGACTTCTAGATCACACTATGTGAGCTCCAAGGGGACAAAGCTAATGGGGGTGATGGCTTATCATCAGAACAACAAGCCACCTGTGAAACAATACATCGGAGTGTGGGTGTGTGTGTGTGTGGACATAATTATGTTCTTGAGTAAAGAGCTGACAAGCAAAATTGCTTTCTTTTTACAGTAAGAGTAAGGTACAGTAGTGCTTACACGGGTACAATGCATCATTTACCCCCTCGCCAGTGAACCATCATAAAAGAGCACAATGTAAAGAAACAATACTACAGTGTTTCCATTCACTCAGATTTGAGTTATTTTCTAAAACATTTTATTTGAAATGGCCGGGAAATCTGAGGTGCACTCATTCATAAAACACCAAATTAAGGTCCCACATCCATACTTTATTTGCTCTATAGCTTAAGTTACATTTTGGTGATGCTGCCCTGTTAAGAGACTAAAGACATTTATTATAGACAAAGTTACCATGTTTAAATACCCATGGTGCCTGTAATCCCATGAAACAACACTGCAACAACAGTGCACATTATGAGTCTAAAATGTCCTTTCCCAATATATATACAGTAGTATCAGTTATACTGAATCTGATTAACCTAAAACAATGTTCAGTTGACCTAATGGGATTTTTCTGACATCACCAATCAGGCCTGGGTGAGGCAAGTAAAGCAGCCAACAGAATGTGGTTAATCGTAGTTAACTTAACATAATTTAACAAGAGAGACAGTTAAGAGGGTTTGAATAGTGTTTTTCCCTTAATAAATGAAAACATTTATAATCTACATTTGTTTGATGATTTGAAACATTAAGGATGATGAAACAAACAGAAGAAATCCTATCATTTGATTTTATTCTGAAATTTGTATGAGTTACATTTAATTTCCATTGGGGATTATTAAAGTATTTTTGAATTGCATCATGTTTCTATTGGGTTTTTGTGTCTGGAGGACCACAAGGGAATTAAGTTTTCGGCTTTATTGTGTTTGTCCTCAGTGAATATTATTGACTGTTGTCATGAAGGGCTGATGTTGCTCTCCTCTTTGCTATCAACTATTCAATTACATTCAGTTCAGCTGTAAGGAAATGAAAACTGTACAGGAAATGTTTACATCAAGCTGTTGCTGCAAAATCTGGTTCTACAAACTACCCATCCATCTGTTTACATCATTAATTTTCCATTTTCCAAAACCAGCTTTGTCCTTTTCTGACTGCTTAGTATTTCCATGGATAGTATAATTTGCAGTAGTTTTGTCTGGGCCCATTAGATGCTCTGTGTAATATGTGAATGAGTGGGGTTTACACTGGTGGAGGAATATTGTCTATGCCTAAGCAAACATCAGTAATTGTGCAAATTCTGCACGAATCAAACGAAATCAAACAAACTCACAGACAGATTGTGTTTTACACAGTGTGTCTTTAAATCCTCTAATTTAACTCTCTCTCTCACATACACCCTCTCTCACACACTTTGAAGTGGAAGTGTTGCGAAGTGTGGGAGGCAGGCAGGGTATAATTTGAGCTCAATAATGTCAAGATGCACACCAGTTAGTTTGAGCTCTGGAAATATGCTCGGCGTCAGAGCTTATTCCACTTATCCTGCCAAAGTTGTCCCAGAAGCATTTGGGTTCGGTGCACAGAGGAGAGGAGGATGAAATGGAGCAACCATCAGACTCCAGACTGGGACACACAGCAGTTGCACCACAGCAGTTCTTCAGAGATTTAATCAGCTCATACAAAGTTTTTTTTTCTTCTTTTACTTGAATATATAACCACAGCTCATTCCGGCTGTCTCCTCTCCAATCTCTGGAAACATTCTCATAGAGACTCTCATAGAAATCTATTCGTTCCAATGGCTTGCTCATGAAAACACCTTTTACACCCTGATCTCGTGGCTGTACAACAGATAGGATATGTTTTTGTCAAAAAAATACAATTCTTGTTGAACAGTTATTTCACAAGCTCTGTTAAAAAACATAATAAAACTTATACAGTTGAACACAAACTAAAGGTTGAAGAAAACCTTTGCTCAGCATTATCATAATTCCTCCCAAAATCCGCAGAATTAGGAAGAGTCCTGTAGTTACAGTTGTTCAGAATATCATGAGGGTTTATACAGAGATGTGTCAGGTGGTGATAACAGTGACGAGATCTCATGGGTCTCACTATAAAAAAAAATTATGACATTTATTTTCAAAATGAAGTGTATGGGTCGCTGTGCCATCTATCTCTTGGTCATTCTGGGTCCATTAGGGGTTCCTTCCCCTTGTTGTTGGGTGGTCTTGCTGTCGGGGTGCTAATGCCTGCCCGCTGCGGTGATCGCGTCCTGCGATTGGTCTGCACTGGGGAAAGTGGCAGTAGTCCACCCACCCAAATAACTTAATGGTTGAAGGTCATACAGACACAGGATCCGATTCCATCAGTGTGGTCTGTCTACTTTGATGCCAGGTACAGTTTTGATTTAACATATCTATTTTTTGCTGAGCATAACTGCTGAAGATGTAGGCCACCAGCTTCTCTACATGGTATGCCTAAAATATCGAGACATGTGAAAAAAAAATCACCACATTTCTTGATGTGACGTTAAGAAAGAAGTGACATCTGTCTCACCAAGTGCCACCCAGCTGCTATCATCACGTGACATGTCTTTTGAAGCACAGTCCCTGGCCACTTCATTAGATACACCTGTTCAATTGCTAGTTAGCCCAAACAGTCTTTCAGACAACTCATACTTCATTCAATTCATACTTCATCTTGCTCCAACAGCCATCAAGCCCTGGTGAAGAAAACTTACAGAAATTCAAGTTGAGCACAAGAATGGGGATGAAATGGGGTTACTTTGTCAATTACTTTGACTTGAAGACAATGCTGATGTCCTGGGATTTTCACTCACAACCATCTGATGGTTTTATTGAGAAAGGTTTGAAAAACAGAAAGTAAGGAGAAAAGCAGTTGTGTGGACAAAACTCCTTGTTGAATGAGTAGACTGGTTCAAAATAATAGAAAGGCAACAGTAGTTAAAATGATGTAGAACACCATCCGTGAGAGGATAGATTGGAAAAGCTATGCTTGGTCTGAATTTCAACTGCAACCTTCAGATGTATTAGTGGTTCACGCAGGTGGTGGTATGGTGGTGATATTTTCTTGGCACACTTTGGTCCCCTTAGTACTAACTGAGCATGTCATGGTAGGTTAGGTTGTTGTTGGACCAAAGTGCAGGAAAGAGTGAGGAAGCAGTATGGTGAGTAGATAAATTAATTTAATTAAAGAAACAGGTAAACTTACAAATGGAGGCAGGACATGGAGTGGTGTGACGTAAGGGTAGTATGCAGGGTAGCTTTCAGGGTAGACTTCAGGAGGAACCAGTTAAGAAAAATGACAAAGAGTATATGTACTGAGGGAAAGTGGAGAATGGACCAATGAACACAGAGAGTTAATCAGAGGGGAATCAGGATCAGCTGGTGGAAGAGAAACTGAGGGTAACTGAGGGAGAGTGACTAATTAACATTGACGAGCAGGGAGTGCGGCAAGGTAACAGAAAACATCTAAGTGAACTGAAATAAGTAAACAATGAGACTGCAAAAAGAACATAAATAGGGAGGAGCCAGATCTATCAGGAAATACAAACTTAAACATCTAACATAGGAATCCAAGGAAGTAACAAAATCCTAAACACCAGCAAGAATCTAATAAACCTGAATGAACTGAAATGAAGCAAATGAAGAATATGGCTGTGCAGAGAAAGTAAACAGAACACAAACTCAAAACCAAACATGGGCAGATTATGACAGAGTATTGTTTAAACTCTACAGCCTACCTGGGTGTTGTTTCTTATCATGCCCACCCCTTTATGACCACAGTGCACCATCATCTGAACGTCCTACCAGCAGTTTAATGCAACATGTCCCAAAACTCAAAGAATCCCAAACTGGTTTCTTGATCATGACAATGAATTCACTGTACTCCAATGGCCTTCAGTTGTTTAAAATTAAAAAAACAAAATTCATATTGCCTGCACAACCTTTCTTAAAGACAAAAACTGTTTATCCATAAATATCCACTGGAATCTTTTTTGTTTAACAATGAGGATGAGTACGTTTGTGCTGTTTGTGTGCAAACAGGGCAGCAAACTGTACATCCTAGAGGTAATTTCCACCAGCTGAGAGGGCTGACAAATTCTTCAAATCAAAACCAATACTTAGAAACCTCAGCTAGAATAGAATAGAAAAGAATAGAACTTTAGTATCATTTCCACTACAACTACTGTAGATTTAAGTGCACCTTCTCTGGTGTAAAAATATATCTATACAATAAAAGGAAAAGGGAAATTCACACATTCTGAAATCACCAGTCAAAAAAGAATTTAAACCTATTTGTTTGTCTTTTTATTTACCTGCATCTTCTACCTGAAGGCAGAAGCTGAAACAAACTATGTATTGGATGATTTGGGTTGTGTTATTATTTATTATGTTTTTCTTTTCCTGAGACATCAGGAATAATAGAGTTCATCCAGGGTGGGGAGGAAGCAGTAGGGTTTGTTTGAAAAGTTGTAAAAAGGCCAAATTAGACAATACCTCGTTGAAATCACTATAGTATTGCCACAATTATGTCCCAGCATAAGGGTACTCTCTTATTACTACTTAATATTGTAGAAATATAGTAACCACAACCTAAGCTGTTCCCATCCTCAGTTTTGGGCATCATTCCGATCATCATTCTGGTTACGTCCTCTTGTTGACACTTTCTGCACTCCTCGAGACACATTGACAGGCATATAAACACCTGTCAAAGGACTCTAAATCATATCTGGGGTAGTCTCTGCTACAGGTGTCTCCAGGATTATACTTTTCCATCATTATTCACACAGAGATACTGGGAAGGTGAAAACACCACAAAGTCAGCTCTTGTAATGAGCTGTGACTTTGTTGCCCCTGAGCACCAGAATAATGATCTTTTGATACTTTAACTCTCCCTGGATGTCTCACTGAATGTCACTGTCACCTGCATATGCATTCACTTATCTGCCTTAACACACGTTTTTATGCATTTCATGATTACATGATTACAGCAAATACAGTCAGACTCACAGGAAGAGCAGACCCAATTTAACACCATCTACCTGGCAGGTAACACTCTCACACGGTTTTAATTGATCTTGAGGAAATGTTTTCTACCTGTTTCTATCTTGGGTTGTCAGTAAAAAAGTTTCTAGAAACTGATTTGTATTCAGAGATAAGTCTTTGCAAAAAAAAAAAAAAGTCATGTAGAAGCTTAAAAATCGAAAGCACAAAACTTTTTTCACCTTTTCACCTTTTTTTCAACACGTTTTCACCTCTTTACGTTAACACCTGTAAGTGACAAGTCGTCAGGGATATTTGAAATGTGAAAGCTTTTAACAGGATGTTAGAGAATAATTAATAATGTTAACCCTGCTGGTACAAATTTTCTGCAGCTCTGCGTTTTTCATGTTGGCCACTTGCAGTCCTGTCTCGTTTGACTTTCTGGAAAAATGTCATGGGTGGCATTGTCCATGACCCATACTATTGTATATATTATACACTAGTGGCCTGTATTTTTCTCATTTTTGTGAATGTGAGCTGACAGGAAATGGGGTGGAGAGGGGGGTAAGACATGCAGCAAACATTGACAGGTCAGGACTCGAACCCGTGGCAACCGCATTGAAGACCAAGGCCGCATGGGTCACGTGCTTAACTACTGCGCCACTGCCGCTTCCATGACCCATGCTTTTTAGATGCTATCAGTAGGTCTACTTTATGAAAATGTGACTATATATTAAAAGTATTCCTATCCTTTAAACCCTTTCTTCAACAAACTTTATTGTTCTAATTGAGATTTAATGTGATAGCCCAACACAAAGTGATACACTGCTGTGAAAAATGTGGATTAAATAAAAACTGTTCAGTATAATTCCAGCTGTTCTGTGAGGTTGTCAGAGGTTGGTTAAAGAACATTAGTAAACAAGCAGCATCATGTAGAATGAAGACCGCAGCAGACAGGTCAGGGATAAAGTTGTGGAGAGGTTTAAAGAAGGGTGGGTATAAAACAATATCCCAAGCTTTAAACACCTCTCAGAGCTCTGGTTAGGCCATCATCTGAAAATAAAGAGTATGACAACTGCAAACCTACCAAGACATCACCGTCCACCTAAACTGACAGGCTTGGCAAGGAGAGCATTAATGAGAGGGACAGGGCCTTCTACAAAGCTGGCCTTTATTTAAGATTGAAGAGAAGGAGGCTGTTGTTTAATGAAAACGACTGTGTGTCCTATTTAAAGTTTGCTGCAAGCCATGTATAAGATGCAGCAATAGAAGAAGGAGGTCTGGTCAGATGTGACACAAATTCACCACATGTAGCTGAAAACTAACAGTGCATTTCATCCTGAAAACCCCATTCCTGACTTGAAACAAGGTGGTGGCAGCATCATGCTGTAGAGATGTTTTCCTTTAGTGGATTTTGGGAAACTGGTCAGAGTTTAGGGGAAAATGGAACCTGTTAGAGGATGCAAAAACATTAGTGCCTGGGATGGAGATTCCCTGTCCAGCAGGTCAATGATGGAGCTAAATACAGGACGCTGCAAAGGACTTCGCCTTCTAGCAGGACTATGACTCTAAAGATACAGTCTGAGCTACAACACAATAATTTAACAATTTTCATGTGTTAGAACCGTCAATGTCCTGTTCTAAATCCAAATGAGAATTAGTGGCAAATTAAAAAAAAATTAAACTTACATATTTTTGCCAAAAAGAATGGTCAAAAAAAGTCAAAGTCTAGGTGAGACACACCCCAAAGACTGAAAGCTGTCATTGCAGCAAAATGTAATTCTACAAAGTGTTGACCTAGGGAGGCTGAATGCATGCAACGGCTTTGCATAATTTCCCTTCCACTTCAGAGCTATGCATTACCTAATGTTGGCCAACAACACAAAATCCCAAGAAAATACATTGAAGGTTGCAGTTATACCATGACAAAATGCAAAAGGAAATTCAAGTGGCGTGAAAACATTTACAACGCACTGTATATATTTACTTCCTTACTAAATAAACTAAATTCCTGTCCTGTCATCAATCTGCTGTCAATAGTTGCCTAAAGTATTAAACGTATTATTAGGCACTGGCTCTGACTGTAAGCCTGAGGCATCTGTGTCAGCATTTACTGTATATACAAAATGTACGAGTGTGTGTTACAGTATGTGTATGTGCCTCTGACCTGTAATGGCATGGCTGACTAAGGTAACAGTAATAAAGAACTGTAAAGGAGACCATACACACACACATAGGCAGACACACACACAGCAGCCAGTGCAACTCCAGCCCGACCAGCTACAGTTTCCTCCCTGGGTCCAGGTTTTGCATGAAAGCCATGAATAAGTCAGCATTTCTGCATGGTAGGTCTGTAACTAGGAGTGACAGTTAGAGAGCACAGTCGTTAGAAACGCAGATGGGATTCAGTGTGTGTGTGTGTAAAAGAGTTAGAGGATGGGTGTGGTGGGACTGAGTGCGGGTGGATTTGCCCCTGTGTCCTACCTGCTCCCTCCCGCCGCTCCACAAATGGAAACCATGCTGCTGATGATGCTCAAAAGCGAGGTTGTTGACGTCAGTGGCAAATGTAGCAGAGAGGCGGGGAACCACCTAGGGTTCAGGTAATGAGAGTGGTTGTACACTTTCCAGTAATAAAACATCAATGTGAAGATAGTGAAGATACTTTTCTTAGTCAATGGAGTCATAATGCCTTAAACCTTAGATTAACAATACAGTATTTTGCTGGTTAATTAGCTAATCCAATCCAGCTTTATTTAAAAAAGACTTTACATTTCAACAAGAACAAAAGTTCTCCACAAAATACATACTTTAAAAAACACAGATGACATTATCATAATTGTACTGCACCCTCCTCTAAGGTTCAGTAAAATATTTTATTATACAGTGCAAGTAAAAAGTATTTCCACCTTACAGATCTTCTATTTTTGCTTATTTATCACACTTAAATGTTTCAGATCATCAAATTAATTTTAATATCAGTCTAACTAGTAAATACATAGATGGGCTAAGTAAATACAAAATGCAGTTTAATTAGGGGAAAAAGCAATCCAAACCAGCCTGGGCCTATGGGAAAAAGTAATTCTGGCCTTGTTATATCACGAATTAACTGCAAGGAACCACGTTATTTTATGATTTTGGTTTACTTTTACTATCCACTACCGGGCCCGATTACTCCCTGACCTGTAGGATTAAGATATCAATGAAACAGAACCTGTCTGACAACATGAAGTAGGCCTAGAAGATTTCAAAAAGCAACATGCCCCAACCCAAAGATGTTCAATAACAGATGGGAAAGAAAGTAACATGTAGCAGTCTGGGGTTACAAAGCCATTTCCAAGACTTTGGGACTCCAACAAACCACAGTGATTGCCATTATCCACAAATGGGGAAAACCTTCCTAGGAGTGCCTGGTCTACAAAAATTACTCCAAGAGAGAATTGACTACTTATCCAGGAGGTCACATTTTACAAAAAGCGTCTCAATGATCCCCAAGACGTTATTCTGTGCCGTGATGGAACAAAAAGGAAAACCTCTCCAATGTGGCTGGTTTGAGGAAATTCTGCAAAGAAGAGGTGGCAGAAATTTGTCCATATCAATGTAAAACACTCATAGCCAACACCTGATGGCTGCTGTTGTCACCAAGGGAGGCATAACCAGACACTACGTTTAAAATGTCATTACTTTATCATACACGGCCAGGTTGGTTTGGGTAGGTGTTTTAGCCTTTAACAAATTGTATTATTTTAAAAAATTTATTTTGATCTGCTCATGTTAATTTTTCAAATAATATAATTTGCTTAATGATTTATTTGTGTGTGACAGAAAAGCAAAAATATAAGAAATATAAAAGGCTGTAAATACTTTTTCACAGACCTGTTGCTCTTTCAGACAATTTAGTTGTTTTCGTGTGGATGAAGACGTTTCTCGGTAGGATAAATACAAAAATCATTTAGGAAAACCTCCTGTGGACATAGGCTAATTGGATAAGCTAGCAAATATTATCTTCTTTATAGTAAAAATACATATGCCTAATTCACTTCAACTTTTGCAAGTTTAATGTTTTGTAGAGACGGTGTGAAATTGTTTAGTTTTTAAACATTATGTGTTGCATAGGCTAAACATCTTTTAACTACATTATGCCCCCTCTGGTAGCTTTGACCAGCGGACCATTATTTGCTTCTGGATGAATATCGTACTCGTACTCGTTGTCTTCCGCTTTATCGGGGACCGGGTCGCGGGGGCAGCAGACTCAGCAGAGACACCCAGAGGTCCCTCTCCCCAGACACCTCCTCCAGCTCATCCGGGGGGAGCCCAAGGCTTTCCCAGGCCAGCCGAGAGACATAGTCCCTCCAGCGTGTCCTGGGCCGTCCCCTGGGCCTCCTCCCGGTGGGACGTGCCTGGAACACCTCCCGAGGAAGGCGTCCAGGAGGCATCCGGTATAGATGCCCAAGCCACCTCAACTGGCTCCTCTCGATGTGGAGGAGCAGCGACTCTACTCCGAGCCCCTCCCGGATGGCCGAGCTCCTTACCCTATCTCTAAGGGAGTGCCCGGCCACCCTACAGAGGAAGCTCATTTCAGCCGCTTGTATCCGGGATCTCGTTCTTTCGGTCATGACCCAAAGTTCATGGCCATAGGTGAGGGTAGGAACGTAGACCGACCGTCTCAGCTCTCTCTTCACCACAACGGACCGGCACAGTGCCCTCATTACTACGGCAGCCGCACCGATCCGTCTGTCGATCTCCCGCTCCATTCTTCCCTCACTCGTGAACAAGACCCCGAGATACTTGAACTCCTCCGCTTGAGGCAGGAACTCCCCTCCAACCTGAAGAGGACAAGCCACCCTTTTCTGGTCGAGTACCATGGCCTCTGACTTGGAGGAGCTGAACCTCATCCCAGCCGCTTCACACTTGGCTGCGAACCGCCCCAGCGCATGCTGTAGGTCTTGGCTAGAGGGGTGCCAGCAGGATCACGTCATCTGCAAAAAGAAGAGACGAAATCCACTGGTCCCCAAACCAGGCACTGTCCACCGCCACGCAATGTTGAAGAGCCGTGTCAACCATGACAGCCCCACAACATCCAGAGATTTGAGGTACTCAGGGCGGATCTCATCCACCCCCGAAGCCTTGCCACCGCGGAGCTTTTTAACCACCTCGGTGACTTCAGCCTGGGTGATGAAAGAGTCCAACCCCGAGTCCCCAGCCTCTATTTCCACCAAGGAATGCGTGATGGCAGGATTCGGGAGATCCTCGAAGTACTCCTTCCACCACCTGATATTGTCCCCAGTCGAGGTCAGCAGCCTCCCACCCCCACTATAAACAGTGTTGGCGAAGCACTGCTTCTCCCTCCTGAGGCGCCGGACTGTTTGCCAGAATCGCTTCGAGGCCAACCGGTAGTCCTTCTCCATGGCCTCACCGAACTCCTCCCAGGCCCGAGTTTTTGCCTCTGCCACAGCCCGGGCCGCAGCACGCTTGGCATCACAGTACCCGTCAGCCGTCTCAGGAGTCCCACAAGCCAACCACAGCTGATAGGACTCCTTCTTCAGCTTGACAGCAACCCTTACTGCCGGTGTCCACCACCGGGTTCTGGGATTGCCGCCGCGACAGGCACCGCAGACATTACGGCCGCAGCTACGGGTAGCAGCCTCGACAATAGATGCAGAGAACATGGTCCACTCGGACTCTATGTTTCCAACATCCCCCGGAATCTGGCCGAACCTCTCCCGGAGGTGGGAGTTGAATGGATCCCTGGCCGAGGGTTCCACCAGGCGTTCCCAGCAGACCCTCACTATGCGCTTGGGCCTGCCAAGTCTGTCCGGCTTTCTCCTCCTCCAGCGGATCCAACTCACCACCAGGTGGTGATCAGTGGACAGCTCAGCCCCTCTCTTCACCCGAGTGTCCAAAACATGCGGCCGAAGGTCTGATGATACGACAACAAAGTCGATCATTGACCTCCTGCCTAGGGTGTCCTGGTGCCAAGTGCACTGATGGACACCCTTATGCTTGAACATGGTGTTCATTATGGACAATCCGTGACTAGCATAGAAGTCCAACAACAAAACACCACTCGGATTCAGATCGGGGAGGCCATTCCTCCCGATCACGCCTCTCCAGGTGTCACTGTCGTTTCCCACGTGGGCGTTGAAGTCCCCCAGCAGAATAATGGAGTCCCCGGGAGGGGCACTATCCAGCACCTCCGACAGGGAGGTGCTGGATAGTGCCCCTCCCGGGGCAGCATTATTAATAATAATTATTATTCCTACTGTGGGGAAAGAACATGTAAAGACTTTTACTTAGGGCCAAAGTAAAAGTCTTTACTTGTTCCGTCCTATGTTTTCTGGTATGATTTCCAGTATAAAGACAGAGCGGGGGCAACCAATGTCTAAAAATGTTTATATTTCAAATGCTCTTTTTATTAAACTTCACACACTAACCCCTTGAATATTTTAACTGAACCTAATATTTTGTTAAACCGAGTCTTATAGGAATTCCTTCAATTTTCCTCATCTCTTTGTTGTATTTTTTACAATAAAATAATTGTTATATTCTTTGAGGAACATAATCTATTTATCTTTGATTATATGTAACAAAATAAGCATAAAAAACTATTGTGAAGCAAAAACCAATACAGTGATACTTCTTTTTTCAGATCAAGGATAAATATGTTAAAAACCTTTGTTCTTGTTCCTCAAGGCAGTGTTCTCACAGTCAAACACAGATCTAAACATGACAAACTGCAAGAAAAAACTGGCTAAGCAAGCCTTCTACTCCACCTGTTTGTGTTTAGCTTCTAGTGGGACTGTTTATTTCCTCAATTTCCATATAAAATCTCTTATCCCCTCATCAGTGTCTGGTGACAGTTTAGATGCATCTGCAGCTGACAGCACTAGTTTTACTCACTAGAAAACCCAAATAAATCAGAAATGCAACTTAATTTTCATCCTCATGGTTTTTTAAGATACAATTGTTTCGAGTACGCTCCCACATAAAGCTAAACTAAACATTAAATACAGCACATCAAGGCTTTGACAAAGAAGCAGCAACTCAGTTCTTCACAGCAATTCCCTTAAGATGGTAGACAGGGCCCTGCCGAGGATAGTGAGGGGAGCTGAGAGGGGAGCAGAGCTCTGAAAATGAACAGAGCCTCCTCAGATCCTACCCATGAACAGCTGCCATCAGTCAAACAGCACCACAACATCATAACCAAAACCACGAAACTGTTACACAGCTTCCTGACACAAACTGTTCAAAAGCTAAACTGCTGTTAAGATGCCCTACATTCTTGTACTTTTTGCACCATATCCTGCAGGCTGCCAGTTGCAGCAGTGCCAGACCGTTTGTATCCTTGGGTCACAGCAGTCCAGCCTTGCTTTGTTCACGTTTAAAGAAGAATTTTTTGCAAGTCTTTTTCTGCTGTTCCCTCAGCCTCTCATCCGTTTTGGATTCTGTTTTTTCTTCAAACACCAGGTAGATTATCAAGTTTTCTGACAACCTTTATAATATCCCCAAACCTGCCCTCACTGTTCCAGTAAATGAAGGATGGTGAGCAAGCAGGCTATTTGTGTACAGAACATTTTACTTTGTTGGACCTATGGATGCGTATCAAGTGTTGAGTTAAATTGATTTCATGAGGAAATGATCCCGTCCTGCACAGAAAAGCTCTTGAATACTACAGCAGCACAGAGAGTGGATACAGAAGCACCCATGGCATCACATTTTATTTCTCTGTTCTTGTTTGTGCTATTTAGAGTGCCTCACATCCACAACCCTTGAATTTTTCCACATTTTGGTAAATGGTAAACGAACTGAACTTATATAGCACCTTTGTAGTCATACTCACCACTCAAAGTGCTTTACACAAGAGCCACATTTACCCAATCACACTGACAGTCATACACCAATGGGCAGATCGGTAGGCAACTTGAGGTTAAACAGCAAGCTGAAATGGAACCCACAACCTTCAGATTGCAAGACGATTGCTCTTCCAACTGACCCACAGTTGCCTCTGCTTGCCAACAGTAAACATCGGTGCATTTTACTGGGATTTTATATATAACTGTAAAAATGAAAGAAAGGGATGTATGGTTTTGAAATGAATACAGTCTTTCTGAGTCAATACTGTAGAACAACCTTTCACTCCAATCACAGCTGCTTTGTTTTGGATAATGTCTCCACCAACTCAGCACATCTAGAGGCTGAAATCTACTCCAATTCATCTTTACAAAATAGTTCAAGCTCTGTCATAGTGGATGAAGAGTGTCTGTAAACAGCAATATTCAAGTATTATCACAGATTCTTAATTGGATTGTGACTGGGCCATTGTAACACACAAACATGCTATGATCCAAACCATTACATTGCTGCTCTGGCTAAATATTTGGGGTCATTGGGGGTACTGGAAGGTAAACCTCCACACCAGTTTTAATTATTTTGGATTCACCTACAGGTTCTCTTCCAGGATTGTCCTTTATTTAACTCAATCCTCTAACTTTAAAAGGATCTCCACACCACGATGCTGCCACAACCATGTTTTAAGGTGGAAATGTCTGCTGGGTGATGTATAATTTTATTTTTCTGCCACATGTTGTGTTCTGCATGTATGACCAGAGAACCTTCTTCCACAGGTTTGCTGTGTCCTCTACATGGCTTCAAACAAGGCTTATTCTGGCTTTCTTTAAACAATATATTTCTTCCTGCCATGGCCAGATTTGCAAAATGTATGACTGATAGTTTTCCTGTAGTCAAAGCTTTGGATCTCTGCAGCCAGCAGTAAAAAACTTTGAAAACCATACAATGTTTGTTTTTCACTTCACTGTTATGAACTACATTGTGTCACATTGAATCCCAATACAATATATTTAAGTTTGTGTTTGCTACCTGAAAAACTGTGAAAAAGTCTGAAGGGTATGAACATTTTTGCAAAGCTCTGTAGACTGAAATCTAGATCCAGGTTTTGTTTTTCCTGAGTCCAAATTCGAACTTCACCCTTAGTCTAAAAAATGATTTAATGACGTGTTGACACAGCCCCTACTGAATAAGTCATCAAACCTCAGTTAACACACCCCTAGGACTCATCTATTTTTCAGTCCAGTGGATTTCTTCCTCTGACTGCCTGTATCTCTGTGCCTTTCGATTTCAGTGTTTAAACAGTAGATCGTTAGGAACTCATCTGGTATTATTATGGCTGGAATGCTCTTTTTTTTTTTTTTTTACAGTCCAGCTATAATGGATTGTTTTTATTGAATTGTGTTTGTGGCTGGTTTGGATAAAGTGGCCTGGATCCATGTAACAGTAGGAGGGAGAGGAATTGAAAATGGACTTTGCCTCTAAAAACCACAGGATCTGCATTTACAGCAGAAGTCGCTAACTGCTGGATGACTCCCTTAACTGACAGTCAAATAGTTTGCTTTATGTCCTTTAGTTGCTTTATATACTGCGTGTTGCTAGTTTAGCTGCAGCAGCACGTTGAGATGCAAAATACTTCATTTTTACAGTGTCACCTGAGAATTAATGTCATCATGATCAAACCCTCCAGGTTCCTCCACAGACAGGCTTTAGCTTTGAACTGCTAAATGACTGATGGCTGAGATGAAAGAAAATATAGGTCACTATGGGTGAGGGTCGGCAGAAGCAGCATAAATCACATAGAGATAATAACCAGATATTGTGGAGGATAATGGCCTAACCGAAGCCATTACAGGTAGATGCTACAGCTATAACTCCACAATCTGCCACAGAGCCGCTAAACACTGGATTGCACATTTTACCGCTAACAGATAATTTGGCGTTGGGTTTTGTGGTTTTAAACATGAGGTGATTACTGATTCGAGGTCAGATGGAATGAAGTGTATTCAACAAATAGCATTTAGAGATTCAGTAACCCAGTAAATTATAGCTTACTTAAGCTACACTGACAGAAAGATGATCTTTAATGCCAAAAATAGCTTTAAACTGTTTTTTTCATGAACTGAATTTAGACATACATGCATCCAGTTTACCAAAACAGAAGACAAAGAATCTCCAGCTGCTAATATTTTTCATCTACATGGCTTCCACACTTAATGTGATTTGCTGTCAGATATTATTTGAGAGAGGTCTGTTTTTCGGTTGTCTGCTCTTTGATTTTTGTTCAAGTCATGTAAAAATATTCTCATCTCCTCATTAAGCAAGTTCACTCCAGGTTCCCTCAGACAGGAGGAAATTGTTAGATGAAGAATGGAGCCAAAGTATTGGAAAAACAGACTTCAGCTGCAAAAAAAGAAACCAAATGCATGCAGACCAATATGTTTAATTTACAGTGGAAGCGGTTAACAATCATAGTGCTTCAAGCACAATTCTAAAGTATAAAATGTTCCAGGACTTTGAGAGCTTTAAAGTGTGTGGGTTCCTACCTTTTATTTATAAATTCTTTGAAATAATTACATATCAGTTCACTGTTTTTCTTACTGAAGAAACCCTACTGGGCCTAGTGATTCTGTGCTTAAATGTGTTTTTCTTTTCTGAATGGAGCTACTGCTGCAGTCAGTTATTTATAAAATAAATTCTAAAATACAAATTGGCAGAGATATTACTGCTAGTAATTTTGTGAATTCTTTGTTTTTCTTCCCCAAAGAAAATAGCCCTATGTCAGTACTGTGATCAACTGTCTCTTTACTGGACTAGGCTATTGATGAATGTTTTGCTGCCAATACATGTATGTATTCTCTCTTTTTTTTAATTCCCATTTTAATAATTTTTAGATGTAGTCCTATTGTGTCTGGTTTCGTCCTTTTCCTGGACAAAGGCATTGATTGAGCAATTGTTGCCACTAGTTATTTGTGTCATGTCGTGGTGTAGTGGTGGACCCCATAATACAGACAGCAGGCAGAGTTGGGGTGAGTAAGGATTTAATAAACAAAATTTACTTAGCAAGTGGTGGCAGGCAGGCGTGAAACACAGGCAGGTAAAACAGACTTGGTATGAACAGAGACTGAGAACTATGAACAATGAACAATGAATGTTTCTGTGAGGAATGAACAGAAAGGCAGTGTATATATGCAGCATGGTGCAGGTGAAACGAGGAGACTAATTCCATGGTGCAGGTGGACCAAATGAAGCTGATTGCTATGGCATACAAAGGCAAGGAGTAAACACAAAAACATGGCTGGAACTAAATACTACAAGGACATAATCAAACCTAAGAAACATAACTGTAACAGAACATAAACCAGAAAGCACTATGAACTGAAAACAACCACAAGAAACCAAACTGTACTGTTATCACTACGTGTTGGATACGCTGTGTATGTTAACGCAGATTAACAGCAAGCCAAACTCAATTTTCATGAGCCAGGAAACCAAGCGTCTTGCTCCTTTATTATGGTCTTCTTGACAGCTTACAATTATTTACAATTGTTGCTTAAGAGCTCCATGAAAATGATAGAGTGAAACTACAAAGTAAACAGAAAGCAAAATATGCATCAGTTCTTCTGTTGCTAATAATACACAGTCATTTTAGCGATCTTTTATATGCTAATTAGATCGTTAACCTTATTGCTATCCAAAATAAAACAATCCTAGCTCTTGGGATAAGGCTAATTCCTGGTACAAACTAATTCACAAACTATCTCTAAATTAGCTCTAATAAAACATATAATGTTAAACAGAACATAGATTAAACTTACAGCCATTGCTTTCGAAGGTGTAAATAAAGATTTATGACACAGGAGGCGAAGTTTGCTCGTTTATAGGCAGGTATTTTCTCCGTAAAGCGTCTTTTCAACTAACTTTTACTTCTGCTACCCATAATGCATTGCAACCTAAGAATTCACCTTCAAAATAAACTACACGACGCTGGCTGCATAGACATCCTTTTTCTTTACATGAATTATTACTAATGAACTATTTTCAACTTTTATCCGTGGGCAGAACACTCCCCACCTGGCAGTGCTAATGTTATCAATGTTATCAACCTCTTCATTCTCTAAGAGCATAACAACATCTGAAATGGGGTGCAAATAAGTCTTTGAGATACCCTGAGAGGATGTCCTCACTTCCACCTTCCTGACTTTGGTGTCAGCGCTTGGAAAAGTAGTCGTGATGATGGCCATTGTCCATTCATTTCTGTGTGCTTGATTTTGCTTCAGCAACACAATGTCGCCTGGCTGAAGATTGCGATGTGTTCTGTGCCATTTGCGTCTTGATTGGAGGGTGTTGAGGTATTCGTTCCTCCAGCGATTCCAAAATTCATTGGAGAGTGTCTGCACCTGTTTCCACTGGGTTTTTGAGCATGTCTTTTCCACAAAAATCTCCTGGTGGAGAAGGAACATGTTGTTTTTGTGTCAATATCATTGCAGGACATAGTAGGAATGGTGAGGCAGGATCTGTCGAGATGGGAACCAAGGGCCTTGCATTGATTATAGATGATACCTCAGCCATTAGGGTACACAGCACTTCATGTGTCAGATGGATTTGTTTATTTAGCAAGAGCATAGAATCCAGTATTCTGCGAGTTACCCCAATCATCCTTTCCCAGACACCCCCATGTGGGAGGCATGTGGGGGATTGAACTCCCAGGTGCAACTGTTAGCGTGAAGGTAGTTGACGATGTTTGGAGGGTTCTTGCTTGAGTGTGTAATGCCGAGCTCCACGCTTGCTGCAATGAAGTTGGTGCCCCTATCTGATCGTATTTGTTTTGCTGGTCCTCGTATTGCAAAGAACCTGCGCATTGCATTTATGCAGCTGCAAGCGTCCATGGATTCAATAACTTCAATATGTACACCTCTTGTGGTCATACATGTAAAAAGTATTGCCCACCTCTTACTTTGTGCTGCACCACCTCGTGTAAGTCGAGTGATCACTGGCCAGGGGCCGAACACATCCAACCCGACATATGAAAATGGAGGACATGTGTTGAGTCTCTCAGGCGGGAGATGTGCCATTTTTTGAGACACTAGTTTCCCCTTGAGTTTCCTGCAAGTTACACAATGGTGGATAACAGACGAGACCAGTCTTTTGCATCCTACAATCCACAATCCAGCTTGCCTAACCGCACTTTCTGTGAACTGCCTTCCTTGATGCACGACCTTAGCATGATGGTGCAAGACAAACAACTTTGACACGTGATGGTTGCTTGGGAGAACAATTGGATTCTTGAATGCTGTATCCAATGAAGCCTGTTTGAGGCAACCTCCTACTTTGATGAGGCCTTCATCCATGTAAGGATCAAGAGTTACGATGGAGCTTGATCTGTGGACAGATAGATTGGCTTGGAGAGCAGCATATTCTTAAGGAAAGGCATCCTTCTGAACAGACTGGAGAATGAGATTACTGGCAGCATCCAGCTCCTTTGGAGTGTGCAGCTTTCTACATTCATGCCAGCCCCTGCATGAAGGGTTTGACGAGTCGCCTGACGAGTGAGAACGAGCTTGATGAGTTAAGAAGGCAATGGCACGTACCAGTGAGTTCCAGTTTGATAAGCGTTGGAAGCGCTCTGGTGTGAGTCCTTTCTCTTTAGTCTGTGTAGTGAAAGTAATAACTTGTCGGACTTCATCATCCGCTTCAGGTTCGATCAACTCGTATGACTCATGTGTCTCTGGTTCAGGTAGTTTGTAAAGTAAGTCTGGTCCCTTAAACCACATAGTGAGCTGGGATGCAGGTATTGACCTGGTTGCTAGATCGGCTGGGTTTTGCTCTGAGGTGACATAATGCCACTGCTCAGGGCATGTAGACTGGCGTATTCAGTGGACTCGATTATGTACATAGGCATAAAAATGCTTTGAATCGTTGCAAACATATCGAAGAACCACTCTGCTGTCACAGTAGAATTTGACAGTGTTTGGTTTGTGGTCGAGTTCTTCTAGAATGAGCTCTGCGATCTCCACAGCTAGAACTGCTCCACAGAATTCCATGCGAGGTATTGTAGGGTCTGGTCGTGGAGAAAGCTTTGCTTTCTCAAGCACAAATCCAACTTCACATTGTCCCTCTGCATTGACTGTTTTCAAGTATGCTACTGCTGCAATAGCCCAACTTGAAGCGTCACAAAAGACACACAATTCAGTGTATGTGGATTTGGAAAGTGAGGCTGGTACATAGCAGCGTGGCACTCTGAGGCTACTCAGATCTTGGAGGGATAGTTTCCATGTTTCCCATGTGTCCATTTTGTCATGAGGAAGAGGAGCATCCCAGTCTTCAACTCTACTTGACATTTCACGTAGCAAATATCTGCCTTTTATTGTTACTGGAGATGCTAGTCCCAAGGGGTCAAAGATGCTGTTAATTACTGAGAGAACCCCACGGCGGGTGTAGGGTTTGTCGTCAACAGCTACCCTGAAGGTAAATGAGTCAGTGTTTATGTCCCAGCACATTCCCAGACTTCTCTGATCTGGTAAAGTGTTATCACCGAGACTCAAGTCTTTGATGCCAGAGGCCAGATCCTCTGGTTTGAAGGCTTGCATAACTGAGACACTGTTTGAGGCGATTTTGTGGAGCTTGAGGTTGGACTATGCTAAGGATGCACATGTGCGCTTGAGCAGATCAATGACTGCTGATTCAGTGGGAAGCAAAATCAATCCGTCATCCACGTAGAAATGTCTCTCCACGAAATGTCTCGTGTCGGTTCCAAACCTTGCCTCGCCTTTCTGGATGGCTCTTCGTAGCCAATAGATGGCTACCGCCGGTGACGGGCTGTTACCAAAAACATGCACTCGCATACGGTACTCCTGCACCTCCTTTAACAGGTCGTTGTTCTTATGCCACAAAAATCTCAAATAATCTCTGTGGTCTAGTGTGACTAGAAACCCATAGAACATTTGCTGGATGTCAGCAGTGGCTGCAATGAGCTCTTTCCTAAACCGAATCAGCACACCAAGGAGGGTATTATTAAGATCTGGGCCTGTTAGCAGTACTGAGTGGAGCGACACGCCAGACTGCTCTGCACTACAGTCAAAAACTACGCGTATCTGACCAAGCTTCTGGGGGTGATATACCCCGAAAATGGGCAGATACCAGCACTCAGTGTCGTCGACAAAGGGTGGGGCGATCTCTGCATGATTGTTTTTAAACAACTTGTCCATAAACTCTAAGAACTGCTCTTCAATTTAGGGTTTATTGATTAAATTGCGTCTCAGTGAACCGAGTCTAGACAGTGCTTGATCTCTGTTATTTGGGAGTGGCAAGCGAGGGGACTTGAAAGGTAAAGGAGCGATCCAGCTATTATTTTCATCCTGGTGAACTTCCTTTTCCATTATCCTTAGAAATGCCTCATCCTCGAAAGACAGGGCGTGCTGGTTATCATTCTCTGTGTGCTCAAAAACTTTCTCTCCGAGCTTTTCTTCTGCTGCATGAGGTTTTGAGCTATATTTAACGAAGCTGTTCTTGTGCTCCCCGCCATAGTATGGTTTTTCTTTGATGTGGATCCTGTTAGGACAAGGGGAGAAGAAAGATGGACATCCATTGGAGAGTATGTGCGTTTTATAGACATTGACGGTTGGCTTATGAGCGTTGAGGCATACTTCCCCCACAATTACCCAGCCCAGATCCAGGCACTGAGCAAAGGGAGCGCTGGGGGGTCCATTTACTTGTTTCCATGCTTTGTGAACTTGTATGATGTCTCTGCCCAGTAACACTGCTATTTCAGCATCTGGATCATACTTCAGTATGAGAGGAGCAAGGTCTTTCAAGTGAGCGTGGGCCAAAGCTACTTCAGGCGTCGGTATTTCATTTCTATTAAACACTATCTTGTCGCATTCAATGAGGGGAGGGAGGTCCAGTTGAGGACCTCCTCCTACTGGCTCTATTTGGAACCCCACTGCTTTCCTGCCGAGCATTTGAGTTAGACCAGCACACGTTCTCATATGGTATGTCAGAGGACTTCCCTTTATTCCAAATAGTTCAAAGAATTCGGGACGGGCCAGTGAGCAATTACTCTGATCGTCAAGGATCGCATACATCTTGACAGCCCGTTCTGTTTCACCTTTAGGGAAAACTGAGGGGAACGGCCTTCACCGCAGATCTCAGTACACCGTGACGTTACCTCAGGCTGCATGTTGTCTTGGATCTGGGGCTCTGGTTCAGGTGTATTTTCTGGCCGGGGTTGTTGAACTCCATCAGGGTGCATGGCGGAACAGTGTTTTTCGTTTTGACACTCCTCGCAACTGAGTTTTATGGCACAGTCCTTTATCGTGTGTGTGTGAGAACAACAGCGAAAACACCATCTGTGTTCCTTGAGTATGTTTCGTCTTTCCTGCAGTGGCTTGATCCGAAAAGCTCTACATTTGGCTAGAGGGTGTGTTTTCCTGAGAACGGGGCAGTAACATGTCAGATCATCCTCTTTGGCTCTAGAAGGGGCAGTTGTATTGACCTCTGTTCTGTTCACAGTTAGAGTTTTGTAGCTATTTTGTTTAAATGGTCTCTCACCTTTGTTGAAAGGTTGGCTGCTGCATATCACAAAACTTGGATCATTTCTCGCTCTTGCCTCCTCTTGGACGAACTTCACAAAATATGAGAAGGGAGGAAATGACACTTGTTTTTTTTGTTTGTATTTTGAACCTGTATGAAGCCATTTTTCTTGCAAACTTGGAGGTAACTTTTCCGCTATGGGCTTAACACCTCGTGGTGTGTCGAGGTAAGCGAGGCCTGGGAGATAAGCTTCACCTTTGGCTGCTTGCAGCTCGAGGAGCAAATCTCCTAGCTCCCTGAGTTTTACATTATCTCTATTTGTAAGGCGAGGGAAGCTGTCCAGTTTTTTAAACAAGGCATTTTCTACAACTTCGGATGTAGCATAACACTCTTCTAACCTGTCCCATGACAACTGGAGGGCAGCTTTGGGGTTAGTGATATAAACAGCTCTGATTCTTTTGACATGCTCGGAGGACTCTTTACCGAGCCACTTTACTAGGAGATCCAACTCCTGGCTATATGTGAGACCGATGTCTTCAGTTGCATTCAAGAATGATGACTGCCATGTTCTGACATTTTCAGGAGTGTCATCAAATTTAAAGAGTCCTGCTGTGATCAACTCTCTACATGCAAGGAACCTAGCAAAGTCAGTCATAGGTGGATAACTGTTCTGGGGAGCATGGTAACTGTTTGGCTTCACATTGTCTCTGGGTGTGTCAAGAGCTTCACCTTTTACATACATTTTCTTGAGCGCTGGTGGAGAGGGAGTTTGCTCAGATTTCCTCGGAGCGAATGATGGTGGTTTTGTTGCTGGTTCATCCAGAGGTGTTTCTCCTTTAGATGAATGTGAATTTAGCTGGGTTTGATGTTGCACATACTCCATAGTTCGTTGTCTGATGACTTGTGGCGGGACTGCACTCTTTACACTTTCTTGCTTGTCTTGTTCGGCCGCTGCAGCAGCTTCTAAGACCTCTGCTCTTGCTGCAGCAGCTGCAGCTTCCTTTTCTATCTCCAGCATCTTTAAATCCAGTTCTAGATTTGCCTGTTGCTTTTTAATTTCTAATTGTTTTTTAGTGTAAGCGGCTTTAGCATTTGTGGCTTCAGCAGAGGCTGGTGCGAAGACGGCGGCTTCCATTATGCTGGATTTCAAAGATGACTTTAAGGATGAGTGCTTGGAGCCAGAATGTTTGGATCTAAGCTTGCTTTTGATGATGCTTCAGCTTCAGAGTTTGCTATTTCTGCTGCCTTTTCTTCTTGAGCGTTGTCCATCACTGTGGCATGGGTTTTATGCTCCACTAACTGCTGATGTGGCTTTTCACTGTACTGTTATCACTACGTGTTGGATACGCTGTGTATGTTAACGCAGATTAAGAGCAAGCCAAACTCAATTTTCATGAGCCAGGAAACCAAGCGTCTTGCTCCTTTATTATGGTCTTCTTGACAGCTTACAATTCTTTACAATTGTTGCTTAAGAGCTCCATGAAAATGATAGAGTGAAACTACAAAGTAAACAGAAAGCAAACTATGCATCAGTTCTTTGTTATGTAGAATAAATGCACCAAATAAACCGCTGGTAAAAGAAAACATGCATAAAAATTAACCTTAGCTGTTGCTAATAATAAACAGTCATTTTCGTGATCTTTTATATGCTAATTAGATCGTTAACCTTATTGCTATCCGAATTGAAGCAAACCTAGCTCTTGGGATAAGGCTAATTCCTGGTACAAACACATTCACAAACCATGTCTAAATTAGCTCTAATAAAACATATAATGTTAAACAGAACATAGATTAAACTTACAGCCATTGCTTTCGAAGGTGTAAATAAAGATTTATGACACAGGAGGTGAAGTTTGCTCGTTTATAGGCAGGTATTTTCTCCGTAAAGCGTCTTTTCAACTAACTTCTGCTACCCATAATGCATTGCAACCTAAGAATTCACCTTTAAAATAAACTACACGACGCTGGCTGCATAGACATACTTTTTCTTTACATGAATTATTACTAATGAACTATTTTCAACTTTTATCCCTGGGCAGAACACAAACCTAAACAATGAACTGAAGCAACACCTGGAAAACAATGATCAGAAACAAGATCCAAAGCTTAACTGTGAGAACAATAAGAGAAAAAAACCCAAAACCAAAAAACCAAACACCCCCAAATCATAACAATTTGAAGACTTTATATTTTTCTTTTACATTGAAAGTATACTGGCTAGGTATACTTGTGTTAATCTGTGTCCCTTTCTGAAACAGGGATATAGACAGAGCTTTTGATGCCATTGACCATGTGTTTTGTCTTTGTTTTATATTACTGTGTTTAAATCAGTGTGCTTGTGTATACCTGTGGATATTTCCCTGATAATCAATGAGTTTTTATTTGATAATCTATTTGTTTTTTTAACATAGAAAGTACCCCTGGCTCTTCTAGTGCTTCTTTATTTAATTATGAGACTTTACTGGACAAGACAATTAATGGAGGTATTCCTGTTGATAAATATGTTTAGTCTGTTTGTTTTTCCTTCCCTTTGCAAGTATTCCTGCCTCAGTGCTGTTGTGTTTAGTTTGACTGCATTCATTGCTTTTTTGATGAAACCATAGACCGAGTTACTGTTGCCATTAGTTATTGGTACATATTTTTACTCATTTTCCTTTTCCATTGTAAGTATACCCGGTCCAATATGCTTGTGTTTGTCTGTGTCTCTTTCCTAGATGGAGTCATTGACAATGCTATTGATGCCATTAAATGTCTGTATTGAGCTTAATTTTTTTGTGTCTCTTTCAATGAACCAATTAGCAGTGGGAGCACTGCTCCCACTAACTATGTGTTTCCATTTGTAATGGATTTTTTTATTGAAAGTACCCCTGGCCCTGTGCTTCTGTGTTTAGGAGATTTTCTTTTCTGGACAGAATTATTGCAAATGATATTACTGGCATGGACTTTGTGTTGTTTTCAATAGTAAACTCTTTTGTGTTTACCTGTATTTCTTTAAGTAACAAGATCAAGTTAAAATAAGTTCAAGATGCATTTTTCTGTCAAAATATTAAAACCCTATGCTCTATATATTGAAAATCTCTTTAAAAGTGAGCTACGTTTAAACTTGCGTGACACAGTTTATAAAATGAAACCATCATTTCCTTTGCTCATTTTTCTCCAGACCATTATTCTATGACAGCACATTGGAATAACATCTATATTGCATTATCGCATGGCCCAGTTTTCGGCGGTATTCTTGACACACATTACAATGTGCTGGGAGGTCTTTCTATCCTTTCTGAAAACTCAGAAAAGTTCTTCTCTGAGAGTGTCTGAAGCCTTTATGTGAAATTACAGCCTATCTAACATATCAGATGAAATCTGTATATCAACAGAAACTCACAGCAGAGGGAGCCTCAATGGTTCTCTGTATATGTGACAGCAAATTGAGGTCCTCACAGGGATACCAAAAGAACAAAAAGACACAAATAAAGGCTTTTGACAAAAGGAGAATTGGGGGGACAGATGGAGTGGGAAAAAGATGTGAAAATCATAGGGCCAGTTTCAGAAAAGAAGGGACAGAGGAGAAACTTCTGCTGTCAGCATGGAGACGATGGCAGGTGATGGAAGGATAATGACAGAGGGAGGAGCTCCTCTAACCCCTCCTGACCTCCTGGATCCAGCTGCTGGGAAGAGTTGAAGGAAGCGGGTGTAGAGGGAGAACATAACTTGATGGGATATCCTGCCTTCCTGCCTCCTAACCTCTCTTCCTCTGACTACTAATGTCTGTTCCCATCGTTTCACAGCCACCTCTGCAGGATGACTGCGCTGGCAAAGACACACTCAGAGACACCTCCTGGGATGACGCACACACACACAGGCACCCAGATGGAGGCACCACACTCTGATGTACGCAACCATTCACACATGCTGACAGCCAGCAAAAAAGTCACACACTCAAACACACCTCCAGTTCACTCAATATTCACAGCCAAGGACGCTTTCGTTCAGGTCACCGCATTACACAGGGCTGAATGACAGTGTTGAAACTGTAGAACGGAGGACATGAGCTGGACACAGACAGTCTGCCAGGAATGGCAAGAGGAAAAACAATATTATCATGATGTGCAGTAATGTTTGCTTTACTGAGAGAGCCTGGGATATCTTTCGGTGTTCACTACCAATCAAATATGCAAATAAGAGCTTATAGGTGGGTTTAAAGCCTGTGCATAATTGCCCCAAGATCCTATTAAATACCACTGGTCAATGACTTTTGCCAGATGCTAAATAACTTTAAAAGGCTTTGTTAATTTGTTAATAAAACTGACTATAGTCGACTGCCCTTGTCCTTGTCCTGCCAGACAAAGATCAGGAACTTGTGGAGAGCTTCACAAACACCCCTTCCTCCAACATCATCATCCACAAAACATCAAAGCAGGAGCCACAGCCTTTTTTTTGTATTGCCCTCCTACCTCCAGATGCAGTAATTACAGCTTATACAAGACTTCAGCATTATAACGCGTCTAACCACTGTGTCATAATACCACAAAGTACTTCAAAGAGGTAACACTCATTTGAGGAGAAAAATAAAAACCTATGGATTATGCATAAGAAGGGACTGATTCAGCCTCCCAGAGCCGCTGGAAGCTCAACCGGAGCAAGACCCCTAAAAAACTTGATAATGGAGATTAATGCTGGCGTAATTTTAGTGTTAATCACAAAATGGTCCTGTGGTAAAAGCTGTTTTCACCAGAATTTGTTTTCACATTAAAAATGTGAAGCCCATTTCTCGTGCCACAATAGGATTTTACAGCAGCTACGAGTGAATTTAGATTGTGAGGTTGAATTTTGGTGTCTGAACAGCTTGGGAAGAGAAACCGTAGGAGAACCAGACACGGCTGTTCTATATGCTTCAATACTGCCCTCTTGTGTTTCTGTATATCCTACTCAACCAGTTATACTAATAATTACCAAGTTTCAGGTAAGGCAGCTGTTGAAAATAAAAACCACTGTCATTATAAGAAAAAAGCCAACAAGAAAAAAACGAAAACTAAGTACTCCTTAAGTGTACCTAGTCTGCACCATTTGCATAAAAACTATATAAAAACAGGAGTTATAAAAGTTTGTACATCTGGAGAAAGCAGGTGAGTCTGATCACAATGCCAAGTCCGAAAACCATCAGCAAGAGAAGTAATTGTTACTTCCCATCATTTTTAGAAGGGTTACAAGGCCACTTCCAAAATAGATTTAAGTAAACACTTCTATAAAAAGAGATTATTCACACATTAAAAACAATTAAGACGGTGGCCAATTTTACCATAGGTGGCCATGCCAAAAAAATCACCTCAAGGTCAAACACACAGAGAAATTACAAAGACAAGAGCCACATTTCAGACTTTACAGGCCTTAGATGGTGTATTAAAATTAAAGTTTGTGAAAGTTCAGTGAGAAAAAGACTGAACAAGTACTGTATGTCTTATTTTGAAAAAATCCCCCAAGAAAGCCTTTTCTCAAAAAAATATATGGCAGCACAATAATCCACAAGACTTCTGGGACAGCATGCTTTGGACAGATGAATCAATACAGAGGTGTTTGACATAATGCACAGTGCTATATTTAACAAGAAAAATGTGCATGTTTGTTAGTTGAGGCATGATGACGTGTTTCCTTAGTTTCTAAATAGAAGCCAATTTTCATACCCACAGAGACAGGTGTGCAGGTGGTTGTGTTTGTGCTGTTTTCTCCCTTACTACATGGTGTGATTGGGAGGGGCAGCCCCTCGAGTGTTACTCATTGATACCAATCAACAGGGCTTCTTTAGTAATAGGAACCAGGATGGAGGCTCAGATGGTTATCTCTGCCAGTGTGGTAAATTGACCGGTGTCTGCAGTTCTCCTGTGATTCATGAACCTGCTCTTACCCGATTCTCTGTTCCTGCCTTTTCAGGTTGGATTCCTCTGATGACCTTGCCCAGGATTCCATGCCCCTGTTCTTCATGTTTTGCTCAGTCGAGCACCTTGAACCTCCTCCCTGCCAATCCTGCCATGAGTCTCCCTCTCCTGTCTCGAGCCCCGCAACTCAGAGAACACCTCCAGGAAACACCGAATTATTGCTCACCTGCCTGTCCACCCTCCAACACAGCTCGCTCCGCTGAAGCGCTGCCACTCAGAGGATTACACAAAGAGAGATTCAGTACTTAGAACCTGCGTGCCACTACTCCTGCCAAACTCAGCCTCTGTGAGAACTTACCTCCTCCAACAAGCCTTCATCCACCGCCTACAGTAACCTCACACCTGCACAACCTACATTACTTTCATCCAAGTAAACAATAACATCTCACCTCTCCTCCTCAGTGCCTACTAAGACTTCCCCAGCAGATCCAGTCAGTGTTCTGTTTCAGCCCTGTTGTGCTTCAATAAACCTGTTAAACTGCTGTTCTGCCTCGGTGATTGTTGTCCATACTCTGTCGTTTCTGAACATTATAACAGCAATTGGACTTCTTTTGTTTCTTGAAGATTGTTTTTATCTAGATGACTTTTTCAGTTCCTAACATGGGTTGGAAGTACCAGGCTTATAAATTGTCATAACAATCACACTAATAGGGCTGTAAGGGTCACTAACGGGCCATCAACGCCACATCTATCAGTTGCCCTGTCTTCCCTGACCAAAATGGTCAGTTTGCCATTTTCAACAGTGTCCCTTGACCTTGAGATGTAGTTAAGTTTCCTCTGTTGTATAGGGCCATTCTTTTGTGTAGCTGCTGTTTGGTTTCTCCAGTGTAGACGTTTGAATATTCCTCACTGCACTAAATTGCATTCACCAATCTGCTGAGCTTGTGTTTGGGTGACAAAACCCCCAAAACACAAGGTGATGTCATGTCATGGGTGCCACCAACATATGATCTGAGCTTTTTTTGCAGTAACAGGACCTGGGCAACTTGCGGTCATGGAGTTGATTGTGAACTTTTCTTTGTACCAGAAACAACCCATACAATTGAGCAGTAAACTTTTGGAAGAGGGTTGACACATGCAAAGTGTTTTGTGGCACTGAACTAACATTGAGTTAACATTGCAGACCAATTTGAAGACACCATCTGTCAACCACAGTGGTGGGGATGCTCAAACTTGATGGGAACAGGCCAGAGCTACATATATGACAAAATAGGAAGGAAACCTGTTTGAGGCTGCAGAAGACTTGAGGCTGGGGCTGAGGCTCACCTTTTACTAGGACAACAATAATAAACATACAGGCAGAGTTATGATGGAATGGTAGATGAATGCATGTTTGTGTTAAAACTGCCCAGTATAAGTCCTGACCTAAATCCAATTGACAGTCTGTGGCCAGACTAAATGTTCACAGATGCTCTCCATTTAATTTGTACCAAAGTGTTTTGCGAGGAAAGGTGGGCAAGTATTTTGTGTCTGCTTGTGCAAAGACACCCTTCCCCCCAAACATTGCAGCTAATATTTGCAGCAGAAAGTGTTTCTACAAGGTGTTCACTCAGGGAGAGCTAAAAACAAATGCAAGACATACATTACAGATTTTCATTTGTAAAACAAACTGAAAACCATGTATTATGTTCTTTTTGTCTAATGTGTAAAATCCCAATAAAGGTAATATATTAAAGTTTGTGGTTGAGGCTTGTCTGTATAAGAACAAGTGGGCCAGCATTTCTCCACAGTAATATAAGAATAATAGAGACTGATAAAGCCAACCAGAATACAACATTCACTTATTGGTGCTACATCTACAAACTACTGACTTTGTTTATTATTAAGTAATAACTGGGTGAAATCTGTTGCACATTGTTGTACACTTGAGGGTAGATTTAAACATTGTTTGAACCTGGTAAAAACCAGATAATTTCCAGGTCCAGATATATACAACTAATAAATACAACTACTAAAATAAAAAGATCTAATAAATGTAACATAACATACCAAATCATGTAAATTGATCAAATTGACAGGTTTTTTGCATGACTGTAATGAAGAAATTGGTGCTGTCAGAAAACTCCCAGTTAGAAAAACAGTACAGAAAACGGTGACATCTGTCAAACCCTGTTCCTATTAAAGATGCCTTATTTCTCTGTGAATGTCATTTAAATTCAAGTCCACTAGAAGAGAGCTGAGTAGGTGAAAATCGATAGTGCGACATTACAACACCAAGACGGTGTGTGAGTGTGTGTGCATGTGTGTGACTCTCTAAGGGAAGTGCAAAAATCTTGTCTTTTTTTACACCCATGGTACCCCTGTTACAATTATTTGGCAATTTTACCTAAACATTATCAATATTACGAGGCATTTTGACATTTAGCATGGATAGGCAGGGAAGGAACATGTTCAGCAATGTCATGACCTACTTCCTTTCTGGGAAGTCAACATTATCATCATCATGGCATGTCACCAGCCTTCCGCCATGTCACCAGCATGTCAGCAATTTTAATTAGTCATGAAGGGTGTCTGTCCCATTTATCTGAACAATGATTTAATTCAGCTTGATGCCTACAACCACTCATTTTATTCCACATGTAAGGTTTCCACAATAATTTGGAGCATAGCAGCGTGTGTAAAAGATGTCATTTTAGAGCCACATTCCTGCAAATGTAAGCCACAACTGTCACCATGTTGTTTCTGATCAAAGCAGTACTGTTATGCAGATATATTAAAAGTAGAAATGCATAAAGAAGTACGTAAAAGAGGCATGACTTCTGCTCTGTTTCAGTAATTTGGACTGGTGAAGGTAATCTGAAAAGCAATACATTAAACAACAGTGACACCTTGTGGGAGTTTGTGACGAATGCAAGGTGATTAAAAGCTTATTGAGTCCTGATTTCACATCTCAGACAGGAGCAAGGCACAAAAGTATAAATTTAAACTCATATATGTTGACCATACATACTCATACATGTGGGTTATTATAAACCATCCATTTAAAGGCTATGTTGTATGGAGGACCGATCCTGACAAAATTAAAAATAAAAGCAGAAATATATATATTTTGTTTTTCCTTTTCCTTAGACATGCATTTTCATCAAGAAATGTATATATTTTGTTTTTCCTTTTCCTTAAACATGCGTTTTCATCAAGAAATGTATATATTTTCTTTTTCGTTTTCCTTACACATGCCTTTGTGCTTTTTATGTTTCCTCCTCTCTCTTTTTCCTTTACCGTATGCATTTCTCCTTCATTATGCAAATGAGGAGGGCTGCCTTCTTCTCTCCAGCTCCTCTACTATTGGTCAATAAACACGAAGGAGGAGGATCCATGTGCAGGCCGAGGGTGTGTCCCTATTCAGGGGCTGGATCCTTCCAAGTCCGTACTTGTAGGCCGATTACGTCACAGCGCGGTGCGGAAGGTCTGTCAAAGGCGGCCGATGAATGTGTCCTCCTTTTGCCCGATTTGAAGGATGGGTTGTGAGTATCCTTCGTGATCCATCTTTTCCCATGATTAATTGCGGGTCGAAGCGGTTTGGTCAAGCAGGGGCAGCACAGTGGCAAAAGCTGTGAGTAAACTGTGAAAAAATACACTTTCTGTGACACAAATGAACTTTTACAATGTTTTTAGTGCGGGAATATAACTGTGTAGATGTGAAATATCGGTACGGTCCAACTAAAAGATTCTGCGCTGGTCACAGTACCAGGAAGATGGAAGAACGGCTGTCTGCTATGAAGCCGTCATCCAGAACCAGTTACGGACCAGTACCGCAAATTAAGTTTTCCTTCACACATATTGATTTGCATGTAGATCAGACAGAGCAGTTTGGTCTCATCTAAATATTCTTTTGCATGTTTGTTGTGCCCCCTAAATGGATCATGACAAATTGACTTATGGCTTTCTTTTAAGAAGGGGTTTCTTCTTGTCACTCTTCCATAAAGGCTACATTTCTTCAGTTAATGATCAGTAGTTCTCCTGTTCTCCAACAATAGCTGTAGACAGTGGTGGTTCTTGCATGGATTGCACCTTTGGCTGGCTCCTCCTTAAGTTATTTAAAATGCAGAAAATCATCAAAATTCTGGGGTGGGATAAAGGTCACATACAAGTCACTTGAAACAGTCTGGTATTTTCATCAACAAGCAAAAGACGGCAATTCTCCATTAACTGCACATCCATGAAAACATTGAAAACCTGTTTAAGGCACAACTGACAGATGTAGTTATATTTTCTGTCTGATTCTTGCAGACACCCCTTTCTAATGCTGCCCTGGTCTAACTGTCCATGTGGCCCACACTAAGAACCACCACTGGCCGGGGTTCTCTGCAGCTCTTCTGGGGAAACAGTGATAATCTTGGGAGCTTTTCATATGAATGCTCTCCTAGCCTGGCCTGTCAGTTTAGGTGGAAGTCCATTTTCAGATGTCAGACTAAACAGGGTTTTGTGACATGTTTAAAGCTTGGGATGTTGTTTTATGACTTGACCCTGCATAAACTTCTCCACAACTTAGTCCTTGAACTGGCTGCTGTGTTCCTTGGTGTTCATGTTGCTGTTTGGTCAGTAACAAAGCCCTGAGGCCTGTTCAGAACAACCGTATTTATACTGTGATTAAATTACGTACAGGTGAAATCTATTTACTAATAGGCTAACTTCTGAACACACTTGGATTTGCTGAATTTTATTTAGGGGTTTGAAAGTAAAGAGTGGATAAATGTTCACACTACAGTTTTTCTTTTTCCTTGGTCTTCACAGTTATGCTCCGAGTTCATCGATCACATAACATTTAAAAAAAAAATACAAATCAAGGCAGTTTTGTTGCAAATTTGCTTCAGCGTGTCATGAGTCCTCTTTTGCCTTGCTGCTACAGCGCAACTACAAGGCACATGATGCATTGCGGCGACTCAGCGGTTATCATGACACATCTCCAACCAAAGGAAAAGCTTCCTCTCTGTATGAGCGTTTTATTTGTTAACCTTGGAGTAAGGGTGACCCCATTTGTCGCAGTTTGAGAAGTAAACAGCTCCTCGTCCTGTCAGGCAGATGCTGTCTACCAGTTAATGTGTGCCGGAAGTTGTCCAGCGCTATCGTTGACACTCACAATCTCGCTGAGACAGAGCTTTACGAGCTAGTCGCAGCTAACGCAGCTAACTGAGGAGAACCGTGCCGTCAGGGTGCTACATTCAGCAAAAAACAGCCGCTGACAGGAAGAAATGTGGACTCCCCATCTATGGGGTTATGACACAGAGTAACAACAGAAGGTGGGTACCGATATTTGTATTGCGCTTGGATCTCAGTGGGTCTTAAAAACAGCGGTTTATGAGCTAAACTTGACAGCTAAGTTAGCGTCATGTTATAACTAAGTGAAAATGAAAACATGCCCATAATGGGCGCATGCTTGCTTTAAAACGGGGAGATTTTTGCATGTTTTAAAGGAAGACTGGTGACATTGTTAGTCATGTATGTCGTCAGTTATGTTTAACGAGTTAGCTTGTGAAACGTTATCACGTGAGATAGCACAACACAGGAAGCCTTTAGTTGCCTCGTTTCATTATCACTACTACAGTTTATCAAATGACCCCAGCCATTCTGTGCTGCTCATTGCACGAATACGTGTTATCTTGTATCTGATGTATCATTAAAGTCGCACTGCTGTAATAAGTGACCTCATTTCGTGCTAGAAAATTAACATTTCTCCTTGACTTGGTGTTGCTTTATGGGTCAGTGTTTCTGGAAGGCTTGACGTGTTTTCACCCAAAGTGGACAAACCGGGCTTGATGAAAAGAAGGGAGATGAGGGTGTTTTCTGAGCTGGTGTGTCCAATTTGGCTCCCCTTTGCCTGATCTGTGGTCGAGATTTAATGATTTGTCCACCCAGTAATACCCTTGTTGTATTAGACTTCATCTTTGCAGCATGCAGTGCAGAAAACGTTCAAGATCGAGGTTCTTTATCTGCTTTTATTACCTCACTATCATCTAATAAGTTGGCCTATATTTGCTTTAGTAATTTAATCAAACCACTGCCTCCCTACGCTGACTACATATGTAAAAATCTTAAAACGTTATAATCTATCAAACACTAGTTTTTATCTCCAGTGTTGTATAAGTTAAGCATTTTCAAGAACTTTACCTAGGTAGTTTTCTCTAGTAAGGAATAAAAGAAAAGTGTGGTGTGCATTTGTATTCAGTCCCCTATTATACTGGTGACCCCAAATAAATTCCTTCCTCCAGAAGGAACCTAATTACTAAACGAGGCCAACTTGTGTGGAACCATTCAGGTAATAAAAATAACTCATGTGAAAGCATGTGTGGACCAGGAAACTAACACTTCACATTACCCTGAACAGACAATCCTCGTAATAAAACAGGGTAGTGGCAGGGCTCATGTAGTTTGTCACCAACCATGTAGGAGACACTGCAAACATTTAGAAGCAGGTGAGACCAGCGGCCCCTAGGAAAGCTGGTTAGTTGATGGGAAGGTGGATGGAGCTACATATGGGGCAGTCCATGGAAGAAAACCCTTTAAAAACAGCAACAAACTTGGGATTTAGCTTGAAATTTGCCTTCTAACAGGACAATTACCCTTTAAATATACAACCAGCTACAGTGATTACAGCTCACGAATAAGATCAAAGCATATTCACCTGTAGATTGACCCAGTCAAAGTCCAAAACCCAAATCCAATGAGGAATTTGTGGTAAGGCTTGAAACTCGCTTGTTACAGACACGCTCATCTTTCTGAGCGGCAGCTCTTTTACCTACAAGAAAATGTTCAAATTTCAGTCTGTTGAGGTGCACAGCTGGTAGAGACAAATAAGCAGAAAGAGGTTCTTTAGTCTTGACTAAAGGGCTGAAGACAAATGCATTGGATTAAAAATACGAAAACTATAGGTCTCGCCTCCCCTGTTGGTGTATTGTATTACGAGTACTTTTGAAGGTACCGTGTGGACAGACGCTCTTAGTGATAACTAACTACTCCTTGTCTCTGTATGCGTGATGAATCACTTGGGTAGCATCAGCTATCACTTCATGACCTTGCTCAATCACCTTTTTGAAGCTCTGCGAAAGGTCTTCTTTATTTTCACCCCTCTAGTATTAGTCAGCCACGTTTAGATGCATGCCTACCATTATTTCACTAATTAAATTGGCTTCATAGTTTGTCAAACCGTGGATTGCATGTGTCACAGGCATGCATTTAATGAAGGTGTGCTTGCAGAATGGGGGAGTTTTAATGCTGCTGTTCAGCTGTGTGATCACTTGAAAACTAGCTTTTCGTTTAGTCCTCCTGTTTTACAGCACGCTGCTTCTCTTTGAGAGTTTAATTTTAGGCTTTTTAAATCAGTTCAGAACTAATGTAAGAGCACTCATTTTAGGAAAAATGAGCTCATACTAAAAAGTAAATCTTGGTTTATGTAAACAGGATTCTTATCTGCTTTCTGTGTTTTTGTCCTCACAGCAAGTCTTCAGGAATACTGACGTGAGTTTGCAGGTCCCAGGCAAGGATGAGCAGATCCCTCCCATGGTTTCCCATGAATGTCACCTGGAGAGGGAGCATGTTGTGAAAGGGGAATGGTGGAAAGACCACACGTGGACCATCAACAGCAGTCATGAATCTCCATCAAGTCCTTACAGGAGCTGTCAACCCCGGGGACAATTGCTTCTCTGTTGGGAGTGTCAGCCATGTGCCTTTCACTGTAAGATATTTCAAGCTCTTGAAGTATTTCCCTTTCAGCATTTTAGATGCTCTGATTCTTAGAGATATGTTATGGTATTTTTCTGCATGATCTGAGTGTAAGTGTTGCCAGATCCAATACTGGAACAACCTGTAAACAACCTGTAAATATTCTTGTATATATATATATATATATGTTTTCCACCTGCACAGTCCTTTTTTTAATAACTTTTATATAACTTTTTAATATTTATTTTCTTTAATTTGCACTACTTGCCTGCCCAGTTTTGTTTTGTTTTTGGAAATTTGGTTGCACCCATGTGGAGCAATGACAAATAAAGCATTCGGATTCTGATTCTGATAATGACAGTGTACACAACCTACAGTGTTTAATTTCAAGAGAAATGCTGCAGCCTTAGCTCCATCTGTAAGTGAGGCTCAGTCACTGTGAATCACAGCTCATGTGAGGATCTCCTTTTGAGAACTACAGAAATAGAGCAAATAAATCTAAGTGATGTATAAATGTGTCCTGTCTCCAACCACAACTGCAGGTCAACCGACTCTACATACATCTCAGGGTGTATCTGAGTGCCGTAGTTAACCCTCTCTCCTTTTTCATCTCCCTGTATCTTCTGATAGGCCTATGCGTCAGGTTGTGACGTGGTGATTTTAGGGAGTAATTTTGAGCGTCTGCAGATCATCCCGGGGGCCAAACATGGTAATATCCAGGTCGGCTGCGTCAGCTGCTCACAGCGAGGTGGACAGGTAAGAATTCAAAGGTGTACAAAAAACACACAGTCTTTGTTGATAAATCATATATCTATACAGGAGTTCTACAGTTAATACACATATTAGGTATTTATATAATTATATGTATTTAGTTCGTAAATTTGCACGTTTGGTTAATAATTGCTTCTTCCATAGTTGCACAAATGTGGCAAGGTAAGCAGGGGTCTGAGAGCAGCTTTACTCTATTTTAGTGACCAGTGTTTTTTAATCAATTTGCTGCAGTTTTTCCTGTTTGCAAACAACACAGCATTCACATATCATTGTATCACTTTTTTTAGAATGTTGTTTTTATAACAGATTATACTCTATAACAGATCTCCTTTAAGACAAAAAAAAAACCCCAGAAACATATCGTTGCTTCAGTTTCTAATACATGGAAATGATTTCTTTGAGAGGTGAATGGATTGACATGTTAGACTTTAACTTAGAACAAAACAAAATGTTTTCAATGTAAAACAAAGTTCTAAATGGTGAAAATCGATGACTGTCAGTTCCAGACTTATATGAAGTAATGCATAACCAATCAGTTTTAGGATTAACTGAGATCAGACTACCGTAAATTCTGGACTACAGAGCGCACCTGATTAAAAGCTGCATGCTCTAATTTTAGAAAGAAAATCAATTTTGTACTTGTACAGGCCGCACCGGATTTTAAGCCGCGGGTGTCCCACGTTGTAATATGATTTACACAGAAAGATATTACGCGTGAGGATTTTGTAACTTTTAATTGAATCCGTATGGTAATATAAACAAATGCATATTGCAAATGTTTTTTTTCAAACAGTGGCTAACACGGCTACCATTAAATATACGTACGTTATCAGTAACACAGAAATTTCGTTGCTAATGCTTTTTTACTGAACAGTGCACAAACAACATCCCAATATCTCCTAACTGATATAAACTGCAGCCTACCAGGTCAAAAGTCATTGATCGCCTTCTTCATCTTCTTCCTGCGCACTGAAACCATCAAAGTCCTGTTCTTCAGTGTCCGAATCGTACAGCCTCAGGATCTCGTCACTAACTTCAGCCTCTTTGTTGTCACTTGAGCGCATCCGGTCCCCTTAATCACGCAGCTGTCCAGCCTTTCGAAACCCGTTGGTGATTTTCCATGTTGATGAGGTTGAATATAAATGTCTGATTTACAATACCGGTAATTGAATTGTGAAAGTGCTGTTGATTTATCGCACAATTTCATTGGACCTCTGTGAACTACTCATCAATTTCATTGGTCTACTGTTACCAGGCGAAATGTTTTTGGCGACATGAAAAAAAGAACATGCATTAGCCGCACCGTTGTGTAGGCCGCAGTGTTCAAAGTGTGGGAAAAAAGTAGCGGCTTATAGTCCGAAATTTAGGGTAGTTCATTTTGTTTATATAGCAATAATTCACAAATGTAATTATGATTTCTCTTTCATGTTGAAAAATACAACTGTGATCACTAATAAAATCTAAAAATTCAAAGACCACTAAAATGACAAAATGAAATCCAGTTTTCTTTTTTCCCCATCCTGGTCTGTGTGTTCGTTGGTTCGTTGGTGGGAGAGATCATACTTACTGTATCTCATCAAGCCAGTTTCAGTGTCTGAGGGCAAAAGATTTGTTTATACACCAACCGGTACAATTCTGTGCAGCACAGTAGTTACAAGCTTTATGCTCTCTTATTGGTCGGCGGTCTGTGTTTGCTATAAATGCATCTGTTGGCAACATCAAAGGGTGGTTTAATTAACTTCAGCGTCTCGTCAGTAAAAGAGGAAGAACAAAAACGATTAGCTGCAAAGTACACATTTTCCCAAACTGGGTTTAAGTGTTTAAATGTGCTTTGTTTTGAAGATTTGAATGTATAGAAAACATGCAACCATGTTGCAGTTAGGTCAAATTTCTTTTCTTTTTTTTCCCAATATTTTTACCGAATATGTCACTTTTTTTTACTGCACTGTCAATAGATGCTGCAGACAGATCCTTTTTAGCTAGCCTAACGTTTTGTAGATCTTTAGAGAAATGTCAAATTTGAGGATTTAGAAACTCTTACATTAGTCTTTGGTGCTTAAATATAATAACATAAAACATATTTGAATTGATATAATTTCATTCAGAAAGCTTCAGTCATGCATTGATAGTTTCTAGCCTGCAACTCACTTGTAAAACAGTCACACTAAAGACTGTTAAAAATGACTGGAGCCACTGATTCATTCATCCTGTGAGTTGCTTGGTTTGTTCTCACTGGTAGGATGCTTCCTAACCAAGCCAATATGCAAGGTGTTACTGTCACATGTTTCAAGGAGTGACTTGTTGAAAACCTGCCAAGTAGAAGAATAAAAGCTGAACCGTGTTTGTTTGGTAGATAAAACCTGAGCCGGCTCCTCTGTTAGATGGACTCTTTTATTCGTCCTCAAAAGTCCTATGTTCTGGAGATGTAGATGAACTGATGAGACTCAACATGAGGAGGTGGCTCTTCTATTTTGCACCTTGTGTCCGTGTAGCTGCTGTTAGAGAGATCTGAACCCTCCTCGCTGCACTGGACTGCATTATAACGCTCTGCAAAGCTTGTAGTTGGGTTGGTTAATAAGATTACATTTATATATGATCCCATGCTGATTTCATAGTATGTTAGGATCATTTCTTGACCTTCTAGCAATGTATTTCCCCAATATTTGACAAGTTGTTGGAAAAAAGCTGTTTGTGTTTACCTGCATTAGGGTCTACCTAGGATTTAAAAAGCTATAGTTTAAAAACAGTTACAATATCTGTCATTGAGTCCCTCCAGTTGCCAGAATGAGGAGTTTTCTCTATACGCTGTATGTAAAATAGAACATAGCAACGCTTAATTAAGCAGTGATTGTGTGGCTCATCCTTTCATTCGGTGATTTGTTCTTTACGCCTCTCGATCAACTGTAAGGTTCTGGCATGGACGAGGGTGTTACGGGTTTACAGAACCAGTACCATGTAGTGAAACGATACAAAGTGAAGACAGCAGGCGCTGCATCATGGTCTTTGGGTGCACACAGAGCAGAGGCACTCGATGACCTTCTAGTGTTGGTGTGATCTGAGAGGTCTGCTGATCCGCAAAATCTCATGTTGAGGATTGTGCACGACAACGTTTCTTCGATCCAAAGCTTTGAATCTATTTGAATAAACAACACGAGGATTGTGATGCAAACCTTGGTGCCCCACGTGTCCTTTGCAATGTTGGGGTAATAACGTTGTAAGTCACGTCCCTTTGGTCCTATAATACCAGCTGCATTCTCTGAAAGTACACATGGCCCGTGATTGGAGGCGGATCTACTTGTGTGATGTGGAAGGACGAAGTGATCCATAATGGAGTTTTGGTTTTGCTGGTTTATTGTGGAACAATAATAAGAAAGCAGCTGACTGCAGGGTACCTTGGCAGACTACCTGACTAATTAAACTGCTTATATTATCTTGGTATGTTTGTTCTGCTCTATAGAGCTTTATTTGCTAAATTTGTGCACACAAACAAGAAATTTGACTACGATTCCACATTGCTCTATTGAAGAAATGTAAAATACAAATATTTAAAAAGGTAAATCATAATAAAAATACCACAGTTTTTCCTTCCACTCAACTTTCTTGGAATATTCTTAGAAACTGAACTCTGTGAGCACCTTGGTAGAAATGACATTCTTACACACAGTCCTAGAAAGGACGGTAAGCCACGGTAATGATTACAATAGAAATTGTAATACTTTTGAGAAAATCTGCAGTAAACTGTATTCACTGCAATGAACAAAAATAAATGCATGAAATATATCACTCTGTGTTTAATGAATCTTTATATTTGTCTTCAGGGCTGAACCGGATATTTGGATAATCTTTTTAAAGATATTCTTATTTATTGAGATCACCTGTAACTACAATACACAGGCGATACAGAAGTTGTAGAATTCAAAGAAATACATGAAGTACTTTTTGTTGCTGTGGTGCTGAATTGTTCTCTATAATTACTTTTACCTTTTGACCTCGTCTACTAAGTATAAACTGGTTGTTGGATGCCAGTACTCAGAAAGGTAATTCCCAGCAGCTCTTGAAAGTGTGACAGTGCAGCCTATTCTTAATTCTTGGTACTTGCATAGAATTTTCACTTCCTCGTTATTGAGTAACTAAGGTGTGGTCACTGGTGAGGGCAAATCTAGTATTATACAGGAGGATTGAAGTAATACATCATCAGTAGTGTGGATCTTTTAATCGGGTAGGGTAGGCAGGTTAAACAGCAGGCCGGCCTGATATAATTTCAAATGAATAAAAACTTCAGGGTCATGCTTTTGGTGCTCTGCTCAGGATTATTCATCCAATTATCTCGGGTCAGACATATTCACACGTGCCTCCAGAACGTTTTAGAATCTGTTTAGGAACGCCAGAAAGTTGGCAGGATTGCCAGTTGGCCTTTACTGCCCTCTGTCAGCTCTGCAGGGCGTATCTGCACTTTTACATCAAATAAGCTCAAACTTTAGCGCTGGTTTACTATTAAAGCAGGTGTTTAGGCATCAGTGACTTGTTGATTTGATACGAATGCTTTCCAAATAAGTTTGTTTAATTATTATTTATTCTAGTTAAAGAAAACCTCCTTATTTTTGAGACATTCCTAAATTGCTTTTGTTTAGCTCTCATTTATCTAAATCAGCATTAAGGCTGAATAATATAAAAGAAACGTGAAACGGTTCCAGCTATATCATCATTACTTATTTCTTTTAGTTTAGCAGCGTAATCCTATTTTAATATCTAACCTAAAAATGTATGAAAAACATTCCCGACTAAAGTTATTACACAGGAAGAAACACAGAAAACACCAAATATACTTTATAAAATCTTGTAAAGTTCTTTGAAAGCTCCAAATGAAAGACACATAACTTTCTGTTTGCATTTGATTAAAAGTTTTCATTTTAAATCTACACAGATGACCTTAATGAAAGAGCGTGCATTTTTCTTTGTCTAATCTGCTTTCTGTCTAGAAGGATTTCCTTGTGACCGAGCTTTGACACGTGACTGCCTGCAGACTTGTCTCTTCATTACACACACAATCGCAGACATGCATATGATTCACTCATCTTGTGTTTTCTTTTCCCTCCTGACTTTCAGCACATTATTTACACTTTTAAACACACAATTTTGTAGGTATTACAATGGACATTTCTGGAGTCGAACATCGTCACTGAGGCACGCGGCCCAAAACTAATTGTAGAAATCGGAGGTGTGGAGCTGTAGACAGAAAAACTTATGCTCATGGTTACAGAGTAAACCGGTTATGACTACTTCTGTCCACGTTACACATATTTACTGCTGGGAGAACATTTGCCTTTAAGGCCAAAATGCAGATTTGTTTTAGTCATGCTGTATTGTTCTTTGTCACTTTACAAATATGCTCTGTACCTTTTTATGATAAACCCATCTAAATGTTTTGTTTATTTATATTTCAAAATGGGGGATGATGAGACTGGCACATTTTCAGTTTTCCCTTTCTGTTTTAGTCAGAACAAGTGGCCTAAAATCACGTTTCCGTCTCTTTTGCTGACAGATTGCAGCTTCCTATGGAAGCATTGTTTGTGTCTTTGAGCCAGTTCAGCTCCCGGATCAAAAGTATTCTTCGTCCTCTGTAAGTAGTTCACAATGACTTCAATTCCCTTTCCAGTCATGCTTTTGTTTAGATCACCAAAAAAAAACTATTTGATGAAGTTTTATGGATATTGGAATTTGATCAAAGCAATGTTCCTTCAAAGCAGAGAGACGCTTTGATTCTAATTAATAGTGTTTACTTTCATAATGGTGCGTGAATATCTTTTGAAAGTCAGTACTGGGTGGCGTGTAGCTCTCAGCTTTGGAAAAAAACAACCCAAGAGTGGACCTGAAAAGTGTTGAAGTGATGTCGAAGACATTCAGTGCCTCCGCAGACTTTCTCTGGTTTTATGTCATCATCCATGGGGCTTGATCACATGTGATTCTCATGACTCACATCTGTTAGTTTTCGTTCAGCCTTGTGCTCGTCTGAAATAGCTTAAAAGGGGAAGGGATTCATTACAGATTACTTTCAGTTTTGTAATGTGAGTGTTTTACTTTACGTATTGTTTTTATCCTTTCTGTACAGAAACTAAGCTGCCAGTGGCAGAAGACGGGTCAGTTTGTTTTAGAGTCAATGGTACGAAACTTGGCTTGGCACCCCACAGGTACTTTCACACACTCCTCGGTCAGACATGTTCAAATCTACATGCTTCTTTCATATTTTTAATCCACTATTTAAACCTCATTTACAGCGTACTGATGTATGTTTTTTTTTAAATTAAGAACTGGAACTGTTCTTAAGGAGAAAAAACATTAATTTAATAAAATAGATAAAAGTTTATTTATTTCAGTGATTCAGTTCAAAAAGTGAAGCTGAAATCCTGATTTTATGACAGGGATATTATTCAGGTATCTGTTCATTTTGATTATTTTGGCTTATAGCTAAAAAAAAAAAAAAAAGAAATTAGAATATCACACAAGACCAAGAATTAACATATATTTAATACAGAAATGTCTTCCAGTGTGTCGCTGTCCAGTATAGGCACTCAGTACTTAGTTTGGGCTCTTTTTGCATGAATTACTGCATCAATGCAGCGTGGCATGGAGGCGATCAGCCTGTGGTTCTGCTGAGGTGTAATGGAAGCACATGTTGCTTTGATTGCTGCCTTCAGCTCATCTTCCTCTTGATAATACTCCATATATCATCTATGAGATTTAGGTCAGTCAATCAAAGCACAGTAACATCATGGTCATTGAACAGGTTTTAGTACATTTGGCCGTGTAGGCCAGTACCAAGTCCTGCTGGAAAATGAAATCAGAATCTCCATGCAGCTTGTCAGCAGAAGGAAGCATGAAGCGTTCTAAAATTTCCTGGTAGACTGTAGACTTCAGAAAACGCAGTGGACCAACACCAGCAGATGACATGACACCCCAAACCATCACTGACTGTGGAAACTTAACACTGGACTTTAAGCGAAGTAGATTCTGTGCCTCTCCTCTTCCTCCAGACTCTGGGACCTTGATTTCCAAATGAAATGCAAACTTTGCATTCATCTGAAAGGAGAACTTTGCACTACTGAGACACAGTCCAGATCTTTTTCTCCCTACCCCAGCCCAAGACACTTATGACATTGTCTCTGGTTCAGGAGTGGCCTGACACAAGGAATCCGACATTTGTGTAGGATTGGTCTGTGCGAAGTGGCTCTTGATGCGCTGACTCCAGCGATAGTCCACATCAAACTCCTGAATGGGCCTTGCGTCGCAGTCCTCTCATGCTGCGGTTGTCCGTGTTGCTGGTGCACCTTTTTTCTACCACCCTTTTCCATCCATTTAACTTTCCATGAATATGCTTGAGTACAGCGCTCTGAGCAGCCAGTTTCTTTACCAAAGACTTTGACTTACCCAGCTTCCGGATGGAGTCAGTGACTGTCTGCAGATCAACTGTCAGGTCAGCAGTCTGTCCCGTGATTGTGTAAACTATAACATGGCCAATAAATATTATTTCTGCATTAAATCTCATTATAACATTATTGTGATACTGAATTTTGTTTTGTTTTTAGCTGTAAGCCATAAATATCCAATGGTAGCGAATATAAATACTAAAATATATCATTCTGTGTGTAATGAATCTATTTATGGGTTTTACCTTTTCAACCGCAGGACTACTAAAAGAAATTAACTTTTTCATAAAATTCAAATTCATTGGGATGATTGATTTCTTTTGACGGCTTACAGTTGAACAGTTTTTTAATGGACATTTAAAGGTAATAATATATTTTCTTGTGTTCAGGTGGTACTCTGCTAACTAGCTCTAGTAGCCTTCAGTTGTGGTCCAATGCTGATGAAAAAGATGAAAGCGAAGACAGAGGAAAGCAAATGAAAACCACCAAACGAGACTCTAGTTCTACCTGGAGATGTATCTGGCAGAGCAAGTAAGGAATGAGGATCCTTTTGTTGTTGTGAGATTACTTGCATTATGGTATTCCTGACATGGTTAATAACTTTTAGTTGTTTTCTTACTTTTCCACTTACTGACAAACCCTTATAAAGAATTACCTAAAACTTGAAGTTTTTAAAATTTTGTTTTGTTTTTCATAAGGACTGCCTCTTCAGTCAGTTTTATGAAGTTCTCACCTGATGGACAGTTCTTTGCTACTGCTGGACACGTAAGTGTATGCTTATAAATGCGTAATATTAAGGTTGGCTTTAATTGGCTTTAAACTGCCTTCCCTTGTGCCCCTCTTCAGGATGACTGTCTGGTGAAGGTCTGGTACAGCACAAACAAGTGGAAGTCTTGTGTCGCTCAGCTATTTACTCCTCCAGACGCCAGTGTGAGTGTTCAGGGAGATCTGACCTTTTCTTTCATCTACTTGGCCCATCCTCGCTCCGTTACTGGGTTTTCCTGGAGGAAGACTAGCAAGTATATGCCACGGTATGAATACTAACAAACCTTCATTTTTATAGCCCTTTATCTGCTGCCATGATGAATTCCCTAAATCTAACATAGCTGCATGTAACTTTACATGAGAATCGAAAAAGACATAGAGGAAATCTGTATTGGAATGACGCGTTGAAGCCTTTTTTGACAAAGTAACAGGTAGTATCTTCTGCTTTTAGTTCACCACAAAGTGTAAAATATTTGGTTAAAGATTCAAACATTTTGATTTATATAGTACCATTGCTTGACTTGTATGAAGCATGGAATAATCATGGTTTCTGCAGCAAATAAATAAGAGATGTCACACACTAAAGAGTTTTATAAATTGTTTATGATTGATAGAATCTGTACAGGTTAGCTGCTATGGATGTATGGATAAAGTTATCTGCTGGAGATTGAGTGTGAACTTGACTTAGGACATTTTTCTTAATGTTTTAATTTTTCCAATCGGAATCATAATTTACTAAGCCTTGTTTCGGATAAGCTGTGACACAGTTGTTCCTTTCAACCTACAGTAAGTCGAGAATATTAACATTTTTAAATATATATTTGTTATCGACAGCAGGTACACACATGTCTCGGCACGTCTTTTGCGACAAAACAAAACAAACAGTTCATTCTCACTTAGACACATTACTTTAATGGTCTCTTTCAGTTTATTTCACCACAAAAAATATAAATAAAGAGAACCAAAGAAACTGCACACGTATTTAAAATTTTTGCTGAGTTTGGACAAAGATAAATATGTCAGAAAATGTTATATTTTGCTTATGCAACCCCTCATGTGTCCAGACAACAGCATCACTATCATCCTAATCCCTCTTGGTCTGTCTCAGAGAAACATCCTTGAGGTATTCTGGCTGTAGTTTACCACATTGCTTACGTTTTAGCAGAAAGCCATTAAGCTGCTGCAAGTACAGCTGAGCTCTTCCTCTTGTTATGCTGCCCCCAGTGGTGACCATAGGCTAAAACCAATACACTCTATATTAAGCTAGTGTCAAAATCTTCTGTCAAAAATACAAAAAAATTAAGAGGTCTCCAATTACCAAGTGTAATGTCCAAAACAATAGTTGACTCTTAGATCATGCATAAATTATAAAAATGTATAAAGTTCCTTCTTCTTACTTTTGTGTATGTTCTGTTTATTTGAACCTTCTTCATATTTATTAATTATTCTTATTGTTTGCCTGTGAAGTTAATATATAATGTTCAGTGCTGCAATAAAATGCACCCAACTCTGTTCTTTAGAACATGTGCAGAGACATTAGTTTCTGTGTTGTCTAAGTTAAGTGTAGACTATCATGATTTCATTATTATCACTTAGTTTTATTACACATCATCACATTTTTTTTTATTACATTACTAACACAATTTCTTTTGCTTCCATTTTCTGATACAAAAATGCTGATGAAGTTGTGAACTTTAACTTATTTTTCTTGGGAAAGTGTAGCGTTTATTGCTTTTGTCTTTTTTTGTCTTGGGACAAAAGAACTTTATAATTTGTAGATTTATTTGACAAAACCAGGTGGAAAACATAGAAAAAAGAAAATTACATTTTTAAACTTGACTGATTTGTTGTCCTTTTTTCCAAGATAATTGCAACAGTCCTAATCTCAGATGTCAAATAATTTCTTCATTTTTTATTTTTTTATGTTTAACCTTTTGGTATTCTCAGTGGTAAACGGCTAATTTTCAACATTTAGAAACACATACTTTAAAAGACATTTAGTGTGTGTTTCTTCGAACTTTGTGACTAGGACTTAAGGGGTAAATATGCCAAGCATAGTCCAAGCAAACAGTGCAACATTTATTTTTCTAAATAAGTTGAGATTCTTTGCACAAATTAATTCATGCTTCTTAAGCATCTTCACATTTAGTTTTAATTCTATACTTTTTATTACTGGAGGTGGAGGGGTGGGTTATCTTTGTTGTTTTATGAAAGTTCAGTTCCTGCTTTATTGTTTATATTATTTTAAAACAAAAATCACAATCAGAAAAGCAAAATTACTAAAACTTCCATAGACAAGACGAAAAATAAAAAGAGGAAATTAAACAAATGCTATCTTTTTTTTTCTCTTATTTTTAAGATGAAATTAAATTTGACTCTTTTTTTTAATTTTCTCGCCTTGTTGAAACTGCTTGGCATGACCGTGAACCTAATAAGAAGCATCGGTGCTAAAAATAACTCTAACCGTACGGCTGAACGATTCATGGGTCAAAGTTCAGCAGAATAACAAACAAAATAAACTGCTGAAAATAAATAAATGCTGCATAGGAAATTGGTTTTAAAAACAGCCAAAGTCAACAAAAACCTTTTAAAAGATATTTTGAAAGCCTAAATAAATGTTGATTCAGGCCCATTTAGTATTACAAATAAAAAAAAATGAGAGTAGACCTGAATTTATTTTCACAGAAATGTACTTTATTTAAGACACATAAACATTACCTGATCACAAATAATCTCACTTGCTAATCTTTAGACTATTGGAACATGTTTTGCAGCACCGTGTCCTTTTAACCGAATGACTCTATCCCTATTATTGACAGACAGAACTCCTCAATAGCTGCTTGCTGTTATCTGTCTCCTTGTTTCCCTTTTCTCCTGGCAGAGGGGCGGTTTGTAATGTTCTGCTCACCTGCTGTAAGGACAGCGTTTGCCGGCTGTGGGCAGAGACCCTGTTGCCAGGTGACAGCTTCATCTCTGGTTACCATAGCAGCTATCTCTCTGGACCGAACGGCGAAACAGTCCATTCTGCTGACCACTCTTTGAAACACACCTGCAATGGGAGAACAGCAGGAATGTCATCACAGGAAGTATGTTATTCTAAATACTCGCAATAATAACCTAGAAATTATAGTCATGAAGCTGTTATATTCAATTTGTAATAGTAGTTGAAGCTGCAGTAGGTAAAATTTGTAAAAAGCAATTTTTTTACATTTCTGTTTTTAAGTGAAGCCGATAGTAGCTGAGAGCGTAACGCTGGAGGTCCACAAAGCAAAATTAACACCCATATTAGTTTAGATATTTAAAACAGTTCCAGATCTCACTAGATCATACGAAGCCCAGAGTACCTTTGATTACAGAGAAAATATCAATGCAAATTTAAAACAAAAAACAAAAACATTTTTGTTGTGCCTTGAGGACAGTGTGGATGTTTAACTGAGTTTATTTATTTTTAAATTTGTGGTTTCTCCAGAGCTAATTAGTAATATATTAAGGTAAAGTGCATTTTCTTCCAGGTTTATTTGTTTTTCCTTTTGTAGGAAATTGAAGACCATGACATAATTAGAAAGTCTTTATTCATTAAATCTAAATTTCATATCTGCAGTCAATATCTATTCAATAAAATTCAGTTTATTTATATAGCGCCAAATCACAACACGTGTTGTCTCAAGGCACTTCACAAAAGTCAGGTACATACATTCCAATTAGTCCTAATCATTGAACAGTGCAGTCAGATTCTGTTATTTATTCAAATTGGATAAAAAGTTTTTCTATCTAAGGAAACCCAGCAGATTGCATCCAGTCAGTGACTTGCAGCATTCACTCCTCCCGGATGAACATGTAGAGACAGTGGACAGTCACTGGTGTTGACTTTGCAGCAATCCCTCATACTGAGCATGCATGTAGCAACAGTGGAGAGGAAAAACTCCCTTTTAACAGGAAGAAACCTCCAGCAGAACCAGGTTCAGTGTGAGCGGCCATCTGCCACGACCGACTGGGGGTTAGAGAGAACAGAGCAGAGACACAAAGAGAACAAAGAAGCACTGATCCAGGAGTACTTTCTATGGGAAGGAAAAGTAAATGTTAATGGATGTAGCTCCTTTAGTCATTTCATCTAGAAAGAAGGAACAGATAAACTCTGAGCCAGTTTTCAAGGTCTACTGGATTTTAAAGTAGGTAAAAAATGTTCAACCAATTAACTCGATTGTTTAACGTTGTCCCTTGCAGTTCAGTTTCCAAGAATCATGGCATTCCTCGTCTTATCGGGATATTCCTCAGCCTTCTTTGACTGGCTGCCAGCCTCACCATCCGAACCAACACCGTAACCACAGGAGCAGCAGCAACAGTGGGACACCTCACGCTAACGCTCTGTGCCACTTCCACATTGCAGCCAGCATTAACCCTGCCACAGGTTTGAATCTAACTGTTAATATGAATTATTATTATATTTTTTTTGAGGCATTTAAAGTTGGACCATTGTTGGAGAGTGGTAAAGTCAGGACATCCTAGGTGTCTCCCATTAAATTAAAGTTATTTAAGTTAATAAAAACCTTATGTGTGATTTGTGTATGGTAATTTTAATGATTATGACTTGCAACAAATGAAAATCTGAAATTCATTGCCCCAGAAAATTAAAATATTACATATGAATGTTTTTCTTTTTCTTTTTTTAAATGTTTTTTTTAATAGGTTTTTCATAGCGAAATGTTGAGGCCTACAAAGAAGACTGCTGACTTGACAGTTGACCAGCTGACAGTCATTGATTCCCTCCACAAGGATGGGAAGCCAAAAATGGTCATTGCAAAAAGAAGCTAGCTGTATAAAGTGCTGTATTGACACATACTAATAGAAAGTTGAGTGGAAGGAAAACTGAGGCAAAAAAGTGCACAAGCAACAGGGATAACCACAGCCTTGAGTGGATTGTGAAATAAATACGATCAGGAGTTTGGGGAAGATGCATAAGGCATGTACTGCAGCTGGAGGCTTAGCTTCAAGAGCCTACACACACACGCACACACACACATCCTGCAAATGTAAAGCTGAACCAGAAACAACCGTCTTACCTGGGTTGAAGAGAAAAAGGACTGGACTGTTCCTCAGAGGTCCAAAGTTCTCTTTTAAGTTCAAAGTAAATTTAGTATTTGATTTGGAAAAATTGTCCCAGAATCTGCAGGAAGAGAGGAGAGACACAACAATGCAGATGTGCTATTAAAGCAACCATGGCTTCCTTAATAACTCAGCAGAACCACAGGCTGATCGCCTCTCTGCCACCCTGCACTGATGCAGTAACTCATGAAAAATGAGCCCCAACCAAGTATTGAGCTAATATACTATACAATATGTGGACATAATTATCAGTAGGCCAACATTACGGTATTAATAATTCCTTTTTCTTGGTCACGTTACATTTTCTGTGAAACTGAATTATGGGTTTTCATTAGCTGTAAGCCAGAATCATCAAAAGTAATAGAAATAAACACTTGAAATATATCAGGGTGTGTGTAATACATTTGTATAGAATTTGAACAAAGGAACTTTTCAATAATCAAATTTATTGAGATGTGCTGTGAATCATTTCCCAGGTTCTAGATGGACAGTCAAATAAGTCAGATGTGATATCCATTTATGTGTTGCTGCATCCTGAAGTAAATTTTTGTGTTGCTTCTGGCTGTTTATTGACCATCTTGATGAGGTTTTGTGCTGATGGGTGCTCAGAGTAGCTGTGAGCATTTTCTTTTCTTCCTGTTTTTTGTGGAACACTCTAGTTTGACCCGAGTCTGGGCAAAATCTTTTAGATTGCTTCTGCCTTAAGGCTGAGAAATGCTGTAGGAGTTTATTTGCATGCTTGAATTGTTAACTGTGGAACACCGCCAACAATATTTGCATCTATTTAAGGGAATTTGTTCTGACGGATTTAGTGTGTTTCTAATGTTAAATGTAACGATTACTTTTTCTGTTCTGATTTTATTTTTCTAGACATTCCGTTACTGCCTTCCATCTCTGCTCTGAGTGCGGCGGATGATGAGGAACCCGGCGGTCTGTTTATTGTCCACTGGCTCAACAACAAAGAGCTTCATTTCACTTTAGCCATGGAAGTCTTCCTGCAGCAGCTCGGAGGAAGTTTTGAACAAAGGAACGAATCCCCTAATGAAGGTCCAGAAAAACATTTTGAACCAGTATTCCGCTATCTGCAAGACTTTATACGTGAAATGTTGGCTCACCAGGGTCTGCATTATTTTTCAGACCTTGACGATGAAGAAAACTCAGATGAAGAAGAGAACAGGCCTAGTGACTCCCGAGGTCCTGAAGGTGGGGAGCTTCCTGTAGCAGCCGTGGAGCATCAGGTGGATGTTTTGTTAGAAGAGTGGAATAAAGGGCCGGACATGCTGTTCAGTATACATCCCCTGGATGGCTCTTTGTTAGTCTGGCATGTTGACTGGTTAGATGAATATCAACCAGGCATGTTCAGGCAAACTCAGGTAAGTAACTCTTTATTTCTTTACATGCTGTTTTTATCATTAGGTTTGCAGCGTCTTGCAGAGGCATTCCTACTCCTTTTTAACTTTTACATGTTGGTCAAACTACAAACACAAACTTCAGGGTACTTTACTGGAATTTTAGATAAACTAAGTTGCATTGCAACTGTGAACTGGAAGAAAAATAATCCATTGCTTTAGTTTTTGTTTTTACAAATGAATAATGTGGTAGGCATTTATATTCAGTCCCTTGAAGTCAAAGCTTTGTAGAACCAACGTTTGCTGCTACAAACTCCAAGTGTTTGTAGCCAGTTTTGCACATGTAGAGACTTGATATTTGCCTGTTCTTTGCAAAGTAGCTCAACTTTAGTCAGATTGAATTGAGAGCAATTCTTTTTCAACTCTTGCAACATATTTCCAACATTTATTTAGCTTTGTGCTTTATCTGGAGCATCCCAACACATGGGTATGCTTTGATGTAAACTACCTCTGGCTGTAGCTTATAGGTTAAATGGACTGTGCGTTTCTAGTCATACCATCCACTAATACCACTTTACACCAGAGCCATATTCGACCAATCGCGCACACAAAAGCACACCCATTCACGCAGTGATACACAGATCAGTAGGCAACTTGGGGTAAAGTACCTTAACAATGGACACATCGACAGGTGACAGGAGGAGGCTGGAGACAAACCCGCAACTTTTTAGATTGCAAGGGGACTACTCTTCCTACTCCACCCCAGTCTTTTATCTTTTGCATCCTCTTACAGGTTTTCTTTTTCTAAGCTCCATCCATCTTCCCACCAATATAAATGCACATGCTTAATTTGTAAACCAAATAAAAAACATGCTATCATTTTCCTTCCATTTCAGTTATACACTGCTATACGTCTATCACGTTTAATCCCAATGAATTACACTGAAGTTTAAGGTTTACAATCACAGAATGTGAGAAAAGAAGTTCAAGGGGTATGAATACTTCTGCAAGGCTCTATATAGTTTCACCTTTGATTCTGCTGTTTTTTGTTACCAAGCAGGATGGGCAGTTATCACAGAAAAATCACACCACTTCAAACAAATCTAGGGTTTATCAACATAAGGATTAATTGTCCAGAAGTTAGTTGGAGCAGAAAGAAATTGGTTTTAACCTGTTTTTACATTTAGTATTATCAATTTTCAAAATAAATGAAGGGAATCAAAAGAAGCAGCCAGTGTCCCTGCTGTCTTCATTATTTTGAGGGTGGGGTCTTTTTTCTTTCATTTTGTGACAAAACTTTCGACTGGAAATGAGAATTTTTTTGCTTTTTGTTTTAAGATCAAATTTAATGATCTTATGTGTTATCCGTGAGGTTCCAGTATTCACAAAGCAGCTTCAGCTCTGGAGGAACTTGCTTTTTTCAAAGCTAAAACAGATTTTCATTCCTTATGATTCAGATTGAGCATCAAGCTTTTCTTGCATCATATCACATTAATTTAGTTTTTTTTTTTCCCCCCAGGTGTCGTTTGTGTCCCGTATCCCTGTAGCCTTCCCTACAGGTGATGCAATCTCCCTGAGCCACAGTGTGGTTATGTACGCCTGCAACAAAAATGTGGATCTGGCTATTGAACACGACAGACAGCGGCCACCTGGGAGCTCATTGTCTCAAACCAAATCTGCTTTAATAAGCTACGGAAGTCATGGAAAAGCTGTACCCAGCAGCAGCCTCAGACTGAGCATTTTCACCCCTAACGTCCTCATGATCTCCAAACACGACGACGGATCTCTGAATCAGTGGGCTGTCAGTTTTGCAGAGGACTCTGCTTTCTCCACTGTGCTTAGTGTGTCTCACAAATCACGCTACTGTGGTCACCGTTTCCACCTCAATGACTTGGCCTGTCACTCCCTGCTTCCTCTTCTCCTCACCACCTCCCACCATAACGCCTTGAGGACGCCAGAGGCAGACAGCATCCTGGCTCCTCTGGAGGCCTACTCCACTAGTGTGCCGTCTCTCTCTCATAGGTCACGACCTGTCCGTGTGTCCCTCGGAGGGGTTTCCCAAGATCCCAATGCCATCTACAGCGAGCTGATTCTGTGGAGGGTGGACCCTGTCGGGCCTCTGTCTTTGTCGGGCGGGGTCTCAGAGCTGGCTAGGATAAATTCCCTTCATGCATCAGCATTTGCTAATGTAGCCTGGCTACCCACACTCATTCCCAGCAGCTGTTTAGGTGAGATTTGAGTTTCTTAGTTTAAAGATTTATAAGGAGCGCAGCTTGTTTAGTCTAGTAATGGAAATATTATTAGCTATAATAGCAAGAGATCAATCTTTTAACATTAGAGTCAAGCAGGTAATTTTCCGACCATTTTGTCTAATTAACCCTCATTTGCATAAATGGTTTCTGTTAATGCAACTATTTTCACAAAAATTCCACCTACAAGGGTCAGCTTTCAAATCAGTTGCTGATAAAATGTGCCAATGGACTTGTAGGACTTTCATTACTGTTTAACTATTAAATCTCTTTGATAATTAAAAGTGTTGAGTCTACATAAATTTTTTTTCTTTCCATCATCAGGTGTGTACTGTAACTCCCCCAGCGCTTGCTTTGTGGCGAGTGACGGCCAATCACTCAGGCTCTATCAGGCTGTTATTGAGGCGAAGAAACTCCTGAGTGAGCTCTCCAACCCTGAGATTTCTGTGAGTGATCCAAACAGAGGGTAGAATATAGTTCACACTAGAAGTGTAACGGTACACTACCGGAAAAATCTGTCCAGTGCGTGCAGGTAGCAAACACATAAAGCCTTGTTTACCCGAATACATGCAGGAGGTTTATGAGTGGAACGCAATGCAACATGTAGAGCAACTTTAAGAAGTTACTCAAAGCAAAACAGAGAGGACTCCCAGCTATCACCAAACATTAAGGTTTGTCATGCCGCTACTTTGGAGAAAGAACTTTGCATCAGCGTTTTTAAACAGCGACAAAGTGCGTAATTACTCACCTAAAACAACTTCAATATGGATGCACATCTCAGAGATACTGGAGAAAAAATTGTATCATCCAATAAGCCTGTGACAATCCAACCGAATTCCCAGTCAGTTCTGAAGTTTCCTTTTTTTATTTTTATTTTAGGAAATATTAAAATCAAATAAATTTCAGAAATTGAAGAAGATACTTTGTTTACTGCTGACTGAAGTAAAACAAAACAAACAAAAAAAAAAACATACATTTTTACTTATTTTCCTTATTGAAGCGTATTGAAAACGTACCGAACCGTAACTTTTGTGTCCCACTACACCCCTAGTTAGCACTGAAGTAGGCCGTTCCCATAGTATTCGTAAAGGGTTTTAGGTAAATATGACATCTACTGGTTACAAATGAAACAAGTTTAATTTCAATCCTAATTGGACATGATGTACACAGGGCTCCTACACTATCTGGAAAAGTTTGAAAATTGATTTAAAGATTTACTGGTCTAGATAGGTTTGGACACGATAAACGTATGGGCCCCCTGTTATTAGTACTAACTTATAGACTCTTTAGTTGGGATAGCTAATCACATGTGGGTAATCCAGATCAGGGGTCTCTAACTAAAATAGCAGGAGGTCCACTACCTCCATCATCCAAACACTTTGGGGTCCGAACATTTTAAATCATTGAGCTGGGTCTGTACATCTTTGGTAGAACAGTTCTGCTCTCCTGGTTGTGCTTGTGGCAGGCAGGGCAATTTGCTTAACCTTTTCTTTAAGTTGTTGTCCTTCTTTTCCATCTTTAAGTGTTTCTGCCTCAGCTTCCATGCACTCTTTGATAAATTCCCAGTCACTGAAAGGCTTTTTGTGTTTTCATAGTGTGTCGTAGTGAACACTTGTATGCTCGCTGTTGTGCCCTTAGAGACTGTGTTATCAGCCGTGTGCTCGCACACAGTGTCCCCTCAGTTCATTTATTCTTCTTGTCCTACAATCAGACCCAAGCTGAAGTTCTTATGTCTGGTTTCGATTGGTTTTCATTCTGTAAGTCCAACTGATTCACAAAACATACACACGTGGACAAAATAGTTGGAACCCCTCGGTTAATGAAAGAAAAACCCACAATGGTCACAGAAATAACCGGAATCTGACAAAGGTAATAATTCATAAAAATTCTATGAAAATGCACAAATGAAAGTCAGACATTGCTTTTCAAACATGCTTCAACAGAATTATTTTAGAAAATAAACTCATGAAACAGGCCTGGACAAAAATGATGCTACCCTTAACTTAGTATTTTGTTGCACAACCTTTTGAGGCAATCACTGCAATCCAACGATTCCTATAACTGTCAATGAGGCTTCTGCACCACTCAGCAGGTATTCTGGCCCACTCCTCATAAGCAAAATGCTCCAGTTGTCTCAGGTTTGAAGGGTGCCTTTTCCAGTCAGCATGTTTCAGCTCCTTCCAAAGATGCTCAATAGGATTCAGGTCAGGGCTCATAGAAGGCCATTTCAGAATAGTCCAATGTTTTCGTCTTAGCCAGTCTTGGGTGTTTTTAGCTGTGTGTTTTGGGTCATTATCCTATTGAAAGACCCATGACCTGCGACTGAGACCAAGCTTTCTGACATTGGGCTGCACATTTCTCTCTAGAATCCCCTGATAGTCTTGAGGTTTCATTATACCCTGCACAGATTCAAGACACCCTGTGCCAGATACAGCAAAGCAGCCCCAGAACATAACAGAGCCTCCTCCATGTTTCACAGTAGGGACAGTGTGCTTTTCTTCATATGCTTCATTTTTCAGTCTGTGAACATAGAGCTGATGTGCCTTGCCAAAAAGTTCAATTTTTGTCTCATCTGTCCATAGGACATTCTCCCAGAAGCTTTGTGGCTTGTCAACATTTAGTTTGGCAAATCCCAGTCTGGGTTTTTCATTATTTGTTTTCAGCAATGGTCTCCTTGGTGGTCTCCCATTAAGTCAACTTTGCCTCAAACATCGCGGATGGTGGGATCTGACACTGATGCTCCTTGAGCTTGAAGTTCACCTTTAATCTCTAGAAGTTTTTCTGGGCTCTTTTGTTACCGTTCGTATTATCTGTCTCTTTGTTTTGTCATCAATTTTCCTCCTGCGGCCACGTCCAGGGAGGTTGGCTACAGTCCCATAGATCTTAAATTTCTGAATAAAATGTGGAACTGTAGTCACAGGAACATGAAGCTGCTTGGAGATGGTCTTATAACATTTACCTTTAACATGCTTGTCTATGATTTTCTTTCTGATCTCCTGAGACAGCTCTTTCCTTCGCTTCCTCTGGTCCATGTTGTGTGGTACACATCATGTCACCAAACAGCACAGTGACTACCTGTAGCCCTATATGTAGGCCCACTGACTGATTACAAGAATGTAGACACCTGTGATGCTAATTAATGGACACACCTTGATTTAACATGTCCCTTTGGTCACATTATTTTCAGGGGTAGCATCATTTTTGTCCAGGCCTGTTTCATGAGTTTATTTTTTTAAATAATTCTGTTGAAGCATGTTTGAAAAGCAATGTCTGACTTTCATTTGTTCATTTTCATAGAATTTTTATTAATTATTACCTTTGTTAGATTCAAGTTATTTCTGTGACCATTGTGGGTTTCTTTTTTCATTAACCGAGGGGTACCAACAATTTTGTCCACGTGTGTAAGGTAGACCGGCTTTACAGAAGTTAATAGGAAAGCGTTTGCTTCTAGAAATTCCTCTTTAAATATGCGATTCTTATAGTCCACTTGACATATTTTTGCCAAAGCCATTTTCTTTTACTCACTCATCTGTGCACCACTAAGTCATTGTGGGCAAACATGAGCTCCCAAGCTAGTAACTTAACAGCTATTAACAGGAATGTAAATAGCTCCACAGCGCACTACACTGACGCCTGGAGGTGGAGCTTCAGCCGCCATGGCTCCAGCTGTCAGTGGATCAGTGGAAACACAACTGGTACCGTACCGAGTGGAGTCGCACCGCCCTAAACGAGCCAGTGGAAAAGGGGCGTTAACGAGATTTCAATGACTCTGCATAGCTTCTTCTATGGAGTGTGGACCAGAACGTTGCTGACACACAGCTGCCCGTGCGCCTGTTCAAAAGTCAGACGCGGCAGCCGGCAGGAATAAAATGTCTATATCTACATAGTAAATGAGAAAATGCTTTGCGGTCTGGACAAAACGCAGTAGGCAGAAGTGCCAAGCTTTGAACAGACCTTGATATTAGTAAAGAACACTCTTGTTTATCTGTGGTAGATTCCCTATGATTCATTTATTGTTTGATTTTATTTCAGAAATATGTTGGGGAGGTGTTTAACATTATCAGTCAGCAGTCCACAGCAAAACCAGGCTGTATCATTGAGCTGGATGCCATCACAGACTTTGTAAGTATGCATGAGATCTAATAAAACATCAAATTCTTCATGCTGTTGCTTTTTATCTTTTATATTCTTGTTGAATAGCGTAGACACCATGTTAAAATCTTAAACACTTTCATAAAAATATACTGATAATGCAGTTATCTTAGTTCTAGACATTTCAGAGCAACAGCTTTTTTAAGTAAGCATGAGTCTGTTTATAGAGTGAAAGGATGCAGAGCAAGGCTTCTCTTATCCCTCCAGGCCGTTTGTGCAACATGCACACAGTCTTTCTGGGTGTCTCTATGTACTCTGCATGAAAGCTAAAAAAGTCCATTGGATTCAGTTTGAACACCTGCTGCCGTTCTCCACAGCAGGGTAAGGAGACCCAGCTCCTGCACGTCTTTGAAGAGGATCTGATCCTTGGCAGTCTGAAAACAGAAGACACACAAGATACTCCCAGTTCTCCTTCTATTGGCACGGACCTTTTTATTTCTTTTAAACATTTGTGCTTTGTTCAAGTGGGACAATCTCTTGACTATTGCCTGGTTTTGTGTTCATTTCCCAGCAGCCTTCTCAGGACGTTTTTTCCTGGTGGTGGTAGAATTAACCCCTACAGGTCGCTCTTTGCTCCATATGTGGCATCTGCATCTGGCAGCTTGTCCTGTCACTATAGGTGGGTACTTTGAGTGAAAAAACACATTTCTCCTGCATTGTAAGGATCTGAGGGTGTAGATTAAGGTCTATATTATTGTGCTAAATCTTAAATTAGAGAAGGTTGTGCTCTGAAAAAGCCATACTAATTGTTAGCTTTAAAGAGATGACTTAACCTTGCCTAAAAATGAAGTACATTTCAGTTCCATCAAAAAGTAAAATGTGAATTATGTGAATAGGCTATGGCTGTGATTTGTCCAAGATTTTAATACTGTTACATTTTATTTTTTCTTGCCCCATTTAGAGGAATCTTCAACACAGAAAGAAGCCAACCCATTTTCTCCTATATCCGGGTCTCAGTTCATTTTCGACACACCCAGCTCTCCGGTACAGAAGAGTAAACCCTGCACTTCCAATTTACAAAGCGCCTGTCGCCTCAGCCTGACAACGCACATGCTGTGCAGCCAAGAGATGGCTCTGCCGCAAGGGGTGGAAGTTATCAGCATCACTCCTTCAGCAGGTGAAAAATGAGGAAGCACTATGTAAAAGAAGAGATTTACAGGCACACACTTACATGGCTCAAATTTTAGCAACGTAAAACATTGGTTTCTTTAATGACCACCTATTTAAAGGCAAAAACTAGTAACGTTTTTTGGAAATGTTCCCATAGGGATAAAGAAAAGGGATTAGTACCCCAGATATAAAAGAACGGCACTTTGAAGGAGATTTTTTTCCCAACATGTCTACCAAAGTCTTATTTAATAAACATTGAAATTAAGTTAATTAAAAAACTACTGCTTTCTCATTCCACAGCATCTCTTTTCTTCATGTTTTAGCTTATTGATCTGGTTCTTTGAAAGGCTCTTTTATTAGTCTGGATTTGTGTTAGGATTTTATTGGACTTACAGAAACAAGCATAGCTGCTGTCAGTTGTAGAAAAAATTCAAGTTACTTGTGTTCACTTGTGTTCACTGCCTAAACTGGCGCCTGATGCCTGCCTGTCTTTTCCCGGTTATTTTAATTAGACTCTTATTATCTTCACCTAGTAAACTTTAGAAATAACAGGAAAGTAGTTTTCATTCAGTTTTTTTTTAATAGAATTTTTTATATTTGGTATCTGACATGGCAACAAATGAAGAACTTTACCATGCACTGTATGCAGGCGATAGCAGTACTCTCCACCTCTAAACTGGTTTCTGTATTTACTATGAAATATTTGTGCTTCCATTTATATCTAAATGTGCAGCTCAGAAGTCAGATGTATACTTGCACTTCTGTTGCATTTGAGTTAACATGGTAACATAATTCGACAAAAAACACACTTAAAAATCCAACATGAATGAATGGAGATTATGTGAAGCCATTAACACTCTTAAAGCGATTAAATCGGATCGCTTTAAAGGTGCTAAAGCGATTCCTTTGTGAATTAAATCAAATTTCGTGCAGCAAGTAATTAATTTGTTGCTTATGGTAGGCTGCGCCAACTGCTGGCATTAATGGGAAATTGCATTTGGTGAAAACCCACAGATCTGTTCTAATGCTTCTGATGTGTGTTAAAGGCATTATTTAACGCACATTAAGGCATGCTGCAACGTGACGCTCCCAATGTACGTTCCCCTTACCCGCCATGTCTCCTACCTAAAAAAGTGGGGAATTGCCGTGGCAACCAGAGACACTGCATGTATTGGGTGTGCCCCCTTACAATATGCGGTTAAAAAGTTACCAACAGTAAAGCTCACATATACTTTTCTATGCAACTGCGCTCCTCTAAATGTGATATTAAATCTAAAGAAGGATTCAAATTCCAAATGGGTTCAAACTAAAGATATTTGTAGGCTTTTTTTTTTTTTAAATGTAACAAAACCGGAGTCAGTCTCATATACATTGGATTGTTACAGGAGTAGATTTCAGATATTACTGGGGCTGAACCAGCGATCAACAAGTGATTCGTTTTACGGTTGCAAAACTCTGGGCCGTATGTGGTCAGCTGTAGAGGTTCCTGCAGAAACTTTGTCAGCTTGTATAGATTTACGTCACACAGGCTTCATGGTTGGGGGGGGGGGGGGGGGGGACGAAGAACCGAAAATTGGTTCTTATTCTGTATCTGTTTGGCTAAGAGGTAACAAAACACTTTGTAATTTTGATTTTTGTTGAATTAAGAGGAAAAAAGAATTTCCTAGCTTTTTGACTAATTGAGCTGATGCCACTTCTCTCCTTAGGTCATCTGAGTGCATCATGTTCTTTACCATCTGGCCGTGTGCCTTATCTTCTTGCTACTTCCTGTTCTGATGAAAAGGTGCGCTTCTGGAGGTGTAATGTTTCGAAAAGAGAACCCTCTAGTGTCGACAGTTTGGTGTATCAGTGGGAAGAGTGGCCTCTACTGGTGGAGGATACTCTTCCAAATAGCAGTGTTGTGAGCGTGCCTGGTCAGCCCATCAAGGTGAGCTGCTGTCACTCTGGAAGGATTGCTGTCGCTTACAGGCAGACGACGAACCCTCCACTGAACTCAACACCTCATCTGAGCACACACCGACTGCTACCCTCTCCTCCTGCCTTGGCATCCTCCCCCTTCAGCAGCAAGACACACCTGACCCAGACTCTACACCCTTGTCAAAGTCTGCCTCTAAGCCCCAACCCAGCCAATACAAAAGAACCAGCAGTTCACATCAGCACCTTCCAATGTGAATCCACTGGTGGGTCACAATGGATACTGGAGCAGACTATAGTCCTGGAAGGCACAGATCCCACAACTTTTTGTGCTGCCAGCGATGGTCTACCCGGACATGCCAATATTCCAAATAACACAGACTTCTCTGCACCTAATGGTAACTGTCCTGGTTCTGCTAATAGGAGCCTGGTTCACTTGGACTGGGTTTCTCAAGAGGATGGGTCACACATATTGACTGTTGGTATTGGGACAAAGATTTATTTGTATGGCCGTCTCTCAGGGAAGCCCCCAGATTTAGGCCTGTCTTCTGAAACCAATAGAGACCAAAGTCTGTCTCGTCTGGTACTCCTTCGCTCCGTCAACCTGGTTTCCTCTGTTGAAGGCTCGTTACCCATCCCAGTCTCCCTGTCCTGGGTTCGAGATGGAATCTTGGTAGTGGGCATGGACTGTGAGATGCACGTTTACTCCCAGTGGCAACCCCCAGTTCCCCCCAAACCCAGTGTTACAGTCGTCCAAGACACGGATATCAGCAGTAGCGTCTCCTCTATACTCTCGGCTGTCAGACAATGCCAAGACGACGTTTTCACCACCAGTGCTCCCACAACTTCACTGACCCTACCCAAAAGATCCCTAACAAGATCAATGATGAGCCTGGCACAGAAACTTAGAGGGAAGAAAACCGTTTATGACCTTCCCGTGGAGATGGAAGACTCTGGACTTTTTGAAGCCGCCCACCAGCTCTTTCCTACTCTGCCCCAATACCATCCGGTACAACTGCTGGAGCTCATGGACCTGGGGAAGGTAAAAAAAAAAAAAAAAAAAGAAATCTCTCTTGTTTTTAGTTCATTCCCTATTTGGGAAAAAAATATTTATTTGTAGTTTTCTGTTGCTACAGTGTACAAACATCTGAAAAGTAACAGTTGCTCATTAAAAGCAAACACTACTTCTCGTCTGTTTTAAGGAAACCCCCAAGTTTTATCTATATGTTAATGTGAAAGTCTAATTGGTACAAACATTAATGTGGTACAAGGAGGACAGCGACAGTTGACCCCAAGATGTTTATTTTATTGAATTAGGAACTTAGATACAGGATTCTTTTAAAAGATGATAGAGCAATTCAAAAGGAGTATCAGATCAGATTCTAAAGAAAAACAAGATCGGTTTTCACTTGCATTTTAATGAAAAACTGCATGTTAGAAAATATTAAGACTCTTCTCAATAATCAATAGGAAAATCTTTACTGGCCTTACAGCGTTAAAACCCTTAAAATTGCTACAAGCATGTTTCCACTCATATTTTGCTGATTTATCTTTGGTGTTGAGCTCCAAGCCTTGGAGGTTGGAAGCTCCACAGATCCTCTATCAGATTGAAGTCAGGCTGCACCAAGACGTTAACATTACTTTCACTCAAAAGAAACCTGTTGGTAAAATTAAAAGATTACTTCAAACCCAAATCTGCCAGAGGTTTTAATAATTTCGGGCACACCTGCACAACGTTAGACGCACCTGTCAGGAATTTTGTCAACTCTGAGCTGCCGATGCCAACTTAAGCCAATTTTAGTTTCTCTTTACGAACCCTAAACAACAACCAAATAAATCCAATGATTTCTCAAACACAACCCGAAACTTACAGCGCTCCCTACTCCTGCATCATTCTGAAAATACAGTAAAATCCACCAGGTCATATAACAAAGTTAGCATATCTGACAGATTATAGCTCACTAACTTTTTATTTGCACACCTGAAAATGTGATGTGCCCCACATCACAAATTATATTAACAATGAATAAAAGCCGTGTCTGTTATGATTTGTCACATTCATTTATTGTAACTATTGTAAGAAGTCTAAAAGACCAATGATATACTTATTCCCTGAAGAGTAGGTAGACCCTTGTCTTAACTGTGAGACCTCCAAAAGAGCACCATCATTTTCTAGTGCAGCATGATCTATGGCAAACAAAATTAAAGTTATCAGAGGGATGAAGCAGAACTGCTCTGCTGTAATGTTCCCTGCTGACCTTTTGTGGTTCATCTAAGTTTATTTTTAAACACCCCATTCATACTGAAAATATCCAACTGGGTCTTCTTTACCCAGTAAAGACTGCCGATTAAATCAACACATTATCTGAGAGCCAGCAGTAAAACAAAGTTACCAAAGATGCAAATTGTTTCCACCTACCCCTCGAAATTTGGCTTATTCTTACAGGGAGTCGCTCTTTGTAGAGGTGAAGGTAAAGTTCATTTGAGGTGCAAGCAAATGTGCCATTAATTTGAGGTTACGAGGTGCAACTATAACAGTTCCAGTGTCGACCTAATTACTTCCAAGCAGAGTTTGCAGATGTAAAATGTTAGCATAAAACAACCCGTAGCCAGTATCTTAGACCCTGTTCCCATATTGAATTCAGCCCTCCCTTAGATCCCCTGCAGTACGCCCACAAATTTTACCTTAAGTCCTAAGATGATTTAAAACTATTAACACCGTTCAGTTTGAAGGCAAACTTTACTGACTGTTTTATCTTAGTTTGTAGAAGAGACTTGGATTGGGGATTCTGTTTCGTGATCTGTGTGGAATAGTAGCAATAAGGTAAAACGGGTTATACTATAGATTTAACTGTCTCCCTATCTGTCTTGGCTGTTATTTTTACATTTATATAGACAATAAACTCAGAAAAGAAATTAAATGGGACATAGTTCTCTTAAAATAAGTTAGCTTCCGGGGGATTTATCACTCCAAAAACTCAGAAGCAAATTAGCCTTGAGAAATGATTACTTATGCTGTATATCGCTTTGGGATCGAGCTACAGACAATAGTAACAGTACAGTTATTACCAGTACTTTTTGTAATGAAATGGTTAATTACAAAACTGACTCATTATTATAAGGCACCGTTTTCCACATCCAACCTGGATCGTAATATTCTGGTACATTTATTTTTTTCCAGATATATAGGCCTGCAACTAACTAGATTTGCCAATTGATTAATCTGTTGACTATTTTTTCAATTTACCGATTAATAATCAGATGGCAAAAGGTGCTTGATAGATTTTCTAAATGTACCATATACAGTACAGACCAAAAGTTTGGACACACCTTCTCATTCAAAGAGTTTTCTTTATTTTCATGACTATGAATATTGTAGCTTCACACTGAAGGCATCAAAACTATGAATTAACAAATGTGGAATTATATACTGAACAAAAAAGTGTGAAACAACTGAAAATATGTCTTATATTCTAGGTTCTTCAAAGTAGCCACCTTTTGCTTTGATTACTGCTTCACACACTCTTTGCATTCTGTTGATGAGCTTCAAGAGGTAGTCACCTGAAATGGTTTTCCAACAGTCTTGAAGGAGTTCCCAGAGATGTTTAGCACTTGTTGGCCTTTTTGCCTTCACTCTGCGGTCCAGCTCACCCCAAACCATCTCGATTGGGTTCAGGTCCGGTGACGGTGGAGGCCAGGTCATCTGGCGCAGCACCCCATCACTCTCCTTCTTGGTCAAATAGCCCTTACACAGCCTGGAGGTGTGTTTGGGGTCATTGTCCTGTTGAAAAATAAATGATGGTCCAACTAAACGCAAACCGGATGGAATAGCATGCCGCTGCAGTATGCCTTCAATTTTGAATAAATCCCCAACAGTGTCACCAGCAAAGCACCCCCACACCATCACACCTCCTCCTCCATGCTTCACGGTGGGAACCAGGCATGTAGGGTCCATCCGTTCACCTCTTCTGCGCCGCACAAAGACACGGTGGTTGGAACCAAAGATCTCAAACTTGGACTCATCAGACCAAAGCACAGATTTCCACTGATCTAATGTCCATTCCTTGTGTTCTTCAGCCCAAACAAATCTCTTCTGCTTGTTGCCTGTCCTCAGCAGTGGTTTCCTAGCAGCTATTTTACCATGAAGGCCTGATTCACACAGTCTCCTCTTAACAGTTGTTCTAGAGATGTGTCTGCTGCTAGAACTCTGTGTGGCATTGACCTGTTCTCTAATCTGAACTGCTGTTAATCTGCGATTTCTGAGGCTGGGGACTCGGATGAACTTATTGTCCGCAGCAGAGGTGACTCTTGGTCTTTCTTTACTGGGGCGGTCCTCATGTGAGTCAGTTTCTTTGTAGCACTTAATGGTTTTTGCGACTGCACTTGGGGACACTTTCAAAGTTTTCCCAATTGTTCGGACTGACTGACCTTCATTTCTTAAAGTAATGATGGCCACTCGTTTTTCTTTACTTAGCTGTTTTTTTCTTGCCATATTACAAATTCTAACAGTCTATTCAGTAGGACTATCAGCTGTGTACTGTATCCACCTCCTGCACAACACAACTGATGGTCCCAACCCCATTTATAAGGCTTGAAATCCCACTTATTAAACCTGACAGGGCACACCTGTGAAGTGAAAACCATTTCAGGTGACTACCTCTTGAAGCTCATCAACAGAATGCAAAGAGTGTGTGAAGCAGTAATCAAAGCAAAAGGTGGCTACTTTGAAGAACCTAGAATATAAGACATATTTTCAGTTGTTTCACACTTTTTTGTTCAGTATATAATTCCACATTTGTTAATTCATAGTTTTGATGCCTTCAGTGTGAAGCTACAATATTCATAGTCATGAAAATAAAGAAAACTCTTTGAATGAGAAGGTGTGTCCAAACTTTTGGTCTGTACTGTATATTTGCAAATGTATATTTTTTGCACAGTTTTAGCATAGTTACTGCTCTGAGTGGGTTGTTCTTTCTGCAAATGGCACGTTTCAGGGTCTGTATTCTCTAGTTAACCATTATTCGATTACTAAATCAGATGACCATTATTTCAATAATCGATTTATAACGATTAATTCAATTAATTGTTTCAGCCCTATGAACATGTTCAACTTCTGAAGGTACAGTTGAGATAAATATGGTCAGGAGGAGGACATGGAGCCAAGAAAGCGACTGGTTTAACAAACAGTAGAACCCCGTTAAACCGAATGGTCGCTGTGAAATCAGTTTGAGGTGTAAAGTTATTTATAGCTCAAGCTCAGGGCAGCTGCATTTTAAATGCAGATTACTACTTTGTTTCTGTCAGCAGAGGTCCACAAACTGCACAAACTGAATCAGACATTGGTTGTAGAGTTGGACAAACCCTATTTGACCATTTTATTTCCCCAGCGTCACAAAGCAAAATATTTTTGACCCAGTTTTGTGCTCACATGAGAGGGCATCTTTATGTTTATAGTTTTTTTTTTTATTGTTGGTTATTTAGCAAAATAACTAATATGAAGACGTTTATTTAAGATGTATCATTGTAACATAATTTGTCTTTCTTAAGGTTCACCGTGCCAAAGCAATCCTCTCGCACTTAGTAAAATGCATTGCTGGGGAAATTGTGATACTTAAGGACAATGCCGCCCATCCAGAGAAACGTGTGCGCACCTGGACTATCAGTGTGGGAGGCAGCACAGCCAGGGACGAGAAGATATTCAACAAATCAGAAAGCTCCAGCCCCGACTACACTGAGATCAGCTCCGTCCCTCCGCTGCCTTTGTACGCTCTGCTGGCGGCCGATGAGGATACAGCACATCGTGGTGAGTTTGCAGCATGGAGGTTATTCGAAATATGCTAACTTGGAAATAAAACTGGATTAAGCATTTAGTTAGATCTCCTCGAAAGCAAAGGAGTGAAAAAGGGACAGGACTGAATTTAAAAGCATATTGAGTTGAAACAAATTTGAATCTATTCACTAAAATACATTATAATGAGTTTTCTCGAACAAAGTGTAACAATATTTCACACTTGGGACAGTTTTCTTTATTAATCCAGTATTTCATTGAGTTTTAACCTGCTGACTTGGTGTACTGCGCTCCAGAAACTGAAAACAGCTCTTTACGTATGACAGAATAGAAATATCCTCCTGAATTATCAGTCAGTGGGGAAAATGCATAAAAACAGACTGGTTACAAAAAATGTAAAAACAAATGACCAAAATACATTAAAACTTACTTATTCGTGCATAGGTGTAAACATTTCACAAATACGCCTTTTCCACTTGCGTGGTGCGGAGCCCCGGTTTCGATCCGGTGACAAGTTTCCACAGGCGAACAAAGGTTTCAGGTCAAGAAGTCAACTCGAGCACCGGAGAATACTTGGTTTTGCTGTGGGAACCCTAACATCACCCGTGGGCGGGTCGAAGCTGCAGACAATAAGAAGCAGCAGCACTAAACAGCACTTTATAACAACAAGCCACCGTCTTTATTTCTGTATTGACTGTAGTTTATGGATGCTCTCGTTTTGCATTAAAATGAAGATTGCACGCAGCGCAGCAAGCTCCACTGTCTCACTACCACACTGTGTTGATGACTCATGCTTAGTTCCCAAAACTGGTGGAAATGCATGTCGGTTCTCAACAAAACACCAAAGAACCCGAACCAGTTCAAAAACGAGAGTTCTCTTGGTGGAAAGATGCTAAAAGACTGTTGAAAGGTCTTTAGGGGACATTGCATCAATTTTTAATTAAACAGACTTTGCTTGTGAGATTCTCCAAAATGGATCTCTTAAAAATGGGATTGTTTGCTAAAATGTTGAAAAACTTTAGTAAAATCTAAATGCATCTGAATAAAATTTAAAAGTAATTCACTTTTAGTCAACCTCAGTATTTTTCCTCTGCTGAGAGTATCTCAGAGCAGGTCTCAGACCCTGAAAGGTGAAAAGGGTTTCGAAAAAATTGTGACATTTTTTCCAACGGTTATCGAATTTACATGGGTCTTGAAAACGGACTCTGTGATTCATGAAGAGTAGACAGACCAGTGGAGAAATGGAGAGAGCCTGAGAGACGGACAAAATGATCGACTGACCAGCCTGCGCACATCGAAAAAAACGGGTCAAACAAGTTTGATCCATTTGTTCTTTAATCTTTCATCAAGTTAGTTTCTGGATTGTTTAAAATTCAGAAACAGCCAAACATCCACACCTCTGTGCCAAGAGGAAAACAGCTAGTGCCTCCCTGGAGAGACAACCTTTAGGCCTGATCAAACAAATGTTCTGTAAAGATTCTCCACTGGGCTAAAGAGTGGTACTTGTTAAGGTTTCTCATCAGTTTCACTCAGGCTGTTTTATGGAAACGCTTTCCTCTGATGAATTTTTTATTTCTTTTCCAAACTTTTCCTAAGTCACGTATTTGGAAAAACAGATTATGTGTGTAGACGGAGTTTACCTTTCTGGAGGGAGAGAAACCATTGGAAAAAGTTACATTTTTTTTATTAGCCAAAGAAAATCTGAACGTTTTATTTTACAACTCTTGCAGAATTCCCTTTAAGTAATTAGATTTCATTTTTATTTAAAGTTTATGATGTGAATAAATATAAATATTTCCATAATATATTCCTCTTTCATAATTTGTGAAATCAAGACTCCATTAATAATTATTTTCCCTTCAGAAAGATTGATTTATAAAGACTGGACAAAACAAATAGCATATTTAATTGAAGGAGACTGATGGGATAAATACTGTTGCTAGCCATGCATCTTGTGTAAGCTTTAGTGAGACTATCATCTCTATCATTTCCCTACAAATTTTAAATTATTTATATTGTCATCAAAAAAGTGGATTTATTTCAGTAATTCAATTCAAACAGTGTTAATCATATATGAATTAAGCACAGAGGGATGGATTTCAAATGTTTCTGTCTCTTAATTGTGATGATTATGTGTGTAATGGATCTCTTAAATGACTGAAATTAACTTTTCATAGATGTTCTGTTTTAATGAGATGCACCTGTATAATAGAAGAAGTTAGCTTTTAGCTATTTAGTTAGCTATTACATTGTATTTCCAGTTTAAAAATGGGTACCATTGTTAGCTAACCTTCCTTACTGTGTGAGACATCCTGCTCTCTTTTTTTCAGCAGTCTTCTGTTATGTCTTTTTTTTTCCTATTTTATGTCTGAAGATGCGATCCCAGAAGAATAAAAGCATATTGATGTTATGTGCTGATATAAATACTGCCCTTTGATATTTCTGTTTCATCTCCTTTCCCAGCAGCATTGCAGAATATTGTTTCGTGCTTTCCATGCTGTGTCTTGTCTGTCTGAGCTCTGTTTCCCTTCACAGAGAAAGGAGGCAGTTTGAGTGGCGATAGTGGACATGGCTCCAGTCAGACGGATGCCTATGATGAGCTCTTTCACGCCCACAACACTCTGGATCTGGATCCTCTCAACAACGAACAAGAAGAAACTGGGAATAAGGTTAGCTGCTTCCTTGTTGTCGTGCCGTGCACGAGTCAACAGTTTTTACTGTTTTGGTACCCAGACTCATTGGTCCGATCAACACATGCTCTACAAAAATAATATTCCCGGGCTACCAAATCAAAAAGTATCTTCCTGTTTGCTATGTCTTAACATACAGTGTGTGGGATGCATGTTATGTCGATTTGAATGCAACCATGCATCATATTGAACTACCTGCCTCTATAGATTGTCAAAAAAAACTGAAGACGTTCCCCGCTGTTTTCTGTCTTGTTATATTTGTAGGTCATAGACCTTTCCCACTACAGTCCGACATACTTTGGCCCAGAACATGCTCAGGTTCTGTCCAGCCATCTCCTCCATTCCAGCCTACCCGGGTTAACTCGAATGGAGCAGATGTCTCTCATGGCGCTGGCTGACACCATTGCCACAACGAGCACAGACCTCAAGGACAACCAGGATAAGAGCAAAGGTAGAGACGAGACAGGAAATAAAAACGTTCATTAAGACGCTTGAAATGACTTAGTGTTTACTAAATAAGTTCTCGATTTACAACTTAGTGTAATATTTGGAGGCATAAGAAGCGTTTGAAATGAATGTTGCAGGTGGAGAAACCTTGGATGAGTGCGGGTTGAAGTTTTTGCTGGCTGTCAGACTTCATACCTTCCTCCTTACATCGCTGCCTCCTATCCATCGAGCCCAGCTGCTACGGCAAGGTACAGTGGAGGTTTTTAGAGTTTCTGTGTGATTTGTGATCTGCTGATGTCTTGTATTCGAAGTTAAATGCTAGAGATGCTCTGTTCCAGGATTTCTGGCATTCTGACCTAATCCTGGAAAATTTTAATTAAATATCTGCCACTGTTTTCATTTTCTGATCCAGAAAGTTTCTTTGCTTCAACATTTATCGGTATTTTATGTCAATTAAAAAAGCCACATGTGGCCACTCTGACAGCTATACTGATACAATGTTTGCCTATAACTTAGGCTGTATTTATACAGTGCTGTAATACAGTGCATTAAAGCATTGGTAATTACATAAACCTCAGAGTGATGCTTTCATATATTTACATTCTTGTCAGCTGAAGAGCTGGTAAATCTCAACTAGACCATTGATTGGGTGTGGGGGACCCAACAACCTTCAGAGAGTAATGGTGTTTTTTTGTATCAACCCCTTGCTGTTTCCTTTTAAGTTATTGTTCATATAGCAATATTCACAATTCAGAACCGAAAGTTCACCCTGTTGCAATTAACAAGCTCTGTTTGTAGGTTTTAAGCTTCATGTAACATAAGCTGATTTACCTGACTCATCTGGTAATACACAATTTATGGGATTACATTTTATATTTTCTAACTTTGCAATTAAGGCTGTACGGTTGAACAGAAAAATTAGTCAAAATATGCCGCAACACAGGACCAAGCAGTCTGGATCCAATCCAGGAGTGCCGACAGTAGGGGTGTCATGATGTACATATCTCAGGATATGATATTATCATGATATGATACGATATTTATTGCGATATTGCGGGGATGCTCACAATAACAAGAATGGCAATATAAAATGACCAATGAGTCATTCGTACAACATTTATTGTGATATTGAATGTTTCTATGCAAAACCTTTGCTAAAGTGCACCATTCAAGTAACAACTCAACATATATTTATGAAGAGAAGGCAACCCAGATACTATATTAACCTATGAATAAATAAACTTTACCCAGGCATTTAAAAAACAGCCTATTCAATAAATAAAATTACCTTGGCACAAAACTGCCTAGTCATTAGTAGACAATAATTAAAAATGCCTCATCAGTTTTGGTATCGCTGAATTGAGCAGGGGAAACAGTTTAAATAAAATGTGATTGTGATAACATTTTATATTTAGGCTCTAGCTTAGACACTAACCTTTTGAACCCCACACCTTCCACAGTTGTAAACGGATGTAAAACACTCGCTATATATTCTGCGATGCATCTTGTTTTTTCTTGAGCCTTGACGCCGTTGTGAGGCAGCACTGTTGTAAATGCTTCATGCAGAGTTTTTTGACCCGTCTGGACTTTCTCTTGGTGTTGCTCGTATTTCTCGATGTGTACCGCACTGTACTCTGGCAGTGTACATATTGTCTGTTGTTTGTCTCCTTTCTTGTTTCTTGACACAACGAAACCAAAATGCTTCCACACCTCAGATTTGAAAGCTACTGGGGCATTCACAATATCTATATCGCTATCCTCCGTATCCATGCTGTGTTCTCCACTCTTGCTGCAATTTGCCATGTTTGTTTTTCTATAGTGTGGGCTTGGGCGCTCCCATTGGTTATAAAAAGTGCACTGGCCACAAAGGATTGTGGTCTATGTAGTTTAGTATGCTATGCTCCGCTAGAGCAGACAGAAATCCATTTTTGCCTCAAAACACACTGTATATACCATGAGAAGACCACAACAATATCGTGACAATTTATCTGCCATGATATTGTGATATCACCTATATCGGGACACCCCTAGCCGGCAGTACCTGGTCTGACACAGATATCGGAATAAATTTGGACCCTCTATGAAACGCAGCGCAGTTTAGAGTCTTTGGTATATTACAGTTATTACTGCAAGCGTCTGCCTCGTTTCTTGTCTCTCCACTGGTTCGATCTTGGCACCGTTGCTCTCTGAAGTGTCAGGGCAATAACTCCAAGGATTCCTAAAGCAAGAAGGAGAATGCAAGGTTGATCTTAATTGTGATCAGTTGACTGCAGCTCTCTTTAGAAGAAGTGAACAAGCCACTGTCTATTCATCTTTCCTAACCACTGCCGTAAAGTTTCCTTTGGGTCATTTATTAGGCCTCTCTTAAACTGTCCGCAGTATCTTTCAAAGGAAACTATTACCTCTTGTACAGCTAAGTTTGCTTAATCGGCCTTTCTTATTTTACAGCATTTGGTCTACATCGTTGGAAGTAAAAATTGTTTCATGAATATTTATTTTCCCACTTTAGGCCTTTCAACGTGTCAGTATGCCTGGGCCTTCCACTCGGAAGCTGAGGAGGAGCTGCTGAACATGCTCCCCGCCTTGCAGAAGGGAGAGCCCACCTGGACTGAGCTGCGTGCCATGGGTGTGGGCTGGTGGCTGCGCAGCACCAACAAACTGCGCAGGTGTATTGAGAAGGTAAAACAGACCTCACATTATTCATTTAACGTTGTCAGTCTAGCTCTGGACATAAATCTAAAACTTTTATTGATCTTTAATGACGCATGTGGCATGTTTGAAAGACTGCCTCAAAACATTAAACAAAGGAATCTGAAAGAGATCTCGTAAAGCAACAGCTGTTGCTTTGTGAGCTTAGTACTTACACTGATTGTGCAATTTAGTTGTCAGGTCGTCAGGTGTCTTTAATTGTTGCCGGCTGCACATCCATTACTCAAATATCCCATTCCGCCACATCTCGAAGGTACAATACTGGATTAAGATGAAGTGGAATCTAGAACCATCAGAGTTGGCAACGTTTTCCCAATCTGATATTGTCCACCTTTGATGAGCCTGTGTGAGTTCCCCCTGTTTTTAGCTGACCGTAGCAGCACCCAGTGTGGTCTTCTGGTGCTTTATCCCATCTGCTACAAGGTTTGAAATGGTTTGCGTTTAGGGGCGGTTCTCAGGAGATCTTGGTTGTAACAAGTGGTGTTATTCATCTAGCTACTGTTGCCTTTCTATCATCCTTAACCAGTCTGCCATTTCTCCTCTGACTTCTGACATCGACAAGGGATTTTTGTCCACATGACTGTTGCTCACTGAATATTTCCTCTATTTCAGACCAGTCTTTGTTAACCTAAGAGACTGCTGATCTACTGGGATGAAAATCCCAGTAGATCAGCAGTAGTTCAGTCTCTGAACTACCCAGACCAGCTTGTCTGGCACCAACAACCATGTCACTTAAATCCTCTTTCCTCCCCATTCTGATGCTCGTTTTAAGGTTCAGAAAGTCGTCTTCACTACATCAACATGTGTAAAAGCATTGAGGGTCTGCCGTGTGATTGGCTTATTGTGTTCACAAATCTTTGAACTGGTGTACCTAATAAAGTTGCTGGTGAGTGTATTCCTTTAACTCTCTATTGTTTGCTAAATCAAACATTGCTCCTCTTGTCTTTCCAGGTTGCTAAGGCTTCTTTTCAGAGAAACAATGATCCTCTGGATGCAGCTATATTTTATCTTGCAATGAAAAAGAAGGCAGTGGTTTGGGGACTGTACAGGTGGGCACAACTGATGTAATGTTGCACGTTGTTCCTATACAAGCTTAGTTATGTCAAGCTGCTGAGGATCAGTGACTTGAGATGCTCCTTAAATGTCTTTCTCTCCAGGTCCCAGAAGAATACAAAAATGACAGAGTTTTTCCATAACAACTTCAGCGAGGACAAGTGGAGGAAGGCTGCATTAAAGAATGCATTCTCTCTGTTGGGGAAGCAGCGGTTCCAGCATTCTGCAGCCTTTTTTCTTCTGGCTGGTTCCCTTAAAGACGCTGTGGAGGCAAGTGAAAAAAACAGGCATGACAAAATGTATATTAGAAGGATTTGTTGCTCCAGCAGCGGTGCCTTTTCAAAACCCAATTAGAGCTAAGTTAGATGTGAGATTTTCCGTGTGAGAGTTCCTCTGTTTCATTTTTGAGCTATTGTTTAAACTTTATTGAGTTTCTTCTTTGTTATCACTTCTTACTTGATGGTATTGTTTATTGATGTAGTAAAAAGTGCAAAAGCTCATTTGGATATTACGATGACATGTGTTACTGAGTAATGTGCGTTTGATTAATTAATAGTAGACACATCTGCAGTCAATGTGTTAAAACCTTTTATTTATGCTTTGAAAATGGAAAAAAAATCTGATTCAGAGCTCTGGAAACTGGAGTCTGGAAAAGTCTGAAGTTCTGGCATGAAAAATGTGTTGAAAATCTGAGTGTTGATGCATCGTTTCCTCCTTTGTGTGTAATTCTAAGATTCATTACCCAGACTGCCTGCTTTCTTGTTGAAACTTTGGAAAAATCGCCAGAGCGCCCAGATCCTTACCATGCATATTTGCACTTATACCACCTTGTCTTCCTGTCTTGTAAAAAAAACCTATATATACATATTTACAAGAAAATAACTATTTCCCAACATATGTATATATAATATATTATATATATATATATATATATATATATATATATATATATACTATATATATATATATATATATATATATATATACATACTTAAACTGTTTTAATTGAGAGCAAAGTGGAGGTCAAATTGCTTGTTTATTTGCACGCTGAGTCTGAAAAGCTGACAGTGTTTTTTATAGTTCATACATTGCATGGTTGCAGAAACAGCTGCTGTCTATCAGTGCACAACTATCTCTATCAAGAGGGCTGACACAGGCCATCTTTATTATTTAAACTTTTACTTATCAAGGTTATTCCTGCTCAGATTGTCCCTTAAGCAGTGAGTCACATTGTTACATCTGCATGAGTAACCGCTACCTCTCTAAGCATTTTATGGAAATGAGCTTTACCCAGGCAAAGGGCTATCATTGACTTTGGTTATTCTCCCTGGCTGGGAGGTTTTCTCATTGAAATGCACCTCACCATATATCAGCTCTGAGCATCCAAGATGTTTTCCTGCTAGCATAGGATTTTATTAATTATACTTTTTATGTGAATAGAAAACAAGTAATAATTGTGACTGATTCCTTTGCTCCTTTAGGTGTGTTTAGAGAAAATGCAGGACTTGCAGCTGGCCCTCGTGATCTCTAGGCTGTATGAATCTGAGTTTGAGACATCTTCTACTTATAAAAAGATCCTCCAGAGACATGTTTTGGGACAAGACAAACAGGTAAAACTGTTAGCATATGTGCTTGTAAAACCACCCTCCCTGTTTTTATATTTAAACTGCCTTAGCCGTAGCGTTTTCTGTATATTTCAGATTCCAGTCCATCCAGATCCGTTCCTGCGAAGCATAGCTCACTGGGTCCTGGAAGATTACAGTAGAGCACTGGACACGCTAATTGAGCAACCTGCAATCTGCAAAGGCTCTGGAGCCTCAAAGAGCAAATGTGACAGTGGTGTGTTTAACGTTGGTCTGGAATCTTCTCTATTCTCTTTTTGAGATGTTTTCACTTCCAAAAACGATTTATCCTAACAACATCAAATTTTGTTGCCCCAGAAATAACTTGGTCATATTTAATTTTAAAACTTGGTGCTTTTCTACCTTAAACATATTTGTAGTTGGCGTTAAGGTAAGGCTGCCCATCTCCAAACCCAAGTACTGGATCTCAGTTGAGGCATTTTTAAATGCTCTGTATCATAACTGTGGCTGGTTTATGTTTCTGTGATTTTTATCCCAGCTACACCCTAAACAACCTGTATAAACACGATTTTACAGCTATTTTTTTTACAGTTATAGCCAATTTGTGTGCTTGGCTCTTGCAAAACTGTATCACAGGTTATGCACAAAGTTTTTTTGCTGGTCTAACGAAACTGTTTTTCATAATTTGCAGCGACGTCTACAGTGATAGAGACTGTATTGGCTACTGCAGCCTCCTTTCTGCAGTCAGATTCTGTTATTTATTCAAATTGGATAAAAAGTTTGTCTATCTAAGGAAACCCAGCAGATTGCATCCAGTCAGCTAATTGCAGCATTCACTCCTCCTGGATGAGCATGTAGAGACAGTGGACAGTCACTGGCGTTGACTTTGCAGCAATCCCTCATACTGAGCATGCATGTAGCGACAGTGGAGAGGAAAAACTCCCTTTTAACAGGAAGAAACCTCCAGCAGAACCAGGCTCAGTGTGAGCGGCCATCTGCCACGACCGACTGGGGGTTAGAGAGAACAGAGCAGAGACACAAAGAGAACAAAGAAGCACTGATCCAGTGCCAAATCAAATGTGTATTTAGAAGCATGAGGCTGTCTTGTGGATCTTCATGTTTGAACAAAATGTTAGTCACTGTTTAAAAAAAAAATCTGAATACTTGTACATCCAGAACGTCTGGTGAGTGAGCATTTTTTCACACCACTTTAAAGCTAGAGTTTTAAGCATATTAATGATAATAAATTTATGATGCATTTGGGTGGGATTTCTGCAGCTGAATATTCTTAAATAACTTGCCAGGATCGGTCACAAACAAATCCTGACTTGGACATCCCTACATGCGTTGCATAACACAGGAGTTAAAAGTTCAGTCGTTTTCTCTGTTAATATGTAATGTTTGGCTTTTAACATTAAACCCTTTTTTAAAATAAGCTAATTAGGCTATAATAGGCTAAAAATAGCTTAACTGAGTTGAACCCTACTGACAAAACTCTGAACTCTCCCTTTAACAATAGATGAAGACCTGAACTGAGTGTAAACCTTTATTTGACTTAAAAGCCAAAGCAGACCCAGATTAAACCTCCCTATGCTTTCATGTGTTTCATAAATGATGTCAAACCACACATGGTATCCTTACAGAAAACATAATACGGGCTTCTGCAAATTTCAAAAACACCATGGCTCTTCAAAGTTGGAGATGCTGTCTCGTTGCCCAGGTTGCAGTTCAAGCTGTTATGCCGTATGATTTTTTTTTTAATAACAAAGTGAATTGGATTTTTCGCTTTCCTGCTCCCAAGCCTTTCCCTTCCCTTTTTTAACTCCTAGCTCGTTTCTTCTCTTCACATTTCAGTAACCACAAAGTACAGTTTGTCTGTGAACAACCTCTACTGCTGCTGCTGCTGCATATGTCTAGAATCCCAACAGAGAAAGTCTGGGAAGTCGAGCTCTGATCGGGAGTCTCTGATCTGGTTACAGTGCCTCGCAGAAGCGTCAAACCCCTTGAACTTTTTCAAGTTTTGTCATGTTGCAACTACTAGCTTCAGTGTATTTTATTTGGAGTTTATTCAATACACCAACACATTGTCAAAGCAAAAGGATACATGGTACACAAAAAAAATAAAAGGGTGGGGTGTATTTGCATTCAGCCCCTTTTTGCTCTGATACCCCTAAATAAAATTGTTATAGCTTATAAAATACCCCAATCATTGAAGATGCCCAGAAAAGATTAATCAGGGAAGGAGAAGGGGCTAGGAGGCTTGCGATAACCCTCAAGGAGCTGCAGAGATCCAAAGCTCTGGCTGGAGAATCTGTCAACAGGACGACTATTTGCAGTCCACTCCATAAATCTGGTCTTTATGGACGCATGTTGATAAGAAAGTTTTTTTTGAAAAAAAGCCAGAAGAAGTCCTGTTTGCCATAAAACATGGAGGGGGCACAGCAAACATTTTAAAGAAGTTGCTCTGATCATCTGATCAGGTAAAACCAAAACTAAACTTTTTTGGCTACCGCTGAGCGCTGTGTGGGAATAAAAGCGAACACTGCACATCACCCTGAATAAAACATTCCCCTAGTGAAGCATGGTGGAGGCACCATGCTGTGTCAGTGACCCGAAGCATACAGTCTAAGCTAAAGTAGAATGGTCTAAGTGGTCCAGTGGTGTCCAAAATCAGTCCTTAAGGGGCGGTGTCTTTCATGGTTTAGATGTTGCCCTGATTAAACACATCCAAATTAAATGAATGCTTCATTAGCAGGCCTCTGCAGAGTTGAGTGACATGCTGGGGAAGTAATTCAACCATTTAAAGCCGTGTTGGAGCAGGGACCAATCTGAAACCTGCAGGCCATCGGCCCTTAGACGACTGGAGCAGGACACCCCTGGTCTAGCTCAAATGCCCCTTTTCCACTGCCAGCCCGGAACGGCTCTGCACGTTGTGTGTTGCATTTCCATAGACCCGCTTTTGCTTCGCTGAAGGAAACACCTCCTGGAGGTGCGGCTTTAAAGCATCATGTGTTGCAAAACCGCGAATGAAACACCCAACCGCCAATGTAAAGAAGAAAAGACCGAAACGCGTTACAAAAACAAGAATTAACACATGTATTGCCTGGGGATTAAATCTGCTGACTGCATTGACAATCAGATTTGATGAGTAGGATTTTGACATTCATTTTATTATTATTATTATTAAAGAGTCCACTTTCCCTTTAAGAGACTTGCAAAGATTTGAATTAGGTCTCATTCTATTTCTAATAGTTGTTTCCTATATATTTATTCAGCTGCCGCTAAATATTGTAGTCTCCTATGATCGCCAGAAAAGCTTGCACCTCGTCGTTGCTCCAAGGGGGGACTTTTCCGGATAACTGTACGAACTCCATCATATATTTCTCTCACTCGCTTGCATGCACGTTTGAAAGTGCCAGTTGTTTTTTTTACGCTGGTCGACTCTTATGGCTGGCCGCGCCCACGGCCAATCAGTGGACAGCCGTTTGTTCACGTCACGTACAGTACCGACTCGGCCTCGCTTAGCCCTGCTAAGAAGGAGGTACCAAAAAAGTAGGTACTGGTACTGAAAAAGTGTAATCATGTGCTGGAATGGCCCAGTCAAAGTCCAGGCCTAAACGCAATTGAGAATATGTGGTAAGACTTAAAAATTGATTTGTCAAACACTATTTCAGTCCAATTTGACTGGGCTTGAGATATTTTGCAAAGAGGATAAAGACATGCATAAAAAGTTGGCATTTTCTTCCACTTGTCAATTGTGACATAAAATCCAAATAAAATACACTGAAGTTTGAGGTTGTAACATGAAACAAAAAACAATTATTAAAGGTGTGAATACTTTGACACAGTAGTGTAAACACCCTGTCTTTTCATGGTCTGTAGTCATAACTGTGAGACATTTTGTTTTTATATCTCTGACATAGACGGAAACCAGATTTATGTCCCTTTGTATGGATTCCAGGTTCCTCTGCCATGTCTGCATGTAACCCTGAGGTTTTCAACTTTTACATCTACCTCCGCACACACCCGCTGCTCCTTCGCCGGCATTTTAGCTCTTCAGACAAACCTAAAGTGGCTCTGACTACAGAAGTCCGCAGAGCTGACTCCATCAGCCTGGATGAAAGGAGACTCTTTTTTACCACTGCATACGCACATCTGCACGCAGGGTGCCCCATGTTAGCACTTGATGTCCTTTCCAAAATGCCCAAAGTCCACAGGCACTCCAAAGTTTCCCATCGGGGGGCTAAAGGCATTCCACATGAACTGAGTGTTGGGAGCAGGAATGGGCTAGCATCAGAACCCGACTGGTCTCCGCCTGGCCTGAACGGCTACCAGTCTGATGGAAACAGCAACAGCCGATCCGATTCAGTGTTAAGTTTTGATTGGAGCCAGCCGTCGATTACCCTTCCAGATGAACCGCTGGAGCTGAGGTGGGACAGTGACAAAGACGAGGAGGATGAGGATGAGGAGAACAATCAGGAAAAAGCTAAGAAAGCAGACAACAGCGTGTTTCAGGACCGTCAGGACTCCATGTTGACAATAGCGGACACGATGAAAAGTGAGGAAAGTGAAGACCGTGAAGACTTCATTGCTCCATCTGAAGACATATTTTTGGCCCATCTTAAGTTCACAGCTTGCTTGAAGATTATGAGCAATGAGCTTCGGACTCTGTCGACGGGGTACGAACTGGACGGAGGGAAGCTGCGTTACCAGCTCTGTCAGTGGTTAGAAAGAGAGGTACAAACACACACTTCATATTCTTCCTCAGACTTCATCCCTTTTTTTATCAAAATGTTGCTGGAATATTCCTCCGCATTGTGTAATTAACCTTCTTCCAAACTTAAATTCACTGAGTTAAAGTTCGAAGTTGCACAACTCCCACTCATTTCTTCCTCTGTTCATGTTAAGTTTCAGCATTTTTCTGTCTGTGTCAGTTTACATAAACATCACGGCGGTTATAACACCAGTGCTTTTCTCTCATGTGAACAATAGTTTGATGTTTTGGTAAAATGCTTTGCTTTGTCTGTCATGCGTAAATGATGAACTCCCTCTTGATGAGTTGAGTTAAAGATAAAATTTCTTTCACCCCTCCTCAGGTGGTGGCTCACCAGCGTGTTTGCAGCTACAAGCCTTGCTTGCCAGAGCAGTCTGTCTCAGGTGATGGCCCTGTTTCTGGACTGGTGGAGGAGGAACAGGTGGGTGTCGATTGCTGGCTCCTTGCAGTAATATTAAATGAAGACAACTGCTCTATGTCTATTCACTGAGAGGATTTCTTTTCTTTCTTTTCTAAATATTTGTTGTGTTATCGCAGTACAAGTCACAAATCACATAAAAAATCAATGTTTGGTTAAAACCAACAGAACAAATTACCACACAGTTTTTAGTTTAAATAATAGCAAAGAGGTTCACACTGAAGTTTTGCCTATACAGAATGATAAACAATTTCTTCTAAAAAAAACTACTAAAGCAAAAATGTTTTTTCAGCCTGGCAGCCCCCGTGGTGACAGCCAGATGAGCAGGAGACTCTGGCTCCAGAGCAACCAGCCTTTACTGAGGATGTTTCTGAGCTACTGCAGCTTGCACGGCTCCCACGGTGGAGGACTGGCTTCTGTACGCATGGAGCTCATTTTACTGCTCCAAGAGTCTCATCAGGTAAATAAAAGATGCACGCCGAAGTTCATTGCGAGGCAGGGTTTGGCAGTGTTTAAAAAGTAGCTCTAGCTGTTCCTACGTAAACAACTTTATAGAGGAATGTAAGGAGGAGAAAACTGTCTTACTTTGATTTTCTGCCATGGTAAATGAAAAACTGGAGATTCTTTATATCGTATCAAATCACTGGTTTCAGAGGTTTGATAAATAAAAAAAACATGAGCTAAAAAGTTTGCAAATGGTAGTTGGATACAGAGTTTCTAATGAGTTCTAGTAAATTGCATTCACGTTTTTTATCATGTGAGATTCATGCCCTTCTGTCCATTTTATCATGCGACCTTTTAGTCTTGGCGTGAACAATTTTATAGCTCCGGTAGGCTGTTTGTCTGAGCATGACTAATGTCTTGGCTATGGTGAAATTGTTTGGCAGCCAGGCCTCTAGCAAAGCCTTCTTCACACATTAGGACAAAAAAAATCAAAACTTACAAAATAAATTTTTATTTGTAAATAATGAATAGAGTATTGCGGGTGTTTCACTGTGCATTTAAGGTATGTTTGTCACCCTGCAGCTGATAACATATCGTTTTTGGTAACGAATGAATAGATGTGCACTGATCACACATTTTTATGACTGTATTTCCATAATTTAAACTCATGTTTGTTACTAGTTACACTATATTGCCAAATGTATTGGGTCCCACCACTAAATCAATGAATTCTGGTGTTATAATCAATTCCATGGCTGCAGGTGTAAAAAGTTGGATGTGGAGAAACTTGACTGACCTCAACTTTCTTGAACACCTTTGGGATGAATCAGAGCGGAGGCTGCATTTCTGGTTTCCTCATCGAACTATGAACACAATCCTAAACCTTGTGGAAGATGTTTATAGAATAGTTAACGTTGCTATTGCTGGAAACGGTGGCTCCATCAACAAATTGGACTTATAGATTAAGAACAGGATGTCAGCAAAGTTCATGTAAAACTAGAAAGACAAATACTTTTGGCAATATAGTGTATTTCCTTCTGCTGAGGTTATTGTGGGTACACCTCCAGCAATGAGCTGACAAGTTGTGCTATAAGTGCCCAAACACCTGGGGAAAGTCCTGCTTTAAGACTGACGAATAAAAAGTGGAGTAGGTAGTAAACAAGTCAATGAGACGACATGGGAGCTGTGTTTGTAGCAGAGTCAATGGGCACAGGGAGTCCGTCCTGCTTTCCTGCTTTGATTTTGAAATAAAAATATTTTCTTCTGCTCCCCCAGCTTTGGTTCCCTAGTTGTCAAATTTCATCATTGATGTTGAGGAAATTTTCATGTTCTTCCTTTGTGTTTACTTCAAACGGCACGAAGAGTTCCTGTTAAGTAGGTTAGTTAGAACCCAGTCTGATTCGTCAAGGGTGAAGAAAATAAGTCTTGTCTGGTATTCATATACGCAGAAAGTCATGTTCAGATATATAGTACACACAGAAACGCACAGCTCTGTACTGCCAGCGTTTTCTTCTTTTCTCTTTAACTGTCAATCACACAGATACTGGTGGAAATTATGTATGACATTTTCAGTAGTTGGCTCATGTTGATTTGATTCAGTTCATCATTGCTGAGGAAAGGCTGCTGTTTTGAAGATGTTACCCACAGTTTTTTGTCCTCTTTGTGAGTTATTTATTATATTTAGCCTTCTCTAAAACAAATGAGAAATCAGGCATTATGTGCGTGGGGTAGCAGTAGAGCTCAGACTGCAGAACTCTTGAACTTTACAACATTTTGCCACCTTACAACCACAAACTAGATGAATTTAGGGATTTTATTTTTTTTTTTATTTTTTTTTACAGAAATGAGCAAGTAAATGCGGACGTGATGCAATTTTCATAGCTTTGAGCATCCCACATGGCACTGTTCAATCCATCATTTGAAAATAGCGTCTCTCACCAGTGCAGACCTACCAAAATATGATTACCTTCTAAAACAGCATACATGTTGATAAACATGGTCAAATAGGACCAAAATGTAACTTTTTAGCCTACATACAAAACATTTTCTGTAGAGGAAAATGACTACTGCACATTACCCTAAATTCACCATCCCCATGGTGATACATGGTGGTGTCGGTATCATGCTGTGGGGATTTGTTTCTTCTACATTGACAGGGAAAATGGTCAGAAGTGATGGAAAGAAGGGTCGAGCTGAACACCCCGCAATCCAGGAATAAAACCAATTTGAATCTACTAAAGTCTTGGCCGTTCACCTTCCAGCAGGACAACAATCCTAAATATGAAGCCGGAGCAGCAATGGCATAGTTTAGATCAAAGCATATGTGTATGGTAGAATGGCCCAGTCAAAGTCCAGGCCTACATCTAGTTGATAACCTGTGGTGAGACTTGAAAATTGGTGTTCACTCTCTCCTTGCATGCTGAATGCGCTTGAGCCATTTTGCAAATAATGGTCAAAAGTTTTAAATTTCTTGATATTCAAAGGTGGTAGAGACACGACGCAAAATAGTTTATTTTGCAACCTTTAGTCCTTTACCTTCTACTTCACATTTATGTGCTACTTTGTGTTGATCTGTCACATAAAATCCCAATAAAACACATTGAATATTGGGGTTGTAATGCAACACCACATAAAAAAGTTGTGTTGTATAAAGTGTTGGCCCCCAGGAGGGGGCACAGCATACAATTGTGTCCCCTTCAGGACACAGTTGTTTCCTGTTGTATGGTTTAGAGCACTCATTCTGCTTTGTGGTAAATGTGCGCACAGGGTTCATAGGGGTCAGTAATGCCTGGATACAGTCCCTCTGCCCTCTGTCCACAGGATGACTCCATGAAGTCAGTGGTAGCAGTGAACTCCCAGCCTACCTCTATCCCTCTGCTCATGGCTTGCACAGCCAATGTGAAGACCGTGGTCGCCAACCCCATCGTCTATCTGACCAATCTGACTCACGACATCCTGCAAACCATCAATGCACTGGACTCTCCTCCACATCCGGATGTCGTTAACAACGAGGTAGGGCAGTTTACTCTTCCTCATCCATTAATATGCCACTGAAGGTCTTCTAAACTGAGAGCTCAATTAAACTAATTTGCATTAGTGTCTCTAAATTGCTGAAAACCGTTGGTCTACATATTAATTATTTGCCGGGTAATAAACAAGACTAACATTTAGTTGAAGTAAAGTTTGTACTACATTTGGTTACTATTCCTCTGGAGAAGATAGATGAGCTAAAATAAGTGCTCAGTTACCGACTGAGACAGGAGTCCAAAATTACACTAAAAGCAACATTTTTACATAAACAGAAGGAAACATAACACTTGTGTTGCATCTTTTTCCCTCATTTTTAGATCTATGTGATGCACACCTTGGCTGCTTCCTTATCTGCGTGTATTTATCAGTGTCTGTGTGACGGACACAAATACAGGTGAGTGTTGCAGAATTGATTTATTACTTGCTTATTACACTCATTGGTTTCAATACATTTACAAAATGAAACTTTATTTTGGTCGGTTTATTTCCTAGGTGAAATGATTATACAGACAAATTGAGTAAATTTTCAGCGTTTTTTTTTCCAGTTTTAAATCTTAAAATCCAGCTTTTTTACTTGAGGTTAAAGGTCCATGTTGTGCAATGCCCCATCACTACTCCCAGTAAAACAAATGATCAGCATAATACTACTGCCACCTTGACAGTTGGCAGACTGTTCTTGTGTTTTAAAGCCTCACCATGACGCCTTCAGCTATGATTTGTGTCACTGTGGCCATAAAGCTCCACCTTTGTCTCATCTCACCATATATCTTTTTTCCAGGTGGCATTCGTCTTTATGAGCAGCTACAAACGTTTTAGGTTTTTATTGGCTTTAAGCCATAATCATTAAACATTTACAGAAATAAACATTTGAGATGTCTAACTCTATGTGTAACACATCTGTATAATATTACTTTTAGTTTTAACCGAATTAGCATAGTAAATTAACTTTTCAATGCTATTTTAATTTGAGATGCACCTGTAGGCTTGCAGTGGCTTCCCCACACAACAGCTCTGATTAACATATGTTCAACCTTTGTAAAAAAAAAAAATAAAAATGTAAAAGCAGTATGTTGATGCCAGAGCTGACATGATTTGCCTTGAGCCTCAGGAACAACACATGACAACAGAATTGCATCACACTCTTTGAAAAGCACAACACTGATGAGCAACATCGTCTGTGTGTTCAGTCTGCATCACACAGCCGGGCCTCTCTGTCTTTGATTTGACCATTTCTGTCTGACATATAGAGCATGGAAGATAGAGCTGCCTTCATCCATTTCCTGAGTCACCATGGCGATGATCACTGTCCATACGATTAGTTTGCTGAAACGAACTGCACTGACAGAACTTCCTGTCTGAATTTTAGAGGTTTTTAACACAATCGTTTTAAGCTAGCACAATATTTGTCTCACAGAAGATGCTGGGTGGGTCCCAAGATTTCTGCATAAAACGATATGTGCAAACTCTGGCTTATGCAGCCAAGCCTGAGAAGGTTTTAACTCGAGGCTGGTGTCCCGTCTGCTCCAATTTAAACATTTTCAACTTTCTGTGTGAATAACCTCTGCTAAAAAGCCAAACTATTACCTTGTCACAAGTAACCAGATTGCTAATAATAAAGCCAGAATGCGTTGATTTATGCCAGTTCATCCAGTGTGTATGAATTTGAAGATTTCAAGGTTTGTGGATGCAGAATAACAACTGTGAGACAGCAACGTGAATACTGGTAACAAGGATGTGTTGTCTAATGTGAGGATAATGCAGACATGCAGTTTGAGTAAAATACGGCATTAATAACCGGTAAAATATATTTTTAAGATAATTTATTCTTCAGTTTTCTTTTGCTTTTGCAAGGAGCTGTAGAGTGAGTTAAGGAATGGAAAAAGAGATGCAGGAGGTTTGGTCACTGGGAGTATAACAGGCATTTGTCTGTCTTGCTCATGTTGAATATGAATCCTTAATTATGTTTTTCGGTTCTTGCAGATGGGGGGCAGCATTGTTTAAGAGTCTAATGTACCATACCTTCCAATCAGGTTGACACAGTGGGGTTTAAACTTTAGATGGATGCATCTGTGTAGGAGGCCGTCTTTCAGAGAACGGTTTTGCCAGAATCCTCCATGATGTTTAAAGTTGCATGATTGCTTCATTAGACTGGAGCCTAAAGGCACAGACCTACAACAATAGAGATTAATTACTCGAATCAGCTGTGCAACGTTTCAAGGAGAAGAGCTCTTTTCTTCTTTACAATAATCAGCATTTCAATCTGAAGAAGTTCTCTCCTGTTGTTGTTTTTTTAACTTTAAATAAGCTGAATATCCACTATGCTTTATACATTTTCACATATCCTGCACAGTCAACTATTGCATCGTTTTAAATTATGAGAGGACATATGTTATCACTTCTTGCCAGTTTTCCATTTCATGAGTGCTTGGACTTGTAGCTCATGACAGTAATGTTAACTTCCTTCTCTGAAATTGGGAAATATGTAAAAAACAAGAGAGAGAGCAAGGCAGCCGGACATTGTTAAAGAAATATATATAAAATAAAATATCAACGCATAACACAATGGTTTTGAAAAACAGGAGCTTAACCGTCCTGCAGTCCTAGCTAAGCGCAAGTACAGAGCGAGGCAGGTGTCACGGGAGGCACCAGAACGAACTGCACGCATGGTGTCTCTGACCCCTGCTGGACCAAAAATCTAGTGCGATGGTCGGAAATGTGATGTGGAGGGCTCCCTGCAGCCTGCCGTGTGCGCTACTCCAGGACTGCGGTAGGGTTAAAAGAGAACTTGAATCTGCAGTAGGTAACCTTAAAGAAAAAGAAAATAATTATTATTATCATTATTTTTTTACATTTTTGTCAAAATTGTCACTTTGTCCTGATAGTACAATATGAGATTGATGATCTCTGAAAAAAAAATCAAGCTCCTCTGGCTCCTCCCAGTAGTCCGACGGTCATTTGCAGAAATTCACCGCTCCTGGTCAGAAACAACCAATCAGAGCCAGGAGGAATGTTTTAGCGGTGTCAATCATGCTCATCTGCGCGCTATTCACACCCCTCCCCTACACAGTACGTACCATCGCTCAAGATTGCCGGGGTGTTGCTGCTGTGCTAATGTCTGTCCTAATGATTTGAGGACCAAGTGGGCAGGCCTTAGTCAATGTAACGCATATCGATGATGTTTCGTCTCTAACAGTGAATGTGCCGTAGCTGTTTATCCGCCGTCATTGGTGGCTCTGCTTAATAGCCTGCGTGTTCACTGCAGGCTCTGCTGTGGAGGCCGCAGCTGTAGCACAGCAGAGAACAAGGGGAATGGACCTGTAAGGTGTGCTTGTTTAAACTTTCAGGCTAAGATCACAGTTTCCTCACAACTCCCTACTGCAGCTTTAATGAACTCCCTGGTTTTCTCCCCGTTTAGAAAAATAATTCTTTGAAACAATGCATTCCTCTTTACCTAACAGGACACCAACGGGGCTAACCTGACATTAGTATATTAGCATTTTTTGTCTTGATGGATCGAATCTGTCTTTGAAATAACCACCAACCTTTATTCAAAACAGTGTCAAAACATTTAAGTCAGAACATTGTAATCCGTGTATGCTTACCTAGTTTTTTCCACAACTTTTACCTTTCAGTTCAGCATTTGTGTGACTCGGTTTGGTCTTTTTTTTTTTTGTTTCTTTCTCTGCTCCTCTCACAGCCATGTGAACCATTTCACCGGGACCGTGTATCAGAGTGTTTTATTGTCTCAGAAGCAGGCACTGAAAACCACCATGGATGAGGCTGTTCATCCAAACACTTCTCCTGGTCAGTGGCCTGGTAAGTCCATCTGATTTAGGTTTTTGCTCCATTTCAAGGAATAATTCTGTATTTGTATTTTACTTTTTTCATTTAAGCAAGAAAAAAAATAAAAACTTACATTGCATTAGTCGACCTCAGCACCTATTTATCTTCTGGTGTGGCATTACAGGGCATATACTGACTGAACAGACTGTTCTTTTCTCTGCGTTGCCAATAATCGACCACACAGGGAGTATTTTTCTGTCAGAAAGATGTTTTACTCAAGGAAATGATCCATTATTTTTATTCAGAGCAGTTGACAGCGATACATTTCCAGTAGGCCGGGCGTCCACGGAGTTGGGCCAAAATGATTTATACTCCCGGCAGGTTTAGTTTTTTAAATGTTCGTTCAATTTGTTTCAGATAGGAAGTAAAGCAGGAATCTCCCAAAATTTCAGATTTGAACAGATTTGTTTGCCTTTTAAATATGTTGAAAAACCGTACAATTACTTCCAGTCAGAAGAAATGTTGGCAAAATTAAAAGATTACTTGGCTACTATAATAGCCAGGGGTATAAATAATGTTGTGTTTTGGTTTCTTTCTGTAGAATATTTTTATTTGAAGCAGAAAAACTAAACTCCAAAACACAATAAGCTGACATAACAATGAAGAGGGCAGCGAGTGCATTGCAGAGTGTAAATGTCACTGAATGCCGAAGGTGTTAAGCAGAGAGTCATAGGCTGCGACTGGGTGCCTTCCAGTTATGTTTAAATAAAGTAATAAATTTACATTATTTACTTCCTCTACTTTTTTCATGAACTAGTACTGAATGTAAGCAAAAACATACCTGAAGCACGTTCTTTCCTAATAGATAAATCATCTCCTGGTTTTCAGCAGGCTGGTCAAAGTAACTTCTGGGAAATGTTGTTTTATTTCTTTGATGTGCATAAAATGACACCTTGTCTTATTGTTAAAAACATTTTTATTCCTGTTAATAAATAATCTGCATTGTTGGCAGGGCTGTGTGATCAGAGATCTTCTGGACAATCTTTCTTTTAGTGCGTCATGTTCTGTAGAGGAATCCGACGAATTGCATAATTGAGTTAATTACCAGCACCGTCCACACACACACACACACACACGAACAACACTGTGATTGGTTATGACACAATTAGAACATCACTTAAACGACATGTTATGAGAACAGATTTTTTTTTTTGCTGATTATAAGTAGAAGGCCGGATTTCGAGTAAGCCAAACAACATCCTGACAGAAATCTTGTTTATTCTCATCAGGGACAGCAGGCTGTCAGTGTAGATGGTTTATATTTACATTAATTATTAAGGCACTGTCTGTGCTGCTGTCACTCTCTTTAATAATTCATTTCATGCCAGTTGACTGCACATATATCCGACCTTCGGCTCTCCATTTGGATTGTTTTGTTTAGATTTAAATGTTGTCTTTGAGGTGGGATCATTTATACATTAATCTTTTATTCAGTCATTCTGGCTAATAATGTGCCTGTTGCCTTTTTTTTGTTTTATAAGAGTAAAATAATTTGGCATGGGAGATAATAAGAAATGTTGCAGCCTCAGAGAAGGCTGTTATAGCTTCCTGTTAAGGCTTTCATTACAGAAACTGTCCCTTTATGCGTTACATTTAGAGTCATCGTAAATGTCCTTCTCTGCTGCGCTCAGTACGGATCCTGAAGCCATTGTTATCAGTTAGACCTGAACAAGTGGATCCACTGCTGAGATCTAAAGCCTTTCTGCATAAAACAGACATTATAACTCATTTAAAAATCTCTACTTCACGAAATTTAGTTATTTTTATGATGCGTTTAACAGGACGTGTTTGTTCTTGATGCAATTTTAGTTTCCAGTTTTTGCAAGGACTGTTTGGATTCTTGCGTCTTTCTTTTTGTTGCTTAATCATACCTGTATCAGGCTGATGATGTATTTGCTGTTGGAGGGAGCAAACGATTGGGTTGATGTCAAGGTCCTCCAACCTCAAAGACTTGGAGGTCATTACCAAAGATGATCTAAATACCGGTGTAAATATGTAAACAGCTGGTCCGCAAATATAAGAAGGGTTTGATAGCTGTAATATCATTAACTTACCATATTTACATTGTTTTATTACCTTGCGAGAGATGCTTGTCTCATTTCCTATAAAAAGCAGGCTTCATTGCAGTATGATCCTAATTGTAGAGCAGTGCAGTCCATTTGAGCTGATCCTCCTCTTGGTAACATTTTATAATCTAAGGTTTTTCTTACAATTAAAAGCTTACAATAAAAGTCTTCAGACTAAAAAATGCTGTGACTTTCTTCTCTCCCAGGTATTGCCTCCCTTATTCGCCTGTTGAGCTCTGCAGGTGAGGAGACCCAGCCAGGCTTGGTTGTGCTGCTCTGTGAGATCCTGACTGCAGTCTTCCTCAGTCTGTTCGTTCATGGCATGGCCACGCACTCCAGCAACGAGCTTTTTCGCATCGTGGCACACCCACTGAACTGCAACCTTTGGTTGACGGTGTTTGGAGGAGGCGCCCACATCCCTCTCATGGATCTAGCCAGCAGTCCAGCAAGATCGCCGCCTCCAAGTGAGTATTTTGAACATTTCTGCCTTTTCTGTCTGGTATAGAGATTCTAGTTGAGACCTGTCCCCGTAGCTAAATAAGACCTAGCCTGCTGGAAAAAAAAAAAAAAAAGTTACACGTGGCTCACAGTGGTATGGTCTCATTGTGTTTCTTTTGGTTCGTTGCAACATATTTAACCTATCTTTTGATTCATCAGCCTCCCCAAGTGGGTCAGACAGGAAGCCACTGCGATTCAGGCTCCTGTCATCCCGCAGTGGATCCAGGGAAGAGTCTGGAATTGAGCGGGAAGGACCATCCTGTCCTAGGATTGTTGTGGAACAGGAAGCTACCTCCGTTTTTAAAGAACAGTTTGTCCCTCCAGAGCTCAGCATTTGGGATTATTTTATTGCCAAGGTAATCTACAGTACAGATGACAATGAGCAAAAAGTCGTGGCTTTTTGATTTAATCCCAGCTCGAGGTCAAATATTGCACCTGATTCCTTGTTGCTCTGTCCTTCTGCCTCTCAGCCTGAGCTGCCACCATCAGAAAACAGAGTTGATTATGACTCAGAGGAGAGCCAGGACAGCCAGGAGGAAGATGACGAAGACAATGAATCTGAAGATGTGTTTGAGACCAACTCTCTGCTGAGAGAGCATTCAAACCATAATTCATACAGGTGACACACCACCGAGTGCTTATCTCTGTATACTGTGACTCATCTTCCCCCTCAAAACCAGATGCTTTCATTAATCCTGAATGTGTTCACAGAGCATTGTTTGTCCTTTCTCTTGTATTCATTTGAGCTGCTCCACATTTGCTGCTCCACATTCAGCCAGAACACACCATGACATCCCTATTGCCCCCTAAAGTAATCTGATTTGCCATGACTTATTTTCTCTTGAAGCTGGTGTTTGATGCGCCTAGCCATGGTGCAGCTGGTTTTGGTCAACCTCAAGTCCTTTTACCCGATGGCGGGATATGATCTGTTAGGTAAAGACTAAAATACTCTACCTGCTTACGAAATAAATAAATAACATCCAGGATGGAGATGAGTGCCGCCCTATTTCATTCTGCCTCTCTCAGCTAATCTTATTGCCGCCTCCTTTGTGTGCGTTTTTTTAAACACAGATTTGCCTGTGGCCTCCCCTCTGTGTCACGCTGTGCTGAAGACGCTGCAGCGATGGGAGCAGGTGCTGCAGAAAAGGTTGGAGATCTTCGGGGGGCCTCCCTCTAAGTATATCTCCATTCACCACCATGACGAAACACCTGGCCCCGCCCTGCTCAGACACAAAGCCCTGTTTGAACCATCCAACACCCCGTTCAGGTACCATGATTTTTATTTAGGTTGAAAATAAAATGATGGATCCGTCTTCTTTTTTTTTTTTACAAAAGTAGAGAATTAACAGTTGATTAACCTTTTTAAAGGAACCGGCAGAAGAAAACCACATGAACATCATTTTTGTGTTTTTTGCTAAAAGCTATATAAATTAGATTAGTTAGATCTAGATGTTAATATGTAACGCAATACTTTTCTTTTTTTTTCCCCAGAAATAGCCACCACTCAGCACTACCTGTGAAGCGTTTATGGCAGTATTTGGTCAAACAGGAGGAGGTGCAGGAGACCTTCATTAGGAACATCTTTACAAAGAAACCAGGAGCTAATCAGGTACATCTGCCAACCTGCTGCATGATACTTGCCGTATTAGCTCTCACCAAATAACATATTTAACTGCTATGATAGAACCCACAGTGCATCTGCATGTACCACCCAGGCAAACGGCGTCATCGCTGCTTTTAAATCTCCTTTGTGCTTTTGTTTAGTTTAGTTTTTTATTTGGTGCTGCATGCGATCCACGTGTATTATAATTGCCTTCATTTGCATCTTGATGCGTCCATTTTCCATCCAGATAATTACACATTAATAACATTACAATGTTTGTTTCTTTGCATGTTTTATCACTGGTTGTTGTGTGTTTTGTTTGTGCTGGTCTACCCTTTTGCTGCTCCCCCAATTACAAAAGTCGGTTGAGGACCACACTGACAGTATGAGATATTCAGGAGTGGAAGAGGCAGGAAACCGTCAGGTACTACTTCTGATCAATGATTGCTTATGGTGTTGGGGTGGGATGGGTGTATAAGTGGGATGGAGTTTGGTAACAAATTTCTGAATCTTTTGCAACACTTGATTGAGTCAAAACTGTCCGAAATGAATCGTTTGCATGAGAGGCTTTAATTAAAGATGCACCGGCCAAACCTGTTGTGTTTGAGCCGCTGATACCAGATTTCTCCATTAGAAATACTCCATATAACATACTGTTAGGTCCAAAATTATTCATACGCCTTGCTGATTTAGGTTTAAAGTAATCTCACCAAATGGATACATTTTACCACAAACCTTTTTATGGGTGGAAGTAATATTAGCGTTTTGGAGTGGCCCAGCCTGACTTTTGACCTTAAAATAATAATTTAATAGAGAATCTATGGAGAAGGTTAAAGATTACTTACAAACTCAAAGACTTTCAGCTGATCATCAAAGTCTCAGTGGAAGTATGCAAAAAGCTTATCAGCAATTATTACTATGGTTTCGATTGCTGTAAGACCAATAAAACATTTCCTTTGATTATTGAGAAGGGTAAAAATTATTTTTCACATGCCATTTTAAAATAAAAAGAGATTAAATAAAACCAGCTTTTACATTGTTTTCTTATCTTTTGAGAGATGCCTGGTTAATTTCCTATAAGAAACTATTTTATTGGTTGAATGCCAACCGTATAAATACCTCTGGTCTTTAATGTACAAGTAGCAGTGATGTCACAGTGTGTGAGTGAGTGAGAGGGAGTCACTGGGAAAGCAGGGATTTACTATTTTAAAACACAGATAAAATGATTACAGACTTCACATTTAATATTGTCTTTGGCATCCTATATTAATATTTAAAATGGTTAGGGTAGGTAACGTGGCTTAACCAGCCTTCATGTGTTTTCCTCTTGAGAATGTAAAAACTTAGCTTGACCATGAGATTTTCTTAACATTTTCAAATTCTGCATCTTTCGTAACAGACGGAGGTGGGAAGATTAAAGGAATAAAACAGAGCAACTGTGAAATATGTTACATATCCTTCCTGTTAACTAGGGAAGGTTACGGAAAATAGCTTCTTTCCTGGGTAACTGTGTGTCCGCACCAAAGATTGTTATTGTCCCACATCCTGTTAAGTGCTTAGGCATGGTGTGTTCACCAATCAGAAATTGATTTTTGAGTGTCTGACCAGCCAGTCATTAGCCAGGGACCATCAAACAGATTTTGGTCACCAGCTGATTTTTTTCAGTGCATCTCTAAGCTGGATTTTTAAAAATTTTTTAGCAGTTTATATTTTTCCTTTTATAAACAAAACAGTGTTGCAGCAGGTCCTGAAAGATTGTAACAAGTGATGATTTATGTGGAACTAAAATGACGAAAGACCAATTGTAAATCTCATTTTTAAATGCAGATTATTAATAATTCATAAATTTTATCCATCTAATAAAAGGAGTGTCTTTTCTGACTGAGTTCCCTGTTTATCAGCAGGCTACTATGAAGCATGGGGCACTTCTAAATACGGCACACAAGCTTTGCAACATGCAGAACAAAACATTTATATAATATTCTTTTAACACACGTGTGTGTTGCGTTTAACTGTTTACTACCTCTGTAAATGGAACACCTTATGTAACATAATTCACCGGTTTATAGTTTGAATGGTTCAAGCTGTGGTGGCAATGCTCAAAATACTTGTCATCTCCATTTGGGTTGCAAACATAACCTCCTTAATCCAGTATTAAATGGTCCTGACAGAATTACAGTACATGTATTTTAGGGCTATGAACTCTGAATGTTACTGTCAGGAGTTTGATATTAATCTTACATTTAACTGCCTTAATATTAATTCGAATGTGAGCCATAAATCCTAAATCACTCTGTAAACTGATGCTTCACAGACGCGTTATAATTCTTGCGGCTCTCGCCATGAGCGCCGGCATATTGTAGGTACTCCATTTGGTTCGGCTTTAATTACCCCAGTCTCTCGGAGGACACCCTATGAAGCTCAACAGCTTCACATTAATGGGCTCAACTCTGTCGCAGTGAATCTGCATCCTGCAGAGATTGTGTGCTAGTAAAAATGGCAAAACACCATATTTAGATATCTGCAGGTCAAGTTTTATTTGAGTCTTTGAAAGAAAACGACACATTCTTTTTCTTTCCGACTGAATGCAGAGAAGACTTTTATTCAGTCTCGTCTTGAGTAACTTGGGCGTCAAGTTCCAACTTCTCTGTTCAATGTGTAGAGCTACAGAAAAGCCTGCAATGCTGTAGACATCCCCCAGGACCAGTCATCGCTCCAGGGTCTTTTTCACTTCTGCTCTCTGCTAGCTGGCACTTACTTACAGTGCGTTTCAACTCCTTGACCCTTTTCATGTTCATGTTACAGAGAAAAACTTGTATTTTATTGGGATTTTATGCACTAACCCAACAGAAAGTCATTGATAATTGTAAAGTAGATAAAAACATACATTAAAACCTTGCAAGTGTTTTATACATTTGTATGCAGCCATCTTTTCTGATACCCTTAAATAAAATCCAGTGCAACCAATTGTTCTGAGAAGTCACCCATTTTATAAATATTGTCCACCTGCGTTTTTTAATCTCAAGAATAAATCCTGTGTTTCTGTGAAGGCCTCAGAGGTTTGTTAGAGAACATTAGAGGACATACAGCATATTGAAGACCAAGGGACATAGCAGACAGGAAGTTTAAAGCATGGTTAGGTTATAAAACTATATTCTAAGCTTTGAACATCTTCCCTGAACACACCACCCCCATGGTGAAACATGGTGGTGGCAGCATCATGCTTTGGGGATGCCTTTTCAACAAGAAGAGAGAAAATAGGTGGTGAAGGGTTGGTGGGAAGATGAATGAAGCTAAATACATGATGATCCTGAAGGGAAACAAGTTAGTGGCTGCAAAAGACTTGAAACTTGAGTGGGGGCTCCCCATCCAGGATAGTGATGCTAAACTTATAACCAGAGCTATAAGGACATGCTTTAGCTCAAAGCATTGCCATGTGTTGGAATGGCCTAGTCAAAGTCCAGAGCTAAATCCAAATGAGAATCTGTTGAAAGACTTGTATTTTGCTCTTTAGAGATGCCCTCCATCCGATCTGAATGAATGGAAAACATTTTTGTCTCTGGATGCACAAAGCTAGTAGAGTCATACCCCAAAAGATTTGTAACTAAACGAAAAGTGCTTCTGCCAAGTACTTAGTGAAGGGGGCTGAAGACAAAAACACACCACATTTTTCAAATATTTTATTTGTAAAAAAAAACTAATTATTGAAACTGTGTATCAGCATTTTTATTTCTACTTTACAATCATACACTACTTTTTGTTGCTATAACTTCAAAAAACACTGTGAAGCTTTTGGTTGTAATGGGAAAAACTTTCAGAGGTATGAATACTTTTGCATTGTAGCGATGTACTTAAGCCTTCATTACGAGTTTGGCCTGATTCAGCTTATCTTCTATTGAACAGAAGCATGAGCTTCTTAAATACTAAATGAACTAGAAAGGAAAGTAATTTATAGGATTAGCTTGGCAGTTATATTCTGCAGAACATAAGTTGACAAATAATTTGTTCAGCTCTCTTATGTCTGTTCTATAGTTTAAAGGAAATGGAGCTGGGATTAAGGCTGTTATTTGTCTGCAGGAAATATTTGCCAACATTTCACTTGTAATTACTAAATCTCCATGGTGGTGACATGGTGTGTGTGTGTGTGTGTGTGTTACTCGCCACAGACTGAGTCAGATCTGGGCTACCCCGGAGGCAAAGCACGCATCATCCACAAGGAATCGGACATCATTACGGCCTTTGCCATCAACAAGGTAAAAACCTCTCACACAGATGTCACTAGATATCAGAAAACATGATGAATAAAGACACTAGTGTTCACAGTTAATTACTTCAGTTGGTTGTTTGGCTGCCCAGCGTCTTTTTTTTAAATCTGCTTAGTAATACAAAATTGTATTAGTACCATGGAAGCTGATGCAGTATTCTTGACTCCTGTTATTCATTGAAAAAAAAAAGTTTGCCTCTTCTCTTTAATGGAAAACAAGCAAACTGCTGAGAAATGTATTTATTTAGTCGTAATTATTATTAAATTACAATTTGACTGTGTCAAAACATGCCACAAATTCAGTGCTTATTTTTATCAGTGTTTTGATATTAATGGTGTTGGAGTGATAAACCAGCATAGCATATAGTGTAGATGTGTGCAGTTATAGACATTTTTTTTTTACTAGAAAAATATCTGTGTAGGTCAGTATTGTAGCACAGCGTATCTCAAGTCCTAAACAATATCTGAGTGATTGGAGCTTAGTTTAGCCAAGTCATGAGCCTGTAGCCAAAAATGTATATACAGGTACATCTATATGGTATATCGTGAAAAAGTTAAATATTTTTTGTTGTTCATTTGAGAAAGTGAAACTCATATATTGTATAGATTCATTACATACAGAGTGAAATATTTCAAGCCTTTATTTCTTGTGATTTTGGTGATTTATTTCTCACAAATTGAAAACCTGAAATTCAGCGTCTCAGAAAATGAGAATATTGTGGAAAAAGTTCAATATTGGAAACTCGTGGTGTCACAGCCTAATGAGCTAATTAACTCAAAACACCTGCAAAGGTTTCCAGAGCCTCTAAATGGTCTCTTAGTCTGGGTCAGTAGGCTGAACAATCTTGGGAAAGACAGCTGACTGGACAGATGTCCAGAAGACCTTCAACAAGGAGGGTAATCCACAAAAGGTCCGCGCTAAAGTAGCTGGTTGAGCACTGTACCCAAGTATATTTATAGAAAGTTGAGTGGAAAGAAAAACTGTGGTAGGAAAAGGTGCACCAGCAACAGGGATAAACACTGCTTGAGAGGATTGTCAAGCAACAGCCATTCAAAAGTTTAGGGGAGCTTCACAAGAAGTGGACTGAGGGTGGAGACAGCGCATCAAGAGCAACCACGCACTTCCGAATACTATCCTGATCCAGAGACATCACAAATGTCTGGACTAAGGAGAAACGATTAGAAACCTGCTTAGTGGTACAAGGTTCTATTTTCAGATCATATTACATTTTGCGTTTAATTTAGAAATCAAAGTCCCAGAGTCTGGAGGGAGAGTAATAAGCCCCAGAATCCACATTGCTAGAAGTCCAATATGAAATGTCCACAGTCATTGATGACTTGGTGATCCATGTGATCTGCTGGTGTTGGTCCACAGTGTTTCCTGAAGTGCAAAGTTAATGTAGCCATCTACCAGGAAGTTTTAGAGCCCTGCATGCTTCCTTCTGCTGACAAGCTGTATGACGATGCTGATTTGATTTTCCAGCAGAACTTGGTACCAGCCCATACTGCCAAAGGTAGTATGGGCCGGTACGAACGTACGGAGAGCTGGTTCAATCAGCATGGTGTCACTGAGCTTGAATAGCCAGTAAACATACCTGACCTATGAGAGACTCCCCCAACAATTCAGATGAGACAAATGCTGCTATTATAACTGGGCTTCCTTCATTTTCAATTCAATTCAATTCGGTTTATTTATATAGCGGCAATTCACAACACATGTCGTCTCAAGGCACTTCACAAAAGTCAGGTAAATACATTACAATTAATCTTAATCATTGAACAGTGCAGTCAGATTCCGTTATTTATTCAAATTGGATAAAAAGTTTTTCTATCTAAGGAAAGGAAACCCAGCAGATTGCATCCAGTCAGCTAATTGCAGCATTCACTCCTCCTGGATGAGCATGTAGAGACAGTGGACAGTCACTGGTGTTGACTTTGCAGCAATCCCTCATACTGAGCATGTATGTAGCAACAGTGGAGAGGAAAAACTCCCTTTTAACAGGAAGAAACCTCCAGCAGAACCAGGCTCAGTGTGAACGGCCATCTGCCACGACCGACTGGGGGTTAGAGAGAACAGAGCAGAGACACAAAGAGAACAAAGAAGCACTGATCCAGGAGTCCTTTCTATGGGAAGGAAAAGGTAAATGTTAATGGATGTAGCTCCTTTAGTCGTTTCACCTAGAAAGAAAGAACAGATAAACTCTGAGCCAGCTTTCAAGGTTAGAGTCTGAAGAGAGCACATAGAGTTAGTTACAGTAAAAACTCAGTCAGTAGCTATGTCTAGGAGAGAGAAAGGGCTAAACACTGAAAGAAAGGGCCATGTGGATCATCGGTAGAGGGTGAGCATTAAGTTGTTGCCAGCAGAAGCTTGGAGGATTCCCCTCTCCAGAAAGGTGTTACAGGTAGACACAGAGTCAGGCCAGGTGTAGCTTCTAGGAAGAGAAAAGAGAGAGAACAAAGTTAAAAGCTGAAATAACAGCAAATAATGCAAAATTGGAGAGTAGTGTGAGAATGTAGCGAAGAGGGTGAAAGTGGTCATTATGTCCTCCAGCAGCCTAAGCCTGTAGCAGCATAACTACAGAGATAGCTCAGGATAACCTAAGCCACTCTAACTATAAGCTTTATCAAAAAGGAAAGTTTTAAGCCTAGCCTTAAAAGTAGACAGTTTGTCCATCTAGAGCCCACTGATGGCCATTCCAGTAATTCTGGATTGGTGCAGTAATTCATGCTAAATTAGCCCGGACCAAATATTGAGTGCATATACTATACAGTACATGGACATACTTTTCAACAGGCCGACATCTCTGTTTGAAATATTATTTTTCATTGGTCTTATTTGATACTTTAATTTCCAATAGCTGTAGGCCTAAATAATCCTAGTTAACCAAAGTAATTGATTGAAATGTATCCCTTTGTGTCTAATGAATCTATATGAGTTTCACTTTTTCAGTTGAATTACTAAGTTATATAAACTTTATGATATTCAAATTTACTGAGATGCACCTGTATATTTCAAAAACAAATGCTATTTAAAGACCAACAGGTTTGTGGTTTTTACCTCCACAAAGTATTACTACACACTGTTTGTGTCTTTAACTGACATCTTTAAACCGAGATGTTGATACTAATATGAACTGACAGGGATGAGCACAGGCCAATAGGGAGGTTGGAGGCCAGGGTCAGTAGACTTGATTGAAGCACATTAAATTTGTCTGATGCAGAGTTTCCTCTGAGACTCAACCTATTTTCCTCACTTTTATCACCTCTGCCTTCCATCTCTCTCATTCCTCACGTCCCATCTTTTGTGTGTCCGCCAGGCGAACCGTAATTGTTTAGTCATGGCCTCCACACATGACATTCAGGAGCTGGATGTGTCATCCATCTTGGCCACACAGATCTTGACTTGGATCGATGATGATGAAGTCGAATCCAAAAGGTAGGAATGCAATCCAGCATGTTTGGGTGTTTGCTTATTCATACTGTGCTTGTTTGCACCAGGAGTGATATCCACTCACTCATCATTTGTTAGAAATATCATTGATCTGAGTCACATTTTTAACTTTTGACTCTTTCATTTTTTTAATCTGATACTTATAATTATGTTAAGGTTAAAAATATTTTTATATTCCAGAATGCACATATAAGGCTGTTAATGTGCTGTGAGAAATAATCCCTAACCAGTCAGTCCCTGTCTTCTGACCCATGTCATCCAATTATACATGTCTAATTATTTTTCTCCCTGCAGTGTTGGTGGTGATGACTTCCTGGTGGTCCATGCCCGTGATGACTTTGCTTCGCTTCACGGCACCACCCCATACACTCACAGTAGCCCCGGCACACCCATCAACGTGCCGTGGCTCGGAGGCCACCAGACCGGCAGGGGTGCAGCTGTGGTAAGTTCTTGACCCACATTTAAATGTGATAACATTAAAGTCAGGCGCAGCTTCAATTATATTCTACAGGACAGGCTTAATATGCAGCTAACACAGTTTTAAACTATTATAAGTTTGTAATATGAGAAATGTGCACAGCTATATCGTTCATCTCTACACATACTTGACTCTGGATCTAAAGCAGCAGACCTTAATAGACCAATGTCTTATTCCTGCTGACGTCCATGATTTTTAAAAGTTAGCTGTGTAAAAAATTAGCTGCATGACTCCCGATCTGCACAGTTGACGTGATGATTTAAAATAACAGACTGTAAAAGCACAGGGATCAGGAGCTGAGTTTAATCTGGGGTTTTTATACCGATCAATTGAAACTGCCTCGATTGGGATCCTGATTATCCAATACGGCTGTAAAAATGCTACTTCATGAAAACTATTTTACAATTAAAAATAAAAATTGCTCAGGTACAGAACCTTGTGGAACAGCCTAAGTTACAGCTTACATCAACAAATTATTTATTAGATCAATTTAACTTAAAGATGCCAAAACCCGGGCAATTTAACACAAAATGTCTGAGCCTGCTGAAAATTATAAAATCAAGTTTCATCTAACGTGCAGCGATTTGACCTTTTTATGTCTTCAGTAGAGTTCCCAACAATATGATGCTTTAATCACTTTCTCTTATTACAACTGACTTAGTGACAAGGTTCATTGCTGCCAAGAATTCATCAGTACAAATTTGTCAATTAAAATACACTGTTGTACCTGTAAACATAAACGTACTAAATAAAATGTATTTAAATGGGCCAAGATTAATATCATTTATGGATTAATCAATGTAAAACAACCCTGTTGGTCAGTTCTGATTGTTAATGATCCCTGCAGATTGATGTGTAAACTTACACAGTTCTGTTCAAGATTAAAATCAATGTGTTGTTTTTCAAAAAGTAAAAAAAAAACACCTTTGAGCAACGGAAAAGCATGATTTACTGTTTAACAACAATACAGAGGATTCCATGTGAAAAGTAGAAATGAAGGACAGCCAAATACTTTTTTTAAGAAAAGTTAACTCATTTGCGTTTTAATTTTCCAAAAGGCAGTAAGACCCTTTCAGCTTCCAAACGGCAGTGAAGGCATAGCTTTACAAATATAACACCTACCACTGCTCTTCTGGAAGTAACTGATGTATTTTGCTCTGGATCTGCCCTTCTTTCTTCTCAAAGCAGCCGAAATAATTTGTATTAATAATTCATTTTCATCTGCGCCGGGTTTGCTAAAAGTATCCTGGCCGCTTACATTAGCTCCTGTATTAGACTAACAGAGGTTATTTCCCACTTTTTTGAGGCGTCAGTTTCTGACCGGTTTCAATACAAATAGGCTCCAAAACTGTTTTGACTGAGGAGAGAAGCTTGGTGGTATCAGCCAGGAGGGAGCTGGATTTAATTTTATGGTTTGAATTATGCCAATGTGAGTCATGTTTGTTTATTTTTACCCAGTTCCCTTATTGTTATGCGGACTGGAGAGTAAAATCCACTCAGGATCATAATTATTTCACCATCCAGTCAGACAGTTTGCAGAAGGTTGGAGGAGAAAACCTTCTGGCTGAATAATGGAATAATAAATAAAACTCAGAGCAAACACTGAGGTTAATGTGGGCTTTTTAGGGCCAAAGGTCGAAAAGTGGGATAGAAAAGCAGTAACTGAGCTGCAGTAGATTGAATGCAGTATGTACCACATGGTTGCAAAGCAATTATTTAATGCCGTTGCTGAAAAGTACTCGTACTCGTCGTCTTCCGCTTTATCCGGGACCGGGTCGCAGGGGCAGCAGACTCATCAGAGACGCCCAGACGTCCCTCTCCCCAGACACCTCCTCCAGCTCCTCTGGGGGGAGCCCAAGGCGTTCCCAGGCCAGCCGAGAGACATAGTCCCTCCAGCGTGTCCTGGGCCGTCCCTTGGGCCTCCTCCCGGTGGGACGTGCCTGGAACACCTCCCGAGGAAGGCGTCCAGAAGGCATCCGGTATAGATGCCCGAGCCACCTCAACTGGCTCCTCTCGATGTGGAGGAGCAGTGGCTCTACTCCGAGCCCCTCCTGGATGGCCGAGCTCCTCACCCTATCTCTAAGGGAGTGCCCGGCCACCCTACGGAGGAAGCTCATTTCAGCCGCTTGTATCCAGGATCTCGTTCTTTCGGTCATGACCCAAAGTTCATGGCCATAGGTGAGGGTAGGAACGTAGACCGACCGGTAAATCGAGAGCTTCGCTTTTCGGCTCAGCTCTCTCTTCACCACAACGGACCGGCACAGCGCCCCAATTACTGCGGCAGCCGCACCGATCCACCTGTCGATCTCCCACTCCATTCTTCCCTTACTCGTGAACAAGACCCCGAGATACTTGAACTCCTCCACTTGAGGCAGGAACTCCCCCTCCAACCTGAAAAGTAGTATTGCATAAAATGGATTTCATAAATAAGTGACATTACAAGATTCTAAGTTTGAACAAAGACATTCATTTTAGCGAAAAGGAAATCCAGATTTTTGCTAAAATGTTTTTAACAGCTTTTCATCTTTATCAGTTATAAATTGGAATTAGAGTTGGGTAATATGATCCAACATTAATACCACTTTATGTTTGGTTGATTTTGGGATATTCGATATACAGTTGTGTTTAACAAAAGAATAGCTTAAAAAGGCACTAAAGCACAACTATCTTAAAATGTCTTTTATTTCCATACACAGTTTAATGGTAACACTGAACCATCCTTCGTAAGCAACATATAAAAACAAATTGATCACATTATTTATTACTCTGTAGAAAATGAGGAAAATGAGTATTAATGGTCCTATAAAAAATAGCAGTTTGTGCATTTTTCTTTACCATCTCAAATATTTGCTGAATAAACAGAAAAACACTTGCAGATTTAATTTTCCTGTGAATCACTAAGCTAATATTTAGTTGCAACTACTGAGAAACTGTTTCCCATTTGTGTTTCATGGAGCTGACCATCTTCTGGCACCTGTGATCAGGCATTCCTGCCAGGGCTATTAGATTACATTACACAGTTCCTCTGCATTTCTTAGTTTCACCTCAGAAACAGCATGTTTAATATCACCACACATCAAACGTATTTGCATGAAAGGGTCAAAAACTTGTGTTTGGGGGGAAAATCCAAATCCTTCTGATCTACAATCAGACGACCCAGAGCATGACAGCTGACAGTTGACTTGGGTACAAAATTGATGACACCCTATTCTTAGTCTATAAGGTCACCTTGTTGATGGACCCACCATTGCCAGGAATAGCAACTTTAACTATTCTATAAACATCAGTATATCTATAGTTAGATGAGAAAACCAGATTTGCAGCCTCCGCTCTAATTTATCCCAAAGGTGTACAAGAAGGTTGAAGTCAGTGACTGGAACACCAGAATTCATTGATTTGATGGTGTGACCCAATACTTTGGCCAGTATAGTGTAGGTGGTTTAGGCGTGTTAGAAGAAACTAAGCTCCCAGTGTATGTAGATGCTATGGGAATGTTTACTTAGTCTGTTCCATGTGACAATTTCACAAAGTCCAATATAGGATATATTTATTGAGTAGATTCGATCTGTTATGTTTATAGAACACACACTCTGTTAATGATCTCTTTCACTGTTAGGGTGAGGGTTGTTCTGTATTGTATTATCAGTTTTTGTTACATTTAGTTATTCCTTTATTCTGAACATGTTTAGTTTTTAAATGAATCAGCTTCCTAGTTACTCAACACTCTGATTCACTTTCAGCAATAATAACCTTAGAAAGCACTGAAGGGCTTTTTTAAGACCAAAAAGTTTGTATAAACCTCGTCTTATTTTCTCTGAGATCCCTCTATGACCTACACAATCATTATTTGCAAAGTGGTTATTCTGACCTTATTGTGTATTTTTCTGCTTTAAAAATATGTTTAGTTTTCTCTGTAAAACTCTTGTCCACCCACTCTTTTTTTTTCTTCTCCCAGATGATAAAGAGAAATATCAACAATGTGAGAAGAATGACCTCCCATCCTACACTGCCGTACTGTAAGTAGAGCTCTGACGTCTGTCAGTAGATTGGAGGAGTCATTGCTTTTATATTAAAAGTGCAAAACATATGTCATATTCTCCAAGGAGGGTTGCATCATCAAAAAGCTGTCTTTAAGTACATATGTTGCAACTGAAATTTTACTTTTTATTTCTCCTTTCCTCTGCTTTGTTTGCTGCTGATCAAAAAAGACTATGCCAGCTCTCTTGCTGGATTTTTGTCCTTTTTCTCTAAAAATGGAAACTAGGAGGTGTCTGGGTAGAACGATTCCCAGCATGTCAGGAAAACGTCTCCTGAAGCGTCTATAAATGAACACATTCGTTAATCAATTATGGATGGTTTGGGGACTAAACAACAGCTAAAATATGCCCGTGCACTAAATGACATCTACCTAAAAGATGTTATGTCTTCATTTCTAGTTTTCCGTTTTGTGTTTGTCAGACCTGACAGGAGCTCAAGACGGTAGCGTGAGGATGTTTGAGTGGGGTCACTCCCAGCAGATCATCTGCTTCAGAAGTCCGGGCAACTCCAGAGTCACCAGGATCCGCTTCAACCACCAAGGAAACAAGGTCAGTAATCCACAGTCATCCTACAGTATCTAACAAATGTAAGTGCACCCCTCACATTTTGGCAAATATTTAATATTTTGTATCTTTTTATGGGATAACACTGAAGACTGACTTTAATTAATGAATACCTTAATACAGTGGTAAATAGTCAGTGTACAGCTTGTATAACAGTGTAAATCTGCTGTCCCCTCAAAATAACTCGACACACAGCCATAAATGTCTAAACCGCTGGCAACAAAGGTGAGTACACTCCTAGGTGAAATTATTTTCCGGCATTGCCTTAACTCTCCTGGGCATGGAGTTCACTAGAGCTTCACAGATTGCCACTGGAGTCCTCTACCACTCCTCCATGATGACATCATGGATCCAGTGGATGTTAGAGATCCTGCGCTCCTCCACCTTCTGCTTCACGATGTCCCACAGATGCTCAACAGGGTTTAGGTCTGGAGACATGTTGGGCCAATCCAGCACCTTTACCCTCTGTTTCTTTAGCAAGGCAGTGGTCGTCTTGGGGTCGTTATCATGTTGGAATACTGCCCAGTTTCAGAAGGGATGGGATCATGCTCTGCTTCAGTATGTCAGCGCATGTTGGCATTCATAGTTCCCCTAATGGACTGTAGCTCCCCACAAATGGCAGCACTCATGCAACTCCAAACCATAACACTACCACCACCATACTTAACTGTAGGCAAGACTAATCGTCTTTGTACTCCTCATCTGGTTGCCGCCACACACGCTTGACACCATCTAAACCAAATAAGTTTATTTTGGTCTCATCAGGCCACAGGCCATGATCCCGGTAATCCATGTACTTAGTCTGCTTGTCTTCAGCAAACTGGGACGATTCTGGGACGACAGCCATACAGACCAACTTAATGCAGTGTGCAGCATATGGTCTGAGCACAGACAGGCTGATGTTTTGTACTGACAAGGTACACATAAAAAGTAAAACAAAGTAAAACAAAAATATTTATATCCGGGAAACTTTAGGCTCACAAACAACACATGCCGTTAGCTCAGCGGTCTGGCTGCCGACTCTACTAAAGCTACCTGTTGTAGCCTTGGATCTTCAGGGAAAGTAGGCGTGCTCACTCCATCCTTTTTGTGTGACATATTGCTGCCTGTTTTGTCAAAAAACAAACACAGATTTCAGTTTACAACATTTATTCACACTTTTCAGTTCCAGATCACGCATCATATATATTTGGTAGTGCCTTTATGTTTTAGGGAGGTGTGGTTTCAAATGTTCTTTTCCTGTCAGAAAAATGAAAACACTAAACTTACTCATCAACAGCAGAAAGGCTGATTGTAATTTATTTGTTTCCATCTTTTTTGATTTTGGCTCTAAAATATGATACATGCCCTTTATTCTGAAATGGGACTCCATTTTGTCATATTCAGAGATATTTTCATACTTGCTGCCACATATCTGCCACTCCAGCTCACACCACCATAGGGAGTTGGTCCTCAGCACATATTGTTACTGAGCTGAATGAAGCCAGCGTTTTGAACTCAGGCTCTCGCCTCAGGCTAATAATTTTCTCAGATGGTACCTCTCCTGTGCCAGTACTTATCTGTCTGTGCTGGCCAAGAGAGAGAAATATGCTTTGGAATAAAACTAATGCAGAGGGAACACAAGCAGAGCACCTATTTTTAGTTGTGTAAGCATATCATCCAGAACATTATGACCACCGACAGTGAAATTCTGAAACATTATTGATGTTCTATTGATCCTGTCCCATTATCATCCCAGACTCCCCATAGGATCTTGATATCTTTATGCCCGCAACCTGAATGGGAACCAACTTGTGTTTTGGAAAACCATTTTAGCACAATCTAAATCACCTGAAGGGAAATTATAGCTATCAGTATTTGGCTGCAAAACTGGTTTTTGGGGTTTTGTTTGTTCAAGTAAATTACCGGGTAATACTTCTTCAATTATAGCAATCTGCTCTCTTCTTGTTTTGTGTAGTTCGGTATTGTAGATGCAGATGGAGGATTAAGTCTCTGGCAAACCAACACCAGTGGGAACACACCCAAACCATACCTGGTAATTTATTTATAATTTATTTCTATGCTATTACCGTCATTACATTAAATGCTTTGCTGATTTTATTATGTTGTCATTTTTACCGACTGCCTTCTGTGCTCCTCTCTGCCAGACTTTGCAGTGCCACAACAAGACAGCTCATGACTTTGTTTTTGTGGGCTCTTCTTCCCTCATCGCCACTGCAGGCCTTTCAACAGACAACAGGTACAGAAACCTGAAAGAAGATTTTATTTTTGAAAAGCTTGAACCTCCATTCCCCTGTAACATAAACGACCCTGAGCCTTTAATCTCCTTTGAGCTTTCTGCTGTGCGCATTTTGATTGCCAGGACTATTTCTGGAGATTACTTTGACTAAAACTAAAAAAGGCAGATTTTTAGCAGTAAAGCTATAAGTGTTGATTCTTTAACATATGCTTTACTCCAAAACTTATGCAATACAACACCAAACTCCTTGCAAGGTGTAACTGTGGCAAGTCTTAAATGAATTATAAAACCTGGAGGCAGACCTCTGCTTTCGCTCGTATATGTGGAGAGAGCTGCCTTGAAAATGTCACAACAAAGAGAACACAGAAGTCTTCATTGTCCAGATTTGTTTAGTTTGTTCCAGTTACACAGTTTCATTAGGTTTAGAGTGACTTTCACACGTCATTAAGTGTAATCACTGCGAAAGAATCAGTAGTTTGTATTGTTCCTGTATTGGGAGCCTCTCTCACACACCTTATGCAAAACAAGGGGTCCATCAACACTCCTGCAGTGGGAGGGTCTGTCTCAGCATCAGTATTTTAAACAAACCAGAGTTTTGTACCCCTCAGTGGAAACGCACACAAGAAAATGCCTGAGTAAAAGACAAGGTTCTTGAAAATCACGTTCTCGGGTGTGTTCCTGGCCACAGTTGTATAAGAACCATCACCTAAAAATGCTAATTTGTTCTGCAAACATTTGTGAAAAAATGGGTCGTTCTCAGGAGCTCAGTGAATTCCTGCGTGGTACCATGGATGCCAACTGTGAAATACATTCAGTGAAATTTCCTCACTACTAAATATTCCATAGTCAGCCTTCGTTGGTATTATAACAAAGTGGAGGCCACTTCGAACAACAGCATGTCAGCCATGACGTGGTAGGCCAGGTAAAACCACAGAGCAGCAGTGGATGCTGAGGTGCATATTGTACCGAGTCAATATCTGCAGACCTCAAAACTTCATGTAGCTTTCAGATTAGCTCAAGGCAAGTGTAAAGAGAGCTTCATGGATGGGTTTCCATGGCCAAGGAGTTGTATCCAAGTCTTACATCACCAAGTGCATCACTAAGCATCAGATGTTGTGATGCAAAGCACCCTGGCAACGGAGACGCAGTGGAGACGTGTTCTCTGGAGTAAGGAATCATTTCTCTCTCTGGTATCCATTGTAAGAGTCTGGGTTTGGCAGTTCCCTGGAGAACCACCGTTACCAAGTTCATTGGGTCTGGTTGTAAATTTTGGTGAAAAATGGGGTTATGGTCTGGGTCTGGTTTGCAGGAGTTGGGCTTGACCCTTTTGTTCCTATTAAAGGAACTCTTAATGCTAATACATTTTAGCCAGTTTTAGACAGTTTCAAACTTCCAGCCTTGTGGGAACAGTTTGGAGATTATTCTCTTCCTGTTCCAGCATGACCGGGCACAAGTGCACAATAAATGTTATATGAGAGGAGTAAAAACACCAGACTTTGCAAAAAGCACATTAGTAAAAGTTGAGAGTTCAAACTCTATGTTATTAAAAAAGTAGGATTGTTCATAAAAAGATGAATGAGTGAGTTTGGTGTGGAAGAACTTGACTGACTTTCACATTGTCTTGACCTCAATTCGACAGAATATCTTTGGGATGAATAAGAGCAGAGACTGCCAGCCAGGCCTTCCCGTCCAACATCGGTGTCTGACCTCAAAAATATGCTTCTGGAAGCATGGTCAAAAATTCTTTAAAACACAACTCTAAACCTTATGGAAATCCTCCCCAGAACAGTTGAAACTGTTATAGCTGACATATTAAATCCTATGGATTAAGAATGAGATGTTGCTCAAGTTATACTGTGTGTGAAGACAAACAAGTGAATACAACAGGGTGTACCTATTGTCAGATTGTGTGATAAGAAGTTGATTATCGTTTGGAAATGTTTTTGCTTTGCAGGAATGTCTGTCTCTGGGACACGCTCGTCACTCCTGCAAACAGCCTCGTACATGGTAGGTTATTTTAAGGGTTGGTTTTAGATTTCAGAGAAAACTTGTTTTCATCGAAAAAAAGTTTCAAGTTGGTCTCTTAAATATAAATATACATCAATATTTCTAATCTTTTGTAAAACTAAATTGAATGTGTTTGGATGTTTTTCCCCTCAATAATTTCTTGTTGTTATTCAGTGACCTAATAATGCAATTAAAATAATAATACTAAAATAATGACATATTCATCTTTTAGTCTTCATGTTTTCTTTCATTCTAAATGCAGCTCTCATAAATAGACCCGAGCAGGAAAACCGCAAGGGCCTATTTTAATCGCAAGAATTCTTATGTTTTTTTATTTTCTTTTACCCATCCCTTTTCTCTCTAGCTTTCTGCTGCCACGAGTCCGGTGCCACTGTGCTCTCGATGGTGCAGCGGCGGCAGCTTCTCCTCACCGGCGGGAGGAAAGGGTGGGTCACCATCTTGGAGCTTCCACACAGACACCAGCGGCAGAGCTTCCTGGCTCACGACTCACCGGTTAAAGCGCTGGCCGTTGATCCCACTGAGGACTGCTTTATCAGCGGGTCTGCCGAGGGAAACATTAAGGTATTTTTATGAGCTCATGGTGATGATTCGATGAGATATTTCTGACATGGTCGGAAAGAGTTAATCATGTTTGACTGTAAGAATTCTTTCCATTATTTCTTAGCCTTTTTTGTGAGGAAAAATCAATATAAGGTTGTTGAGTTTTTTTAGAAAATCAAATTATTTCTAAGTGCAAACAGTAATGCAAAAGCATTAAGCCCTGGATAACGAAAACAGTTGATTTCCTCTGCACAAAGTAAACTTGTCCGAGAGAGAACATCCCTGCAGGGCGTCTGGCACCCAGGTGGGGAAAAGTCTGGCCTTCCTCCAGATCCTCAGTCAGATGACTGGTGTTTGTCCACAGAGGCGGCGAGCCCCGTCAAAGTCAATAGAAATCAATGTCACATGATGATTAACCATCTGCTCGGGACAGCAGTGACTGATGGAGACTTATGTCGAAGGTGAAAGTGGGTGGCACTAAAAATAAGGGAGAGCTTAAATTATTTTTAAGCTCTCCTTTATTTTTTTATTTTTTTAGGGTTAATAAATAATTTAGGGTTAAAAAAGCATATTTCCAGAGAGATAGAGAGAGGGGGTGTCTTTCATCTTCTGCCTCGATTACATTGGTGGCGATCACACAGCCGTTACAGGAGGAAGCCATTGTGTTCTGCTGGCGTCGAGGCCCAAATGTATCTGCTCAGAATTCAAATGACTTTCATTCTGGATTATTGCTCGTGAAAAAGCTTCAAAGCTCTGTGTGATGTTCCTGATCTGAACCGTTAATTGTATATTGGCTATCTGAAAACGTTCCTTGATTAATCTGCATATGCAGAAGCTTTTCAAGTGTTGGATGAAAGACCAGGAACTGGGAGATAAGCTCATATATTTATAGACTTTAGTCCATAGAATATCTTATCAAAAAATAAAGTGCTCCCACTGTGTGCACCAATCCATCGACATTAGTTCCTCTGAGTGAATCTTGGTCTTTAGTGGATGTGCTTGTTTTCATATCTGCCAATCTGGGACAGAACAATTTCAAAGTTGGTAGTTTTCCTTTTATTTCCTTGTTTGTCAACAGATCAGAACAAGCAGCGTATTATATGCAGCGCCTCGCATAAGTATTCATACCTCTTGAACTTCTTTTCCACCTTCTTAACATTATAACCTTAAACTTCTTTGTCTTATTGGGATTATATACAAAGTAGTGTGTAATTTTGGGATGGAAAGGAAAATATGCAAGTTTATTATTAATGAAACAAAATTAAATTAAATTTCAATCAAGGTTACATTAAAAAGGTCTTTAAAATGTCTGAAATTTGACTTGCTGAAACCTGCACACACCCTGTCTTGCCACTCTTCCATAAAGACCAGACTTTTGCTGATTCTCCCACCTGAGCTGTGGATATTTGCAGCTCCTCTAAAGTTACCATGGCCTTTAGCTGCTTCTCCGATTGATGCCCTCCTTGACCCGCCTGCTCGCTTATGTGGACTGCCATGTCTTGTTAGGTTTGCAGCTGTGCCAGTGTGACACTGCATGCAGCTCTTTAAGGCCTCTGATATAAAACTGAACTGGGTTTTTTTATATAAAGTCAACAGAACTTACTTGTTTTGATGCAATATCTGTATAGTTTTCCCTCTAATGTTCTCTAACAAACCTCGGAGGCCTTCACAGAGCTGCTACATTTATGCTGAGATCAGATTGCACCCATGTGGGCTCTGTTTACAAATTAGTTCGCCTCTGAAGGAAGCTGAGCTGGATTTAATTAAGATGTTGGTTAATGGTAACACCATGTGTAGTAACTGTATGTATGCCAGCAGCTCCTCTGTACACCAACTCCTCTGTATACCAACATATAAAGTTCTTCTGCGTTCTGCAGGTATTTTGTCGGTGAGTTCTGCTTCTCCTGTGTCGACCTGTAACTTTGTTATTGCTTCTGTACTCCAAACAGCTGCTTTATACCTCCCTATGTGACGAAGCCTGAGACTGTCTTGGTCCAAAGCTCTCATTCTGAAAGAGCTACAAAAGGCCATCAGAGCAGAACTCTCCCTGTAAATCTTTAAAAGACTTTAAAAAGACTCCTCTCCTCTGAGGGCACCTACGGTTCTAAAGCCCATAAATTGCTGCCAATCATGTTTCTTCACCTCTGTTCTTTTAAAATATGTTGTCTACGGCTTCTAGCCTTTTTTTTTACTGGACCTGAGCTGTTTACTTTATGTAATGCCACTTGAGTCAAATTGGAGGAACTGAGCTTTAAAGACAGGATGAGCACGACTGGAGGGCTGCAGAGCAGTTGGTCATTTGCTTATAAATATTGTTTAAAAGAATTGAAAATGGGTCTGAGGAGGTACAGAGCTTTATGTGATAGACTAACACAAAGTAATTCATGTTTGTGAAATGGAGCACAAATAATATTTGGTTTAAGTTGTTTTTTTTTTTAACAAATAAAAATCTAAAAAGGGGAATCAGCCCCCTATAAAATATATCAATAAATAAAAAAAAGCTAGTGCAACATCTCCAGTGAAGACAGTTGCCTTCAGAAGTCCCCTGATTAGTAAATGTGACCGTGTCTCTCCCCTCCGAGGCGGGCAGCCTCATCATTTTCAACTGCACCGCTCTGGTTTCAGACTGCATACTGGGCCCCCTTTACCAAACCTAGGCCCAGAACAACAGATCCATTTGTCCCTCCCCCTTACCTCGTAGAGGGTGTAAAACACCCAAAAAAACCCATTCTCATGGTGAAACGTGGTGGCAGCATGATGCTGTTTGGATGTTTTTCTTTAGCAGGGACAGCGAAGCTGGTCAGAGTTGATGGGAAGATGGATGTATGTTAATAGAGGCTCTTAGAGGCTGCACAAGACAGTGGAAGGGTTTAGATCAGAGCATATTCATGTGGTAAAATGGCCTAGTCAAAGTTCGGACCTAAATCTCTATCGGACTGAGTTTACGCTGTTTTGCTTTTAGTTTGGTTTTTACTTGTAAAAAATACCAAACGTTTTATTTTCCTTCTACTTTACAGTTTTATGTAATATCACATAAAAGCCCAATAAAACATGATGTTTGTGATTGTATTATGGCAAAATGGGGGAAATGAATGAAAGTTGTGAAACAAATGTTGCGTTCAGGCCAACTTCATCATCCCTCAGTCACGCTGCGAGCACTGCTAAGAATAGCAGCACATTGCAGCGTTTATCAAAGGTTACACAAGCAGCAGCTGGTTGCTACGTTGAGCCATAGATTCAGAACCAGGGCAGACAGCATCTACTAAAAGTAAACTATTGGTCCCGTATTTTATTCAGTGGATGAACTCAAGCTGCTTGGGATCTTGTTTCTGAACATATTTTTGTTTGTTCTTGCTTCCAGGTGTGGAGTCTGGCCACGCACTGCCTCCTCTACACCTTTCCGAACGAACACGCCCGCCAGTCGCTGTTCAGGAACCTCGGTACTGGAGTGATGCAGATCGAGGTGGGGCCGGCCAGCCACATCTTCTCCTGCGGTGCTGACGGAACCATGAAGATGAGGACCCTTCCCAACCGCTTTGCCGCGGCAGAAAACAACAGCAGCAGCCCCAAAAGCGATGTCAAGTTCTTCATCTAGTCTGGGAAAAGGGTAGCATTGAAGCAGAGAAAGCAATATGGCTTTCATGAGCTCAGACAGAAGACTTAAAAGGAAGAATGACGACGTGTCAGAGGAACGACGCGACAAGCAAACGAGTCATTGCAGAGAAAAATCTGCTGTGATTTTTCTTTCTTTTCTTTTTTTATGAACCCAAATCCTGTAAGGGCGACTAAGCACATGAGCTATTTTACAAGTGTTAAAAACTGAAGCTGCTGCGAGCTCAGGGTACAGATGAAAGCACATTCAGAAAACCGTGACACGCCCAGGAGCTTCAGCTGGACACTTTCCACACCAAGCTGCCAACTCGCCGTCCACTGAAGATCAGCTGTTGAAGCCTTGTATAAAGAACAACAGGGGTTCTGTTTCAACGAAAGACCGATATAACAGAACTCGGCGAGGCCAGAGGGTTCCAGACAGAACCCTTCATAAGGTTCATAAGGTGAAAGCAGCTGGGTGGGACAACCAGAGGACCAGGTGTTGGTCCGGATCAAACGGCTCATTGGGAGCGAGCAGACGCTAGTTTTCATGTCGCTGGTGTTACGTCACACTCTTAACTGGAGCTCCTCTCCAGCTGGGCTCAGAATCACTCGTATGAAGTTGGAGATGAATACAGGAGGTTGCCTTCACAGGGAAATATGTTTTGCTTTCTGATAGATTAGTTGGACAAAACACTAATTGTGCAGAAACGAAGGTAAGAGTCTGCATCATCTTCATCAATTCATCCAAACAGACGCCAGCTTTTAGCTCTGCTGTCGCCAGGCAGTCCCAGCAGGGGGGAAAAAAATCCCAAGCTAGATGTTCCTGCAGGTAACCAGTTTTACAATAACAAGATTTATCCAGTGTGTCATTTGTTAGATGTTGCGATGCTTTCAGGTGGACCAGCACTTCGGGCTGAACCAGGCCGCTGTTGTCTGCAGTTTTGGTCATTTTGAACCCGCCTGCTGCTGGACGTTAGGTACCGACCAGGCATCAAAGTGTACCCGCTGTGTCAACAGTCCTCTGTAAGGGAATGTGGTTTTATGATAATATGCACCAGCAGAAGGTCATGTAGTTGTTTTGGTTTGGTCTGGGGTCACAATCTGGCTTATTTCAGAAGAATAAACTGGCCCAACGGGGATCAGAACCAAAATAAATGGAAATAGGGTGTAACACAGGGACAAGGAACAAAGTCACAATAAAAAGTGTTTTAAAGATTCATTACAGATGTTTTTTTGGCAATGGATTTAAGAGCATACAGTCAGAGCCTCACAAACACAGAAACTGATCTTAGAAATAAAAAGTTACCAAATCTGATAGGCTACAGCAGTTACATTAAACAGTGTGACTGAACCACAGACCAGCTCACAATAAATGCACATTTATTAAAATGTATTGATGCTCTCATGGAACCAGCAGTGAAAAACAATAGTAAAACTAATAATCCTGACTCTACTTATAGTCAACTAGTTAATTACGATCCCAATAAATCACAATACTTTTACTTTCCCACAAGCGACTACAAACAATAATTCCCATCCTTTAGTTAGAGAAAGTGCAGAAAATAAAATGACATGCAATTTAATCATAAGATTTGGGCCTTTTTATGACTTATTAGTTGCAAAATTAATAAAAACACTGATATGCAATAGTGTGAGTATGAAACGGTTTGTTTCCCAGCATGAAACGACAAAATGGCAACTCCTGGGAACAAAATGGAGGTACACAACCTTCTGTAGGCAGCAACATAGCATCGCTCCTCTCATCCATCTGTCAGAAAGCAAATATTTCTCTCAAAGGTGATCTCTTCCTCCTCTCTGCACCTGTGTCTATCAGTATTTGCACATAAGATAAATTAAGCTAATTATATGTAGTTTAACGCATATAACTACAGTAGGCAGGCTGAAGGTGTTGGGGTAATAATAATAATGAGAATGGAGACGGGGTGTTTGTTTATCCCGGCCTAAATTTAACCAGTGGTGTTATAATCAACATTAAGTGTCCTTAATCCTCTGAATCCCCTCCTGCCGACCTGCCACAGTGCATTGGTTAAAGTGTTGAAACTCTGTTGCACAAATTAGATTTAATTTATCAGAGCTTTGTGTTGATGTTTGACTCCACAAATTATTACCTTTTTCATTGGAACATGTAGCAGGAAACTTTACTGTTGACAATGGGGGGTGAAATGCTCGAAGTAGGAAGTTGTTTTAATGTAAAGGTTTTATTGGCCGACTTGCTTATGTTAAGTGTTAAAAGAGTCGTCGCCTTGGTTTTGTCTAAATGCAGCACTTTTCCTTCAGGAACGTATCTGGAGATGCACCGATCAGGCTTTTTCTGGCTGATTCCGATTTACAGAATAGGTCAATTTCCCCCAATTTTGACCTGATCTGATTTTCTTCTCTCTCGTGAATAAAACACATAAGGGAGAGCAAGACGTGCTGCAACTTTTGAATTCAACAGAAAGTGGAGTAAATACAAAACTTTCCTAATTTAGACACCAGAACATATCAGATTTTTATTAAACTCCAAAGAAAAGCGCACCGAAGTAGCTGCTGATTGGTGCGTTTAGAGACTGAAAAGGGTGGTAGTTCTTATTTTAGATGCATATACTGAATATTGGGCCTGCCCATCTGGCGATTCTGATTGGTGCATCTCTAGGAATATCATCTTGGTTGATGTTTAACATGATGCATCTTCTACATTGTGTTTATCTATTACGATTAAAACCCCTAAAACTTTAACAGATATAAACGATCTTAGGAAAAACCTTTAGATAAAACATGTTTAATGCAGTTCTGTATTTATAGATCCACAAGTTTATTTTAGTCTCAACTAGTCGTAGATGAATGGTGGGTGACGATAAAAAGCCACTATATGAAGATTAATCTGTACAGACGGGTATATTTATGAAATAAGTTCATATTTAGCAGTAGAGGCTGCTCAAAAAGGTAACTTTAATTCAGATTTTCCTCGTTTTTTTTTTCTTTCTCTGCAACTCTGAGTGTTAGCAAAATGCTCTGCAGCAGCTTGCCAAGGAAGGTCGGTTTTATCGTAGCCAGCCGAGTGTATTCTTGCAGAAACTGGACAATGAAAGGATTTTTTTTTTTTTTTTTTACCAAATCACTGCTCAGCATTTTGTTTCAGGTTGCAGCTGCTGCGCAAGACGATCAAACAAACATCGCTGGCCTAAATAAAATGGAAATGATCGTGTTTAGCTTTCTTTTCTCCCCTTTCAATCTTCCAAATGTGAACTTGATTAAATAGGTCTAATTTTGTAATGTAAATCATTGAATTATATACAGAAATCTACTGATGTAATAAAGGTAAAATGTGAAATGAGCTGCCGTGTTTGTCATTTTGGAAAAGGGTGGGGGGGGGGTTAACAGGAAATGTTTTAAAGTTATAATCTGGAGAAACTGTGACCATGTAGTCATGCAAACTGATACATCTGATTAGCTGCAAATATTTGTAAATGACCGAGGAGAACCAAGCATTCACATCTCAGGCCAAACATTGAGTCACATTAACATGCAGACCTCACACTTGGACCAGCACAGGTGGAACCGAGCCTGTCACTATTAGCAGTCTTCATCTCATCTAACATAATGCTCCTCGTTTATCTTTATGAAAACACCTGCGCAGAACTGACACAAACGTCTCGCTACTGTAGTTTTGACACTTATGTGCGAGAAAGTTTACCTCTGTGTCTAATTGAGTCTCTTCTTCTACTGTGAAGGACGGAAATAAGTTAGCTCGGTATTTTTTTTTTGTTCATGTCACACAAATGGTAAATGGCCTGTACTTGTATAGCGTTTTATCAAGTCAGAGGATCCCTAAGCGCTTAACACTACAATCAGTCACCTACACATCCACACACTGACAGTGGTGAGCTACATTGTAGCCACAGCTGCCCTGGGGCAGACTGACAGAAGTGAGGCTGCCATACAGTCGGCACCACTGGGCCCTCTGACCACCTCCAGCAGAGAAGGCAGGTGAAGTGTCTTGCCCAAGGACACAACAACTGAGATGGACGGCATGGGGGTTCGAACCAGCAAACTACCGGTTACAGAGTGAACCCCTACCACTGTCTCCCAGTAAATATGGTATTTTTTCTGTATCCCTAAATTTGGTCACATCTATGTACAGACCATGTTTGAAGACGATTCAAGCCCATCTGAACATTTTTTTTGTAGGAGGGGGAGCATTAAAAATATGCAAAGAAACTTGAGTCTTCTGTGAGATGTAGGACATCATACAGCACTCATGAGAGAAACAGTACCTGTCTCATCCCTTGTTGCCTGAGCTGCAGGGGGACCCATGGACCTGTGTCTCCATGGTAACAAACTGGTTTACATGTGGTCTCTTCTACTTCCTTTACCACTTTGCACAACATCAGCAGGATCTAGGTCTTGCAGCTGGCCCACTGCTTTGTTGCTTGGTTAGCTATAAACAATCCATCCTACGAACATCAGCAAAAAGCACTGGAGTAGTTGCTTTAAGCAGGTCAGCTCTTAGCTACGTCAAGGCATACGGTTCTGCTGCCCAGCCTCCCATCTCCGAGCACACCGTATTCCATGCATCCTCACTGGATTGCTGGCTGTCTCTTCAGCAGCTGGTCTTCTTTACATTACTGAGGTTACTCTTGGCTGCATAGAAAAATAACATCTTTTTGCTGTAGAGCATGGAGCTAAATAAATTAATAGATAAGAGGCATGGTTCACCTTGGATAGGTTGATAGTCCATTAGAGGGCACCAAATAATAACTACTTCTACAAAAATGTCAAACTGCCCTTTTTTGGATTAAAATCTTCCATTAGCTGCCCACTATCAGTGTAGTTCACCTCCTGTTTGCTGCATTTCTTTTCATGATTTGTCTGTCCTTTTTGTAAACAAATGAATGGACTACCAACAAATAAAACCAGTTCAACTAGAACTGCTGCCTGGTTACAGATTCAGCGTCCTCTTATGCATACTTGAATCCTAAGATCAAAACCCAATTTGACCATATCAAGGTGGGAGTTGGGTTTTGCAAATGTTGCGTTCAATGACCAAGCTAACCGCTATTAGCAACACAAGCTAATAGCATTGTATGTCTGATCATCACATGCATTCTGACACTAATCTTCACAAAGCTTGTTAATCTTTGTGCATAAACATTTAATCATAAAGAAACAGAAGAGCAAATAAAGATTTGTTTGGAATACATGGCAGCCATGCTGGGTCTTTAATTCGGCGTTGGTGAAAACATTTTCCCGAGTTTCTAAAAGTAAAATGGGAGCTGATGGGATATCACGCCCTGAAGCCACCTCTAATCACACCACGAAGGCAAATGACGTGATTACAGGTGACAGGCCCCGCCTGCACTATATACCTGTCCGTCATTGCTGTCATTACGCTGTCAGTGCTCTTCACCTCGCTAAGAACACCTCTTTGAGTCAGGCTAGCTAGCTGCTGCTGGTTAGCTCTGTGTTTCTTTTCGAAAAGCTACTTGGAATTAGCGAAGCGCTAATTTCAAGCACTTCGGTCTGGCTTTTGTGGTTCGGGATGAGCACAAAGCCAACAAAAGCGAAGCAGAAGTCGTCTATTCGTCCCTGTCCACAGGGATGCGGCTTCTCGCTTGATCAGAAAGACCAGCATGAGGCTTGTCCCGTCTGTCTTGGGATCGTTACGCTCGCAGAGCGTTGGCAGAGCCCGAAGCATGTGCGTTCTGTCGGCAGCTTTGTCACTCAACCCTGGAGAGACCGGTTAAATTCCTTGAAAAGGTGCTGGGAGAGTCTGCTCATGGTGAGACCCACTGCTCTCCGAGTCGGGAAACCCGGTTTCGTCCGATTCCGATGAGGACGGCTTCCAGCTGGGCAGACCATATGGAATATCTTGATGGATTAGCCGATAATGAAGGTGCTCGGTCTCAGCTTCAACTAGAACCCTTTCAGGGGGAGGAGGAAGTACTGGACATCGGTTTGGACGTTCATGGCCTGTCCAATAATGAGGATAAGTCTCTGCCAGGTCAGGCTGCCGCTGCTGCGCCACATCTTTTTTCTTCCTTTACCGTTGTGCAGCTGATACCCTGGACATGGAATGGCCCTCCTCACCTCCTGCGGAGAAGCCATTGCGTACGCTGGGTTTTATCTCCCCTCGGAGCCAGCCACAGACAAGCACCATCTACCCATGTTCACAGACTTTGTTTCTGAGTTGACATCTTCGTGAAAAAAGTCACTGTCCACCTGTGTCATGGTGCCGGGTTATGGACAGTATCTGGACCTGGAGGGCGCAGAAAAAGCCGGACTGGTGAATATTCCAGCTATTGAACTGTCTTTGGCAGCATATCTGGCCTGTCCCAAAATCATGGTGTGGGTAGTCCAACATCGCCTCCGTCTAAGCACTATAGGTTCTCCGCTCCTCAATTGGAAAAACTCTATAGAGGTCAAGTGAACACCACGCATGCCCTCTGCTCCATTACCATGCTGCAGAGATACCAAGCTATGCACTTGGCGGAGCTTGGAGCCCAAACACCGCCAGAGAGCCCTCTGATGCCGCTCTTGAATGAGGCGAGGATCACCGCTGACTACATCCTCGGTGTATCCCGCTATGCAGCGCTCTCCCTGGGCAGAGGGATGGCGTCAACAGTGGTTGCACAAAGGCACCTGTGGCTGACACTCTCTGACATCCTGGATAGGGACAGAGCCGTCTACCTGGATGAATCGGTGGTAGCTGACGGGCTGCTTGGGCAATCTCTCGAAGCCATACACACGAAATTCGAGCTGAGAAAAAAGCAGACCGAAGTGCTGCTTTTGTATCATCCCCAGATGTGATACGAGACCTAAATCCAGCTCGGGCACTCGCAAACCGACTGTACCACCACCCCCACCAAAGAGGATGACGCGGCCCATGACCTTGAGCCCTCAGACAGCACAACCACAGAAGCACGGCCAAACTCCCCGAAAGACGGCCTGGAGCAGGGGTCCTCCTCCGGGGCTCCAGAGAGACTCGAATTCCCAGAAGAAGAAGACACAGTCCTCCTAGCTGTGGGACTCAAGACCCAGGGGTCTCAGGAGCAGGGAGACGTGTTTGCCAGTTTTTGGTGGCTGCCACCCAAAAGATGTTTTGCTGGTGTTGTTCGGTCCCAAGAAGCGCTGCGTTTCCCCCACACAATCTCCGAAGCACAATTTCCCCACAAACACATTTGCTCTAAAAACCCCCAGTTTGGGTCCGTTGAATGTTTTTCTGAGTACTAGGGTTGTTCCAAATGTTTGTATGTATGATCCAAACATTTCAATAAAGACAGCTTTTTCTATGAAAAAAAGTCAAAATAAAATGACTGCAGGCGACAGCAAAATGAGGCTGCATCTCTCTTGCACGCGGGGCGAGGGCAGCACCGTTCCGCCAACAGTGCTGGAGGGCGGTCGACTACCTGCACGTCTCCACAGGTGGCGCACTCCAACCTTGGGTAGAGAGGACCATTGCTATTGGTTACCGCTTACAGTTTCGCCGGAAACCACCCTGTTTTATTGGTATGGTGAACACAACAGTAATGGCCAAAGTAGCAGAGGTTCTGAGAGAGGAAATATATACACTGTTGGCAAAAGGAGCTATTCATGCAGTTCCCGAGTTGGAGACGAACAGAGGTTGATACAGCCATTATTTCGTTGTTCTGAAAAAAGGGGGCGGGCTACGTCCAATCCTGGACTTGAGAGTTCTGAACAAATACCTCCGAACATACAAGTTCAAAACGTTAACACTCAAGCAGCTTCTGAGTGCTATCAGTCCGGGCGATCGGGCCGCCCTAATCGACGCTTACATTCATGTAGCGATACACCCGCACCACAGACAGTTTCTGAGATTCGCCTTCGAGGGCAGGGCTTACGAGTACCTCGTACTGCCTTTTGGTCTGTCTCTAGCGCCTCGCACCTTTACAAAATGTGTAGAGGCAGCGCTAGCACCTCTCAGAGAAACAGGAGTCCGTATTTCAACTTATCTGGACGACTGGGCTTTAATAGCCAGTTCCAGAGAGCAGGCGACAGTGCAGCTGTCTCGGGTTCTGTCACACGTTCAGGCCCTGGGATTGTTTGTAAACTCCCAGAAAAGCTCGCTGATCCCAAGTCAGAAATTTTCCTTTCTCGATCTGGAAATATGCTCCCTGACGAGCAGAGGACGTCTTTCCGACCACAGAGTGGCCGTGTCTCACCGCTGCCTCGCTCAGTTTCAGTTGGGACACAAACTGCGTTTCCAGACTGTCTTACAACTGATGGGTATGATGGCATCTATGATTGCAGTAGTACCACTCGATCTACTGAAGATGCGCCTGTTCCAGCGGTGAACCCGCTCTCACCGGTTGTATACGTGGCGTCGCCGCAGCAGAAAGCTAACGATAACCACTGCCTGTATGTTGCCTCTCCATCTTTGGCGGGAACCAGGACTGTTGTACTGAGGTTCGCCGATAGGGAGAGTAACCTTTCTCAAGGTGGTGTCCACGGATGCCTTGGGCCATCCATGACCCAGTGTGCTCCTGTATGCATTTCCCCCAGTGGAAATGCTACCTGTACTTGAGAGGGTGCGCAAACAGGGTCTGTCCCTAATTTTGGTAGCACCCCATTGGCCACCAAAGTCATGGTATGCCGAGATAGTCAGCCTGCTGGCAGCAGAGCCCTGGCAACTTCCACATGATATTTCATCCATGTGGAAGCTGCATGCCTACCTGCTGAGAGGTCCAGCTTATTAGACAGAGGCCTCCCCCCTGCTGTGCTGGCAACAATCCAGAATGCGAGAGCATCGTCCACTAGAGGCTTATACGCTTACAAATGGCGAGCTTTTGAGCAGTGGTGTGAGGACAAGCACATTGTTCCATTTCAGTGCTTAATGGTAGAAGTTTTAATGTCTTTGCAGGATCGAGGTCTTTTTCCACAATTAAGGTCTACTTGGCCGCCATTTCTGCCTGCCATATTGATTTTAATGGAGTCACACCAGGTGCTCACCCTCTGGCTGTACACGTCTTAAAGGGGGTTCATAGACTCAGACCTGTGATTAAACCCAGTTTTCCTTCCTGGGTTCTCACATTAGTACTGGAAGCTCTTTGTGACCCTCCATTTGAACCTATGAAGTTCCTTTCATATAAGGTTGCTGTGCTTCTTGCTCTGAGAACTATAAAGTGGATTTGGGGACCTCCATGCTTTTTCTGTAAATCCTACCTGCATACACTTTTCACCTGATGGTTCCAAGGTCACCTTGCAACCTAATGCAGCTTATCTTCCTAACGTTATACCTTTGGACTACAGCTCCATGACTATGGAGCTTTCTAGTTTTTGTCCACCTCCTTTTGCATCCGAGGAACAAAGGAGGTTACACTTCCTGTACCCTTCACGTGCACTGCGCAGTTACATTGACCGTACACCGACTGTGAGGTTGTGTGATCAACTGTTTGTGTTATTTGTGCTGCAGCCAGTTGGTCTTCGCCGCACACATTTGTAAAGTTTTATCGTTTGGATGTGACAGCCCCTTCTGCGGCTCACTCTGCTCTTTCTGCTGGGTCTGAAGTGCTGCACTAGTATGCAGTGCATGATCCAGGTTTGATGGCTGTTCTGCAGGGCGTTTATATATGTCCTATACTCATGTGTTGTACTGAGTGAATCGACTGAAAGGTAACATAATGTTATGCATATAACTTCTGTTCCCTGAAGGCGAGTAACGAAGTACAACACATGGCTGCCCCGCTGCTCAACTGGGCTCGGTGAATAGTGGCTATCAAACTGAGTAATGACAGCAATAACGGACAGGTATATAGTGCAGGCGGGGCCTGTTACCTGTCATCATCACATCATTTGCCTAGGAGGCGTGATTAGAGGTGGCTTCAGCCAGGAAACGCAGGGCGTGATATCCCATACTCATGTGTTGTACTTCGTTGTTCTTCTTCAGGGTACAGAAGTTATATGCATAATATTAGTTTTAGTCCATGAGGCAGACACCCCGTCTACTCTTAAAATTAGCCTTAAAGCTTTCCTTTTTCATAAAGCTTATAGTTAGAGTGGCTTAGGTTATCCTGCATTATCTCTGTAGTTATGTTGCTATAGGCTTCAGGAGGATATAGGCTAATGACCCTCTTCACCCTTCCTTTTTCTTTATGAGTTACATCTGGCCCAACGTTTCTGTTTAGCTGTGAAAACTTCCTGAGAAACGGTATCTGCTGAGCCACTGCTACCTATAACAATGTTTTCACAATACAGAGGATATACTTGGGTCTGTCTTTCGGTGTTTAACCTCCCTCTCCTAACTTAAGCCACTGAATGTGCAACTGTGACTATATATTCTGTTCATCCCATAGAGCTTACTTCTGGCTCAGGGCCTATCTGTTTAGCTGCATTTCTTTCCAGGGTGAAGCCCCTGAAGGAGCTACTTTACTTTTTCTTCAACATAGAAAGTACTCCAGGACCACAGAGTTTTTTGTGTGTCCGCTCTCTTCTCAAACCCTCTGCTTTAGGCTGTGACAGATTCAGATTCTGCTGGAGGTCTCTGCCGGTTAAATGGGGGTCGTTCCTTTCCACTCTCGCCACATGCTTGCTCAGGAGGAGGGATCGATGCAAAGTTAGTGACTCGAACTTGACTGCGTTGTTTTACAACCAGGATCAATCTGGAATATAAGTAAATCTGTCTTCAAATGACACTTTTTGTGAAACAGCGCTATAAAAATAAACAGTATAGGAAAGTGAGAAAAATAAAACAGCAAGGCCTCAATTAGTCACTTTATTTAAATATTTTTTAAGAGAGCAACAGTTATTCTGCATTAAGTTGCACACAATGAAGTTGAAATATAGTAAAGTTTACATTACTATAAAACTCTAATGTGAGTCGATTACAGTATCAGATGCATAAAACTGCCTCTGGCTTTGGTGAATTAGTCACCAAATCTATTAGTCATGAAATGATACCATTAGGGGCTGAGATCATAACAACCCCAATTTCACTCAGTTTAACTGACATGTTAATGAATTCAACTTAAAAAGTGAATAAACTCTTCAAGGCACACTGATTTAGACTGATGAAAATCTCTGGTTAATTAAATATTCTCCAACAGCTAAGGACGTGAGTGAACTCAAACATTTCTCCACCTGATGCTTGGATTAAACTCATTGCATCTTTATTTGAAACTGGGAGTCCTTTTAACTGCAGCGAAAATTAATTCATAGGAGACAAGTTGGTTCCCGAAGTTTCTCAGTGGGTGATTTTCCCTTCAGAGCCACCACACACGGGGGGATCAGGACAAAGACGTAGGAGGAAGTCGGTGTGGTGAGGTTCCTGAAACCATCTGATTGGTTGGCAGAGAAGCTCACAGCTTGGCGTAATCCTTCAGGATGACCTCCAGCTTCTGACTCAGCATGATGTTCCCTCTAACCTTCAGCTTGCCAGCGAAGAACGCCTAACAAGAAAACAAATGTTTATTTTGCAGCATTTGATATCAAGAAGTTAAACAGGGTCAGGAAACGAATTAAAGGAGCCAGGATTCAGATAAAAGGGGATGAAGATGGTCTGGCAGCAGCAGAAAAAGTCCCTTCACTGAGTTAACCGAGCCTATGATGATGTTCCCTGCTCTGCTCGGCTGAAATCAATCACATGACGGGGTTATGATGACCCTGGAAGACAGTTAGCAGCTTCTCTTTCAACTCCATCAACTAATCTTCCCCCAGCTGCTTCTTTCATCACTGTAGAAAGTGGAGAAGACCCCGCCTAGGGGATCTTCGGCGGCCCAGCCCTCTGACTCTCTACAAAGAGTGCGCAGATCACACGGGGGCTGAGATCAATAACAAGAGCTCCAGGAAACATATACATTCTGCACAGTGATGGCCACTCCCACTGACAGATGGGATGCAACAGACATAACAAGCAGCAACAATTGATTATCTGCACTGAGAGCTCTTGGAGCCGGCTCTGAAAGATCGCTGCTTCAATATTTTATCTGACGAGACGAGATCAAGCAGGACGTCGTTATGGATCGAAGGGTGCCTCAGAGGAACTTTCTCCGTAATCAGAATGTACAGGAAGTGATCTGACATCGCAGTGACAGTTTAAAATAAGAGGGAATTAATAAAAATGAGGTAAACTTCAGTCAGAAAGTTTCCAGACACAGCTGGAAGAGCTTCAAAGACGATGGTGGGAAGCAAATAAGCCAAGTATGTTACCTTCTGAGGTGGAAGTTTCCCCGTCACCACCTCCATGAAGTCCTCGTCTGACACAGTGAAGGTCACATCAACCTTCCCGCTGTACGGCCCTTTGAGCAGAGAGCCGCTGTTGTTCTTCAGATCAATGGCTGCAGGAGATAAGAGACAAAAAAGACAAAAGGAAGGATTTAAAAACAAAAAGCATCACTTTTTCCGAGGATAACTTTCTCTACTCATTTTCTGTTAAATTATTTAGGGTTTAAAAAACTAAACAAAACCTTTTTTTTTTTTAACATCGACTTCGTGAAATCAGTTAAATTTTGATAATAAAGTGAGCTTTTAAATCTCAGGTATGAGAAGAGATCATGTAAACTGGAGAAAAAGATAAACCCTCATTAACAAATCGAATTTCCATCAACTAAAAGTTGAAAAGTGTAAAGAGCTTAAACATTGTCGCAGTCTGTAGTTAAGGAAGCAATTATCCTCATTAGAAACCACAGTTTTCTACATAGTTTTCCCGTAACAAAAAACGTACAATGGAATTTCAGAAGAAATCCTCAGTGGTGTGCTGTTTTTACACTGAAGGAGCTTAATACCCATCCATCCATCTACCACTTATCTGAGATCAGGTCATGAAGTAACAGGTCTAAGAGGGAAACCCAAACATCCCCAGGCCACAGGAAATTTATAATCCATCCAGCAGGTTCTGGGTCTGCCCTGGGATTTCCTCCCACTGAGATGCACCCAGCCAGCATCCTGATTGAATACCTGAACCATCTCATCTGTCTCCTTTCAGCAGCTCTTCTATGACATACGAGCTCCTCAGCCCATCTCTAGGCTGAGTCCAGCCACCCTAGGGAGGAAGCTGAATTCAGCCGCTTGCATCCAGGATCTCGTTCTTTATCACGACAGACTAAAGCAGTGCACACATTACTGCAGACCCATGTTACCATCTCCTATCCCATCCTACAATCAATCGAGAACGACACCAAAGATACTTGAAGACTAACCCTTCTCCGGTTAAGAACCATGGCCTTAGACTTAGATATCCTGAGGTGAGGGCTGCAGTCCTTCTGGGCATCCAGTAACTTTCAGCTACTTATGCACCCACTGTATTATGTAGAGTTAGGCTCAATATTATTCATACACCTGACAGATTTAAACCTGAAGTAATCTTTTTATTTGATCAGCATGTTTCTTCTGACTGGAAGTCATAATGACATTTTGAATATGAGAGGTTTGTGAACATTTTTACAGTCTTAGTTGTGTTTTAACAATAACTTACTCCACTCTGCAGCTTTCTTGCCATCCTTTGTGATCTCCCAGCCGAACACGGCGTTCACCTTTTTGACCAGCTCTGAACCCAGCTCTTTAATCCGCCGCCCGATCTCTGCAAACACCAGCTCGCTCTGAAGGCCTCCTCCCTGCAAAGGAGGAAAAACAGCAGGTGTGTTGGCCTCCATGGGCGCTTGGCGAAAATATACATTCATTTTGTCTAAATCAAAGGTTCAGAGCGTTGAAAGGGAGCCAGGATAGTTCGGAGGCTTGTGGAAGGAAAATGCACACATCAATCAACCTGTGAAAACTATCTGCAATTTGTAAAAAAAAAAAAGCTTTTCTGAGTTCAAGCTCCTCATTATGTTGCATAATGTGAAATCTGATGGCTGCAAATAACATAACTTTATGAGTCCAAGTCAAGATCTCATTTTTTCTGCAATCAGACATTTCTTTCATTTCTTTCCTTCTCCAGAGGCTGTTCTGTGTCTCCCACAATCACAACCGACCATGCATACATCTGCAACAGGACAAGATTCCCACAACACACCGTCAGGATGTTCATGCAAATAATGCATGCACGGCGGGTAGCTTTCAACAAGCGGAGGTTTAGACTCATACCAGAGTAACTCTGGGTGGTTACCATGCCATCATACAATATAAATCTAAACTGAGCTTCATTGGTACACTTCGATGCCCCTAAATGAAAAGAGCTGCATAAAGATGACATGAAGCTGCTATGCTTTATATAAAGGCCACTATGACCATTGCTGGTCCACAGTCTGCCCCTTTGAGGATGGAAAGAAATCAGGCCACCAGAAAAGACTATAATATAAGGAACATAGTGGAATAATTGACAGGGAAGATCATTTTTTGCCCTTCAGACTCATGTACCTGAGGGAGAATTTCAGGAGAAGCGTCTGATGTGCCGTGTAAATCCACGTAGCCCCCAGCCAGAGCGACATCCCCCGTCTCCTTCACCTGCATGAAAGAGATGAGAGTTCATAAAGAACGACGCATGAAAAGCAACCAGATACGAACAGACAGCTCTGGCTCATTTCTTCCCCCCATTTCATGTGATGGGGCGTTATCCTCGCTACAGCTAAAAAAAAAAAAAAGCACTCACTTTAGACTGGATGTGGATACGGCTGCCCTCCTTCCACATCTCTGTTAGCAGCGACTGACCCGGAAACACAGGCTTTGCGAAGCGGACCTGAGGGAGAGTGAAAGAAAAAGGTGATGGAGAAGATGCACCAGAGGGTCCTTTTGTCACATTACAACTACAACCTCTGTTTACTTCAGCCCCCCTAAATAGTTTGTAGAACCACCTTTGCAGTTGTAGGTGTAGGTCTTTAGGTTTACGTCTCCACCAGCTTTGCACATCTGGAGACTGAAACTGTTGCTCATTCTTCTTTGCAGAATAACTCCAGCTCAGTCAGATTGGATGGAGAGGGTCTATGAACATCAGTCTTGCCATAGAATCTCAATTGGATTTAGGTCTGGACTTTGACTGGGCCATCCTTACACCCGAATGTGCTTTTATCTAACTAACTAACTTGGCGTTCATTGTGCTGTTTGTTCATGAATGTCTTCTTACAAACCTCCGAGGCCTTTTAAAAGTTAGTTTTCAAAAAATAACCGCCAACAGTTTGTGTTTAGATGCCTGTTTTCATATTAAATAAAACGGACTTATTACCCTTGTTTCCCTTGATTTCCATGCAATTTTCAATTCCAACAATTTAGCACTTTAATAAACCAGCAGATGAAAACAGAGCTAATCTAAGAGTTTCATCAAGTCTAATACGGCAACTAAGTGAAGCCTCTTTACAGCATAAGGAGACGCATAAAGACAATACACGTTTGAGCTAAAACGTGATTTTTAGAAGAAAACGTGAGGTAAAGAGGGCTTAAGACCCAGAGGTCAAGCTCACCTTTATAGCCTTGAACTTAGAGGGGTCGTTGTTGGCGAACTGCTTGAGGACGTGTCTTGCCGCAAAGCCGAATGAGCACAAGCCGTGCAGGATGGGAGCGCTGAAGCCTGAAGAGCATTTTCAAATACGGCACGATCAAGAATAAATGAGATGAAAATGTGTGATTTGACTAAAACCTCAAAAGGAAGAGGGAGTCCTGACTAAACAACCTTCAATGATAGACGTGAAGACTCTCACCTCCCATGGCGGCGAAGCTGGGGTCTATGTGAAGAGGGTTCCAGTCTCCGCTCAGACGGTACAAGGCGGCCTGTAACCGCAGGGGGAGCAGATGTTGTTTAGATTTATATCTTATTCATAAAGGCCTGAACTTCATGTGGGATGAAATGAAATTATCACAAAGACACCTAAAATAGGAATGCCTTTGAAGTGATACAGTTGGTAGTCATTTAAAAATGCTTCGGGGATTTAGCTTCTTATTCTCTTTTCCTTCTTTACGTTCCGCAGCATCATGCAGTCAGCAATCTTTCCTCTCTGACAGTGAAAAAAACCCTTGTTTAACTCCTCTGCCACATAGTCACACATATTTTGTCTCCAACTTATTTCAGAGAGGAAAGAATGAAAAGCCAACATGTTCTGTTTCCACCCTTGCATCATTAATTCGGCTGATTTATTCTGCAGCAAAACCCACACAGACACACTCACTTGGTCTCTTGTGGTTGATTCAATCACCACAGCATCTGGTGCGCGCTTGGGAGGAGGCAGAGGAGCCTGGGGGAAATTTAAACCAACAAAAAAAGAAAAAACCCTGGTAAATATGGAGCATTCATAACAGTTTTCTCAATATAAAGCTGGGACCGTGTAATAAGTAAATAAAATAGTGTAAAATCTCCATAAACAGCATGGAGATTAGATGCCAGCAACATTTTTCAGCAAATGAATGGAAACAGGTGACTGCTGGTGTTAGCTTTTAAATCTATATGATACTCATGCCCATGGTGACCGTACGTAAACTTGTGAACCGGGCTTAAAGTGCAAACAGGTTTTAGGTAGTAGTTCAGCAGTTTCAGTGTCACAGATCTGCAGTATATCTGTAATATTCATGGTCTACCGACTCGACACCTCTGCTATAATTTACATTGTTTACAATGTCATTGCTGTATTTTTAGTTGTTTTTAAGATTACCTTTGCTAATACCTCTCAAATCGTCCCACACAGTCAAACAGTTTGTTTCTCAACTGGTTGTTTAAGATCTAGAGACCTTAAATCTACAGAGCCACCCACAGTCACTCCACCCTGACGAAGACGTGAAGAAAAACCTTGAAAAGGAAGGTATTATGGCGATTGGTGACCTTGAGTAAGTAAGTAAACTTTATTTTTAAATCACCTTTCAGAGGTCAAAAACCACAAAAAGCTTTACAATAAATAAAAGCATAAAACTTTTTAAACACCAGCCGAAAGAAATGAGTCTTCAACTGCTTCTTAAAAGCAAACAGAATCAAGACAAGGCAAAGATGGAGGCAACGCATTCCACAATCTGGGGCCCTCAGCTGTTACAATAATCGAGACGAGATGAGATAAAAGCATGAAAATCTATTCCAATTCAGCTTTTGATACCAGAGTTTGATGTTCAGAAATATATTTTAGCTGAAACAAACAAAAAACAGTTTGTGATGGCAATGGCCGTCAGAAGACATGGCAGACTCAAAAATAATACCAAGGTTTCTGAGGCCAAAACACCAAGTCAATAATTATGGTTTCAGTCACATCATAGATCAACTGCAAGCAGTTGTCATAAGAGTCACCGTTGGATACTACTAAAACGGTTACTCAAATAGGACAACTTTCAATATTCAGCAGAGCTGAACATCATCAGCATAGAAATAATAAGACACTATTAGTAAGAAACTACCTCAAAATCCCATTCCTTCCTGCAAATCTCAAAAAGTGACCTTTGGAGATATTCTCCTCTACCATCCTCCCCTCTGCGTCATGTGTGGTGGCTAAAAACATAAAAATCAGCACCTTAACCCGCCTACTTCAGCACGATTTCTGTCACTCTGGCTGTAGAAATGGGGAAGTGTAAGATGAGTAGCTCCTTTCTTGTTGCTTCTTCATGACTTATGGCGATCAATACGCATCTACCTTACCTGAATGGTAGAATCCAAATACGCTTCAGTCACATTCAGTTCAGTTGATTTATTTAGAGGCTAATTTATTTCTGCAGTCTCTAGCAGGTTGATGGTATAAGACAGGATTAAATCATTTGTACTTAAGAATTAAACAAACAAATAATGGAAACACATTTTATATTCAGCTGTCACTAATCTACACTGATCCCAGATCTGATTAGTTACAAACCACTGCTTTATAAATTTAGAAAACCGCCTATAAGATCTAATGTGCCCCAATTCTGTCGGTATGTTGTTCAGAGTACGAACGGCCCAATAAGAGAAGACTTTTCCTACTCAGGATCTCTAGATAAAAAGGTCTCGTGGACCAGTTTTAAGTTTTATTAATGCAATTAATGAGTGGAGGAGGGGATAGACAATGCAAAACTTTATATACTAGTAAATTATCCAAGTATTTCATCCTGTTTTCCCATGATAAATAATATTTAGTTCAAATTCTGCAGTAATGAGGTGAGTTAGAGCCTTTATCCAGTCTTTCTATTGATTGTAATGTGGTCTCTCCTGTTTATGTGACAGAATCCTGGCATTCATGTGCGTCTGTGAAGCCTGGAAGGTTCAGTTGTTTCCAGCGTTTCTAAAATTCATCAAGTCGAATTTAATTCCATTTTAGATGTACTTTACTAACTACTGTATGTACTATTGACTTGGCATTACAGTATCTGGATCTTTACTTAAATACCTTGAAAATGCATACAGTTTTAACCACATTAAGATGCGGACAGGAGTTACATAACCAGTCAGAGACCCTAGTCATGAGAGCAGGCAGCTCCTCTGCAGCCTGGGAAATATTTTAAGACAATTTACGCACAGTTACCTGAGGCACCTACGAGTGTAAAGAGCAGCAAATATGGCAAAATATGTTGTAACAATCCCGTACTGACACAAAATGGTACAATATTCCTGCTTTGGATAATGTTTAGTATATAATCTCCAAAAATAATTTCAAGTTTTGATTTGATTTTTATTATTTTTTTTCTCCTTTTGTTCTACTTGCTGGGACCTGAGTAACCAAATCTCAGTCCGCCCCATGCAAATAGGACGGTATGATAGTAAATTATCCTTGAATCCTTTTTTTCTCATATCGAAGGATAGTTACCACTGTGCTCTTTCTGATTTTTTAGTGAACTCAGAGAAATTTCTCAGTAATGATTTTGTCCTTTTATTTCTTTACATAATAGGGGTTGAATCAGACAGTGTTCACTGATAATAGTTGTTGACAGCCACACAGGCTTCCATCCCCATTACATGATGGAAATATTCCTCTGAATGATCCACGGCAGATGAAATCTTCAGATATTTTCACCATTTTATTTTTTGAGAAGCTTTAATAATTGGTGTACCACTTCATAACACAGTGTCGTATTCAGAGCTGGTGATATTTTCACATCTAAAACCTTGGACACCTCAACGTGCTCTTTGTCAGACACACATTCTTCCAGTCTTTTTAGTTAGTTGTTCGAATCAGATAAGCAGTTATAAAACTTTAAACATACATTCAACCAAAGCTCTAACATACTTTAGCTTTGTCTGAGCTCCTCCTTCCTCCGAAGCGTCCAGCTCCAACCACAAACACTGAAAACTGGTTGTAGCACACAAGCTCGTCACCGTTGTAGGTGTTCACTGAAAAACAGAACAAATATTTGGATTTCATGAGATAAAACAAATCTCTGCATAATTGTGAAGCTGAAGTAAAATAAAACATTGTTTTTGACATTTTTTTGTGAATAAGAATCTGAATTCGGTGGCATATTTTGTGGCATAATGCTGCCGCAGAAATATTTCACTATGTAGGAGACACAAACACATAGAAGAAGCAGCTCTGGTTAGATAAGACCAAAGTTGGGTTTAATTGGCTAACATGCAACACTGCTAGTCGCCCTGAACACACTATTACCATAGTGAAGCAAGGTAGTGGCAGCATCATGCTGTGGGGGTGCTCTTCTTCAGTAGGGACCAGAGTCAATGGGAAGATGGATGGAGCTAAATATTGGGCAATTCTAGAAGCAAATCTGCTAGAAGCTGCAAAAGAGTTGAGACTGAGGCAGGTGTTTACCTTCCAGCAGGACAACAACCATTAATACAACCGGAGCTACAGAAGAATTAATTATATCAGAGCATTTTCATGTGTTAGGATGGCCTAGTCAAAGTCTAGACCTGAATCTAAATGAGAATCTGTTGGCAACTGATGTTCACAAGCGCTCTCCATCAAATGTGACTAGTTGCAGAGAAGGATGGCAGGAGAAAGTTAAGCTTTAGGTGGGCTGAATATAAATGCACCCCACACAGTTTCCCTTCTGCTTTACTAAATGCAATAAATACAAGGTGTTGGCTCGGTCACATAAACTCCCAATAAAATACACTAAAGTTGGCGATCGAGGTTCTTGAGGTCAAGAGGTATGAATACTTTTGAAAGGCCACACAGATGCTCTGACTAAAACCCTCACAGATATTTATTTTCACAAGTGCTACAGGTACTGAAACTGCTACAAGTAACTGCTCAAGTACCGCAGGTATGTCGTTTTACGAAGTTAATGTAACATGCTAAATAAACTGAACATAACACAGCTAACAGGTTTAATGTGAGAGAGGACATTTTATTAACATTCCCCTGAGCCAACACACTGAAAAACCTCATCTTCCATGGTTTCCTGGTTTAAGATGGATTAATTATAGATCAGAGCGGTATTAAATAATATTTAACTCTGTGGAATTGTCACACAAAAATATGAGCCATTCATGGCCTATTATCCTGGTCCCTGCAGACACAGACTGTAAATTAACTTTTATTAATTCAGCCTGAGAGGGACCTGTGAGGGCCAAAAATACATTAAACTGAAGAAAACAAATGAATATGGAATAAATGATCTCAACCATATGATGGGAATTCTCCACTGTAAAGAGTAAATTCTAAAACTCACCATCCAGGAGGATGACGGCTCCAGATCCTTTGTCCAGGACATCAGCTACAGTGGTTTCAGAGGTTAGAGTACCTGGAGGTATATTTGAAGCATTTACATGACCATATTTAAGATTCGTAAACTGATTCTGCAACATCTCCTTTAAAAAAGCACCAGTAAACGTTAAACTTCTGAGACACATATTGATTCTTGGAAGGTCACTAAATATATCAATTATCGAAGTGATCAATCAATCAGAAAAATTGAAAGATCCACTTCTTTCTCAAAAGAGGCATTATTTTTGGCGTTCCCATCCATCTCATCTTACTTTAAAACAAAAATACAGATTCATGTCACTGCAGGCTACACGCTTTGTTTGGAACATACAAACAGAGTCACAGCAGGTTAAAGATATTTTTTAAAAGCAGCTGTATATAAATATATAAAGTGGTTACCAGAGCTTCTGAGGGTTCCTGAAATAACAACAAAAACAGCACCAAGTGTTGTTCAACAAGCTTCTGGGTTCCAGACTAGCTGTCATGATTTTAACTTTCTGAAAAACAAAAAGCTCCCACTGTGACTTGAATACAATGCTGATAAATGGAGGACAGGCTGGGATCAGTATTTCCTCAGCAAAGAGAGTAGAGATGAACGGAGAAATTGGCTGGTGACCGGAATCATACCGTTTTACTTTTGACTGGCAATAATCCGGTCAAAAACTAAAACGTCAAATTTACAGTTACTGAGTGAAGAAGTCTCCTTGACCAAAGAGAAGTTTTAAACTGAAGTCTTAACGTAAACAGGGAGGGAGATATCAGCAGATAACAGGAAGCTGTAAGACAGCAAGGTTGCTCTGGTCTGTCCCGTTGAGGAATCCATTGCTTACTTTTACATGATTTTGTGACTCTATAGCCCTAATCAACAAATCTACAGACAGGAAATGGGCAGAGAGAAGATTGAAAGACTTGCAGCAAAGGTCCTGAGGTCAGGATTTCAAACCCTGGACAACTGCGTTGGAGACAAAACGCCTCTTCCTATCAGTGGAGGATTGTGCTAAAAATCTACTACAGATAATACACACAAACTGCTGCTAGAAATGCTAGCCACGCTAACTATGCTAACTGTTCAATATAAGATGCTACACACTGTTTAACATGTGAAGTCCAAAATCCTGTGTTTTGAAAGAATAGTGAAATCCTCTTCAACTGCAGAACTATGTAACACTGACTGCTCTCTTTCACTCACTCAGTGTGACGATGCCTCTAGTCTTAATTTAAAGAAAATCCTCCTATAAAGTTACAATAAGAGGTTTCCCCTCTCCCACCATGGAGGAACATTACAGTTCCTGTTGCATCACATCATAAATGATGCAACACAAAAAAGGACACCACCTGCTCCAGCTCCGACCCTCAGGAAGGAGAAACCGGACAGTAAAAATCTGCATGACCCAGTTAAAAAACACACTTTTTTATACACGCAGGCAATGATTGCGTCCAACAATCTTATGCGATGTTGGTTGCAGTAAATTTCAAATGTGTAAATATTGCTTTTTTTTTATTCAGTCTTTTTCTTTCATTTTATATTTGTCTACTTATTCTGTATTTAATTTGTACTAGACTGACACCTCCATCCCATTGTTATTCTATAGGAACGATAATGAAAGATCTTATCTCTCATCTTATCTTTAATGAAAGAATGATTTGGGAGCCTAACAGAACAGTAAATCTGGGCTTTTTACGCTTAAATATCAAGCTGGAAACAGCTTATTGGATGGATCTTGTGGAAAAAATATCTTGAGATATGGTGCCTTTCCACATTTTCAGGTGTTCAAAAGAAAAGTAAGCAATAATCTCATCTTGTGAAAGTTCTCGTACAGATATTTGTGTCCTATAACCTGGAGGATTTTACTGTGTTTGAGAACAAAGCATGATCCTTGAACCTGCTTGCATACAATTTTAAAGCACTTTGGTATGCTTATTTTATTCCTAGATCCAAAAATTATTGCTTTTTATGAGTTGGCATTTTAGACCCAGTTTAAGAACCATAGGTCCAGTTTAACCTGAAATTAAAATTGCTTGGAAATAAAACTGGTATTAAAATGGCCCTTTTGAATATCTGAATGTGTGTGCATTCAGCCAGTAAGTCAAAATCCAAAAACCGATGTGTTAACTGTTAAAATCAAGGTACGATTTGGAAAATCAAACCCACAGCATGTCAAATTAATATCAATCAATGTGAAAACACTGTATTATTTAAGTATTAGTAGACATTTTTCCTTTAGAAAATAAAAGAAGGAAAAAAACCTGAAATTTGAAACATTTCCCGTACTTTTCTTACTGATCTGGAAAATGAGAAAAAGCATATCCCAGATTTTCAAGACTGCTCAGGAACCTTTTTTACCGTCATTTTAGATTTTCAGTGAAGCAGAGAGAAAGACAGCTCTGTAACTTTGCTTTTGTGAAAGGTATGGCTTTAGTTAACTCTAAAAATGTTGCTAAGACAGTTCTCTTTTCATTTTATCCAGAAAGCAGAACGGAAAGTATTTTAGTTCCCAAAGACATTATACCACTTGGCTAATAATAGAAAGGAGGTAGTTTTGCTACTGGTCCATGTAGATTGGACAACATCAGGTCTCTGAAGGGCTGTGCGTAGAATAGGTAGTAAGGATTGTTTATGTCTGTTTGTCCAGCACTTCTGACAAGCACTCGACTGAGACCTGTGGAACCTGGAAGTTAAGTCAGCACTCTGAATGCCTTGTCATGTTGGAGTCATTTTTACAGTAGCAGGGTACATCACGGTCCTAAAAGACCCACTATAACCCATCAGGGAATTCGGCTGAGCAATAATTTCTGGATAGGTGTTACATGTCAACGTGACATCCACACAAATGGCACGATTTCCCTGCAGAACATTGCCCAAAGCATCACACCGACACCAGTCGACCTGCCTCGTACTACTTTTTAGATGAGAAACAGCCTCAAACCCGGAAATACAGACCAAGTAGAAGAAAATGTGATTCATCGAGTCAGACCAACTTCTTACACTGCTCTGTGATCATTTGGTGCCTGCTGAAAGCACTTTGAGATCTGCAGTGTGCAGCTTTGTAACCCCACACACAACACAACAGACTGCAACCCAGTTCTGTTAAATCCAGCATGACATTTTTAAGCAATTTGAACTAATGCTGCTCTCCTCTTGGACGGTAAATATTAGTAACTCTTCACTTTCTCAGCTGCATCGGTATTGACACTAATTACACTAAATCATTTATCTACAATAGTAGATAGGAAGGATAGGCAGGATTAAACAGATTACATTTACAGCTAACTGCTTTTTATTTAAATATCCAACAAGGGTGCTGCACGTGGTCTAGGGGTAGAGCACGCAACCCATATACGGAGGCCTCGGCACGGTGCCGTGTTCATGTCCTGAACCAGGAGACCTATGCTGCATGTCTTCCCCCCTCTCTCCACCACACTTCCTGTCTGCCTACAAAAATAATAAAGGCCACAAATAAAATAAAGGTCACCAGTCCAACAAAAAAATCCAACAAAATTAGGCCAAACATTACATAATGTTATTTTAAAAGCCTGAATAAATGATGCTGTTAGAGTTTCAGCCAGCTTCCATTTTCCTTTTATGATGACCTACAATCCTAGTTTACTACTGTGTAGCATGAAGCAGCAAATACCTGAAGTTGGCAGAGGTTTGTACAGCTCCAGATACTGCTCTCCATGCAAAACCTGAGAAGAAGACAACAGCTGTGACATATACTCACAAGGTCTCATTAGCATGAGCAGTGTACTATTTGCTGTTCTTATGTGTGCAAGACTGTGTAAAATATCCCATATGGAGAAAAATACTTAACATATTTTTTAAAAAGCAGAGCCACATATATATACATGCAAGATCACACAAGCAGATATCTTGGAGGGTAATTTGAATGTTTTCTGACCTGTGTAAAGTCTATGTTGAGTCCAGGAACTGAGCTGAGGCCGCCACCCATCGTGGCTGCCTGTGAGGGGATGACCCCGAACGTGGGAAGGCAGCTGAAGTCTTGATGCCCTTCGTACAGGAACCTACATTAAAATGCAAAGTGTTAGTGAACTGTGAAAAAGCGCACGCACAGATGAAGCAAAGAGTAGATAGAAATAACCACACAGATGGCAGCACAAGGCGTGTGAATCAGTGTTGGCTCTCCATGACAATGTAAAGGCAGTGATCATCATTTATTTCCATTTGAATTCGCACAAGTTGCTTTGTGGATGTGGCCTGTGGAAGATAAAACGACTAACGCAGATGCACACCTAAGGCTGTCTGGATCTTTGGTGGACATGCCGACTCCCAGTGCGTACAGAATACACTGGGTAGGGGTGAAGCTGAACGAGCTCGTTGGTAGTTTTTGTCCCACAGCTTCAGCCTGAAAAACAAAATGGAGAAAAAGAAGAGGAGACGTGGCAGAAAATAAAGTTACTCAGTGACACAAAGAACATAAAATTTATTTTTTATGGAGGATATAAATAAAAAATAAATGTTAGCCACAGAATTGTAGGTTTGGTTCACAGCTCTCCTCCTAAATAAAATGAAAACAGCCAGTTTGAACTCATGTTTCAATGTACTACAGTGCTAAAACCATAGATAATGAGTATATAGTACCTGGAAAAATGATCAACAGCCCTTGATCTTCACATACAGTCAGGTTGAAACCAAAGATTTCGATGTATTTTATTGGCATTTAATGTGATAAGTCAACACAAAGTAGAGGGGGATTGTTGAATGGAAGGAAAGTGGAAGGATTTCTATTTTTACAAATAAAAATCTGGAAAAATGTAGCATGCATTTGTATTCAGTATTGTATTCCAGTGGAGCCAATAACCTTTAAGAGTTACCTTAGTCATAAAGAGACCCCACCTGTGTGTAATATTGCCCCAGTATAAATCCATCTCAGAGGTTTATTAGAGAACAACGAGCATCATGGAGACCAAGGAACACAGCAGACAGGTTGGGGAGAAAGACGTGGAAAAGCTTAAAGCAGTGAGATTGTAAAACAATATCTGAAGGTATGAAGATCTCACAGAGCAATGTTCAGTCCATCAACGGCATCAACTGCAAACCTACCAAGACATAAACTTACAAGAGTATGGAGAGCATTAATCACAGAAGCAGCCAAGAGACACTGGAAGAGCTACAAAGAGCCACAGTTCAGGTGGGAAAATATGAACTAAAATAAAAAAATATGAGCTAAAAATATGGCAATCACAAAAGAAAACCTTGATACTGGGGCAGAGATTCACCTTTTGGCAGGGCAACACTCCTAAACATATAACCAGAGCTACAATGGAATAGAATGGAAAATTTAATAAATAAAAAAATATGTCCACGGACTATCCATCTAATCTGACTGAGGTTTAACTATGTTGCAAAGAAGAATAGAAAGAAAAACTCTTGATGTGTAGAGCTGGTAGAGACATACCCCCAGGAGGCTGAATATAAATTCAAGCCACACTTTTCAGATTTGTATTTGAAAAAATGTACCCTTTTTCTTCTTCTTCACAATTATGTACTATATTGTGTTGGTCAATTATATAAAATCCAAATAAAAAGACTAAAATCTGTGGTTAACAAGTGGCAAAATTCAAGGATTAAAGAGGACTGAACAGTTTGCGAGGCAATACAAGCATTTCTTTTTTTCTTTAAAGCAGAAGATTTGTCAGGTGTTATTCCCCCTTGCTAAAACAGTTTTATCAATCGAATTCTCACTTTCAACTTCTTAAAAATGTTCCCTCTTTTCCAACATCATTCCACCGCAGTGGGAAACATGAGGACGGTCTGCCAAAGCCACAAAGAATCAGCTGTTCAGGGCTGAGCTTTGTTAGAGATCGACACAATTATACAATGAGGTGACTGAGGAGGGCAAGAATGGAGCAAAGTTCGATTTGTTGTTCTTACATCAGAGCCACCAGGAGGAAAATGGGCAGAAACTCCTGAGCTGAACAGTAATTAACTGTTAATGATACGAGTAACAAAAGACATTTTAAAAAAAATCAATAAGGTGAGCCGATCTGCGGGTGGTGTAAATGTTTTCAAACCGTGATCAATCTCAGTTTTTGCACATTTGGCAGAACTTTGTTTTAACTCAAGACTTAAAGAGGTCATAATTTTCCTACGCCAGCTACAGAGGAAATAAGAAAGCAAATACAGTTTTATTTATTTTTAGCAGACTATCCTAAAAATAATAAATGTATTGTCATTGGTCTCTCAATTCAGGCTTATTTGCAAAGTCCCTCTTGTTTATTTGCAAATATATACAATGGCTTACAAAAGTAATTACACCCTATGAACATTTTCACCTTCACAGAACAGCTTCACTTGCACTGAGAAAAAAAGGACATGCAGATAAACTATCAATTCTGTGACTTTTGAAAAGGTAACTTGTTTTTTTTTGGGAGGGGGGACCAATGGGGACAGATTCCTTGGTCCCCACAGTGTGTGTGTGGAGCTCAGTTTAGGTGGATGGCCGTGTCTGTTAGGTTTGTAATTGTGCCATAGTCTTTCAATGTTCAGAGGATGGATTAAACAGAGCTCCATGAGATGTTCAAAGCTAGAAATATAGTTTTATAAACTAACTCTGCTCTAAACTTCTCCAGAACTTTATCTCTGACCTGGCTGCCATGTTTCTTGGACTTAGTGCTGCTGTCTTTGTCTTTAAATCCAGCTTTTTTCAGAAAGGCAAATTTATTTGTGAATTTACAGTGCCTTGCTAAAGTATTTACCACCTTCCCCTTAACTCTGATCATCTCCCACAGCATGAAGCTGCCACCTCCACAGAGATGCTATGCCTGCAGCCTCAGTTTACTGTCAGATATAGCATTTCTGCATGCATGACTGGTTTTAAACACACAGACAGACCTTCTACTAATTAGACGACGCATGTGAAGGTAAATGGTTGCGATGGATTTTGGAGTATCAGTGTAAAGGGGGCTGATTACAAATGCACGCCACATTTTTTTAGGTTGTTACAGGCAAAAAAAAGTGAAAACTCTGTTTACCTCTACTTCAAAATTATGAATCACGTTGTTTTTTGTCTTCTAATGCATGACCCTGGATGATTATAGATGAATGTAAGGGAGGAGCTGCACTCAGAATTTCTCTGCATGCACTTTTTGGAAATTAGGCTTAATTTTAAGCTTTTAACTGAACCCAAGCAGCCGACCCCAGGCTTCCATTGAAGAACAACAGAGCACTGAAGAGATGTGCTCGGTCTGAAGCCATAACCTTGCTCCTTCTGCTGTCACTTCATATAGACCCAGAAAAGCACCTCCTGGTCTTTGTTGGTCCTTCAAAGCAACAAACATTCGTAGCATAGAGAGAGAAACGAAGAGCATTACCTCCCACCATGCTATTGCATATTTCTCCAGAAGGTGGTTTTAATCTTTTGGCTGATCCTTGTGCTTGAATAAAATCTAACCCTGGAGCTCTGTTCTGATTAAGAAATCACAAAATAAAATGGCATCAAGCTGATGATATTTGTGTTAAATTCAGAAAACATCTATTTAATTGAGATGACTCCCACATGTCTCTCTCTCTCCCCCAGACAAAGACACAACGGTGCTAATTAAATGCTTAATGCCTAACACTTCACTGCGAGCTGCAGCAGCAGTAGTACCACCTCAGAGTGTGCTAGTGGTATTAACTTTAGAAAGTGAATGGGTCAAACAGAGTTGGAAAGGAATAGCAGCGGCTCATTCATATCAATCAGAGTTATTAAACGTGGGGAAAGTATACCACTATCATACCTCTGTGGTAAAAATCACAGTCACGGTTCTCCTGCAGCAGCTGATTTGTCATATTAATGACCACAGAGCTTCAGCTTAAAACAATCCTGCTTGGCAGAGTGGTGCGATTCACTCTGCATAATATAACCTCTCAGTTGGTCAGAAATCACCATAAAGCCTGGCCTCTGGAGGCTGACTTTTAATTAAAACTGCATTAAAATGCAGATGTGGGAAATGGTGTGCTTTCAGAACTGTTCCCACACTGTTTCTGGATTTCATTTTCTATGCTTTCATGTGTTCACACAGAGATTAATGCCACATCCTCTTGAGAATATCAGGGGAGAAAGAAAATCAAAAAAAATTACATGATCAAAATGAAAATTAGGCTGGAAAATAAACTTATAAAGTTTTTATTTCTTAAGGTGGCTTAATGATTTATTCAAAACTGCGACTGCTGTGATACAATACTGCACTACTTAGCAGGATCATCTCTGAAAATCTTAATAACTGATATGATGCATAAAGGTCATTTTCCATCTATTATTTCTGGGTTTTTAGATTCACAGCATAGATTTGAACAACATATAAAACCACTGATATTTTCCAGTACATGATGGTTAACAGGAAACTGTAGGGATAAGTAGTATCATTACAGTACTTATAAAAGTATTTAAACTCCATACATTTTCTCACATTTCGTCACAATACACCCAAAACTTGAATGCATAACTGATATTTTATGCAACAGAACCCACACAGAATGGTGCATAATTGTGAAGTGGAAAGAGAATAATGCAGGATTTGTGTTCAGGTTATTGACATAAAAAATATCTAAACAGTTTGGCTCCCTTTACTCTCATACCCCTAAATAAAATACGGCCCAACATATTGTCATATATGTTAGAGAGGTTCTAATACTTAAATTTAGTGGCATCTTTATTAACAAGAAGCACAATATGAAGGTATGACCAAAGAAGGAGAAAAACCTAAATTTGACATCACTATCCTGTTTGTAGCATCTAAAATGCATTAGAGCAGTAACCGGTGATACTCGTATTATTGTGAAAGCAGCACACAAACAACTCTGAATAATAACATCATACTTATTTAAATCGTAAAACTCTGTGTGTGGAATAGTATAACCTTTTTCTGCCCTTACATTTCAAAACAACACAAGAAGCCATTTAGCACCGGTGGACAGCCGTGCATTCGGAAAAGTGTAGGTCATAAAATGAATACAAGCACAGCGGCAGCACAACAATGAGTTGCACAATCAGGACAAAAACACACATGCAACCAGCAGAGAGGCACACGCGCAGTCTGATGAAGACACATTGTGGATGTTCGTCTTCAGGCTACAGCGTGACTCTCTTCCAAATCCTGGCCAGACAGCACAAACACAGTGAGGAGCACGCAGATAGCAGAGGGAGACATTTTAGGAATAATACCATCAAATCTTTGGATGAGCACGGCGGGACTGTTCATGTTTCACAGGATTTAAAAAAGATTAGTATTTTTTCTTAATCGGACCCATTTTACCCTCTGTTATAGTTCCATTGCGCTGTTATGTCTCTGCAGCGTTTATGCTGCACTAAACCTAAGGACAATTTTAATCTTTCAGCTTATAAATCAATCCCTAATGACAGTTTTTATAATAACTAAACTCTATTTAGTTTCAATGCAGTATATTTATATAGCGCCAATTCACAACACGTCATCTCAAGGCACTTCACAAAGTCAATCCAATCACACAGACAGATTCCAAGTCAAGTGCGTATATTCCAACTGATCCTAGTAATCAAACAGCGCAGTCAAATTCAGTTTATTATTCATACCGTTTATAACATTTTCTATCCAAGGAAACCCAGCAGATGTATTGACAGTGGCAGGAACTTGCATTGTGTCGTTGACTTTGCAGCAATCCCTCATACTAAGCAGGCATGTAGCGACAGTGGAAAGGAAGAAACCTCCAGCAGAACCAGGCTCAGTGTTGGCAGCAATATGCCACAACCGACTGGGGGTTTTAGATAACAGAGCAAACCCACAAAACACACAGAAGCACTGATCCAGGAGTACTTTCTATGTGAAAGTAAAATGTACACAAAATGCAAACAATGAATGTGAACCGGCTATTGCATGCTACAACAAGCCTAAAAGAGTATCATATGGCTGCTGTCCTTGTGGATAATCATTTTATATGGTTGGATTTTACTGGTGGTGTTTATCTTTTATTTAAACAACTCAATACGTGAGCCGTCACAGGCTCAGCGTCCGCAATTCAGCACATAGGAACACAGAAACGTGAACAAACACCTAGAGAGGGTAGATACTCTGCCATGCGCTGACATCTTCTGTGCATCGCATTTTAAAAAGCTAATCTAAGCAGACAGGTCTGTCGGCTTTTCAGATTTACAGAGGACATCAACTTTCCTGCAGCGTGCATGTTGTAGGCGCCTTGCTAAAGAGGGTATTATCATCCCTGACTTTATACTGCGTGGGGTAGAGTCATGAGATGCAATGTTTGAAAGAGCCAGAGAGCTTACAGCCGTGTACTTTCAGAAGTCATCATGTCCTGTGTTGTCACACCCACAGGCCAGAGGGTAAAGCCCTAAAGCCTCCTCATAAGTGCAGCCAAGAGGAAACTAAAGCAGAGGTCGGTGTCGATTGAACAATGATGCAAGTGGACCAAAAGTGAGGCAGCAAACGCATGTTTTTGATTTTTGGACTCAAATTTGGATCTCTTCCAGCAGTCAGACTAATTTAGTCCTTGTTAATACTCATACTTTAAAGTGCCTGTGACACGCTTTACCCACAAACACAGAAATTGAAAGAAAACATCTTAATATTGAAGGAATTGGGCAGGAATTGACATTATGTCAGGATTAAAGACGTGATAAAAGACAATTGTGACACAAAATAGGCATATTTCTTTTTTTTAAATTTTGCAAGTCCAAAGCCGCCCAGAAATGACGTCAAAGGGGAAGTCTCCGGGCATTCACTGTGTGAGCGTCAATGATAAACGGTTCAGATAGAAGTCAAGCTGCATTAAAAACAGCGTTAATATGGTGAAACGGTGCATTGCTGGTGGTGGCAGCAATACTACGACAGCAGCCGTTAGTCTGCACTATTTTCCTGAAGTTAAGAGGATCAGAGCTGCCTGGATCAAAGCTGGAAAACTAACAAGGGACAGATGTGCTGGTCCCGCCAAGCACAGCCAGTTTTGATCGGAGTATTTTTTGGCAAACTGCTTCAAACAAGAAACCTCTGAATTCACAAGAGAAACTATGTCAGAGGTTGGGATATCTGACAGACGAAGGAGAATGTTGAAGCAGAGTCTATAGCCACGCCGTTCAGAGCATCTGATGGGAAAAGATCGCCAAATAAAACGTTTAAACTTGCTGTTGCTAAACGGATCAAGACTCAGCAGGTAAGAACACTTCCTACACATTTAGATGTCGGTAGTTATTATTAACTATTTTATTATTAATAATAATCTGAAATTATTATTATCAAAATAAGAAATTAAGCGCGCATATGATATATTTAAATAAATGTTTTTCTAAATATTGTAATACTGCTCCATGCTGCTCAGCCTCAGCTCCGGTTGTTTCATTCAGTGCCGTATTTACGGTAACCCTAAATTTACACTACATCTGCTCCGATGCGCTCGATCAGGCTTGATCAGGGTAAAAATGCTGGTTTGAACAGATACGTTTTTAGTCGGGATTTGAAAAGGGGGAGAGTGCTGATGTTTCTGACGTCAGGAGGAAGGGCGTTCCAGAGGCGGGGGCAGATCGACTAAAGGCCCTGAATCCTATGGTGGTCAGACGAGCAGGTGGCACCAAGAAGTTGATCGAGGAGGCTGACCTAAGAGACCAGGAGGGAGTATTAATTTTGAGGAGGTCAGAAAGATGTGAAGGAGCGAGGTGATTGATGGCCTTAAATGTATAAAGCAAGATTTTGAATTCCAGGTGGTTTCTGATTAGGAGTCAGTGGAGCTGTTGAAGTACAGGTGAGAAGTGACTGGTGGGTGATGTTATAATACCTTAGTTAACCCATTAATTGATCTAATGTTAATAACTGCTAATATATACTTGTGTACATATAAATATATGTGTGTATTTATTAATATAGTGAGATCTAGTCTGCCTTTAGTAATTTATTTTGAAAATCTGGATGTTGTGCTGGTTCTGTTTCCTGGTGGTATGCGGTATGATTCATGCATATTGACTCCAGCCGTGCTCCAGCATCCCGCATAAGTAGACTCTGGTCGAATTGGATGGCCGTCCAGACGCTGCAGCACTCGTGCTCTGGCATCTGATGAAAGTTGACTTTCTTCTCCTGACCCTGCTGTAACTCTCTAATAGTAACTGAAATATATCTAAAGAAATATCAGATTATTTTTTGCTGTCTGTGTTGTTGACTATCCAGCAGCAGCCAGTTCACATCCAGGGGTTCCCCTTTGACATCATAAAAGAGCACAACACAATCGCAAAGGAGTAGTCTGGAAATGCCTTTTCAGAGAAATTTGTGACCATATATCTCAACCACTGTTCATTTCAGTGGCATGAATTTACTTTTTGAAATATTTGATTAATGTTTCCTTTCCATAAATGTAATTGGATTTATCATCAAAATTCGCTGTCACAGGCACTTTAACTAACAAAGTAAATATTACTTATTGAAATAAATGCACAGTTGTATTCCCACCATCCTTCTCCATTGAGTTGGTTCAGGCTGACTTGCTCCATCAGATTTTTCCAACTGTTTAAAGAACATTCTTGCCATCTGAGTTTGAAACATTTATCTTATAACTGCTCCCATAGTTGACAGGTTTTAGTCTCCAGATGTTTCCCAAACACAATCAAGGGAAGCTCAACTTGCCGTCTGATTCAGCACTGTGGTACAGAGCTGTTTCATTGCTCTTTCTGACTTCTGAACTAACTTAGATCATTTCATTTTTAAAATAGGAAATGCTTAGACTTCTCTGATTAGGGTCGATTCTTTAAAGCACAGTTTGTGAACTCTGATATCTTTATTCTATTTCTATAACCTAAAAAAAAAGGTTGTTTTGCAACTATCTTTGGTAATTTTTTACTTTATCCTTATAATAATAATATAATTTCCTACTTTATACTTATCCTGACCTGGAAAATTATAAAAACAATTTCCATATTTTTCCAGCCTTGACAAGAGTGTGTAGGAATGTTGTTTGTAATTTCAAACCCTCCTCAGATGATTCTTGTTTCGCCTATAATTAGCTCAGGAAATAACACTTGTAACTGTGTGTAGTAATGACAATAACACATAAAACATGAAAGAGTTAATCATCTACTATTGTCAACATATAAGTAAGACCATTTCTACTCAGCTACCAAACTGAAATCAATTTCCTGTACCATGGATCCACCTTCAGGAAGCAAGTGAGCCCTCTTTTTATTAAGTAGAAAAAGCTATTTTATTTAGTTTTCAATTTTTTTAACATCCTAAAAAGGGGAAAAGGGGCATAAATGTTCTTCAGAACCCCACCACAGGGTCCAAAACAGTTTACTCAGCAAGCACAGCAAAGAAAAATAGGAAACTATGATGAAAATAAATTCAGTGATCTTTAGCACTACTTCACAGCACCGACGAAAAACAGAATTGTATCTTACTTACAGGGTTAATCCCAGATCCCGACGCTCCAGAGGCTGCTGCTGCTGCTGGATTTGCACCAACTTTTCCCTCTGAGTCCACTTGAGACAGCACACTCACAACTGAATGCAAAGACTCTGCACAAAGACGGGAAAACAAAACACAGAAGATGAGACGAAATATGAAACGACTCTGAGCCCATCAGTAAAACCAAACTTACATCTGAGGCTGAGATGCTTCTATAATACTGAGAGTTTCAATAATGATCAGCCACACTTTTCTGTCCAGTAATATGATCTAATGTTTGGCTGAGATCTTATGGACTACTCAGTCCATATGACACATCACAAAAACTGCAAAAACGAGCTGCTGTGAGGGTAACATTCATATTTTCCTAAGATGGAAAAGATCAGGGTGTGATACTGGTCTTCTCATTTAGCTCTTACCATCAATCAAATAAGCCTAAATCTCACATGCTTCATTAAACTTGCTCCTGAGGTAATATAGTAAAGCTTAATGTGGTATTTCTTTTATTAATAATCAAAGTAAGCACCTTTAATGTAAACCTTATAAATAACTAACTGAAATTACATTTGACAGAGTTCTGTAGGAAAAAAGATGACTTCGTGATGTTTTTTGGTAAGAATAATAAATCAAATCAATAATATCACATTTTCACCGAACTTGAACTTGATTTCTATATCCTGAGAGAACCACTAGAGACCCATCACTAAATCATTAAATAAACAGTACGAGTTTCATTACTGGATGTAATAACCCTGCAACATTAATTACTGCAAAACTATGTAGTTTGGAAAACCTCTTATTGTTATACTCAGTTCCTTCTTTCTGTCTCTAAAAGTTGAATGTAAAAAGATTTCCTCTGGGGAAAGTTTTAAATATCTATGCATACTGAGTCAACATGAACAAAAAAAAAACAATCCCAGACAACCCAGGAAGCATAAACCGAGGGAAGACTAAAGCCGCTCATTACCATCAATCAGTGGCGAGTAGTTACCGAACACAGGCAGCAACAAGTCTTCATATTAAGCTACAAATGAGGAGGCACAACAAAGTCATGCTAATGAGACCCGCTCGCACCCTTTGGGAAAGCCGCCCCCGCTCAGTTACCGTCAACAGAGCCACCCTCCCTTTCCAACTTAACCTCTGAGAGTACAGAGAGGGGCGGAGGAGGCGTGGAGCGTTCGACAACCTCTCCGCTTGCATTAGACCTTTCCAGAAAAATTGCACTTGTTCAGGTTCAACATTGTTTTCACCTTGACTTTTTCTCTCCACCCTCTCTGTGAGACCTTTAACAGTACTTCTTGCTTTATGTTGCAGCCTCATTAACTGTGGCTACAGGTGTGCTGATGGTAAAAGGAACGATATATAAATACATACACACATGCATCGCTTGGCTCATTCTTTGTTAAACAACATGAACATATTCAAGCTCACAAAAACGCATTCCACTTCAGAAAAACCAATTACAATTAAACTGAAATGCTGAGGGCTTCATTTAATTTGCACTTAAGTTTTGTAGCTTCTTATTTCACAATAATTTGTTATTTAGTAAGCTGGCAAGAAAGCAAAAAAACAGCGTATTTCAGCATTTAGGTCTTAAAAGATAGCTCAAGATATGAGTTATGACAAATATACTTAGTTTCCAGAAAACATTACTATTTCTTACATAGCCACTTAATGTGATTAAACACCAATTTTATGATCTTAATATCTTTCAGAAGAATCGTGATAAAAAGTTAGAAGTATTGGTGCTGGATAGTTTCAAGAACTTCTCATTAAAATTATATTATTTTAATGTTTCTTTATGATCAAAAAACAATTTTTACACTTTTTACAGTTTATCAACTTGGAGCCGTTTTCTTCTAGATCAAAAGAATGCTTCTACTCCTCTGTCTTCTAGGGCAGCCTTTCTCAAAGCCTGGATCCAGACCCAGGTCAAGATGCGCGAAAAGCGCGCTGAATCGCATAATTTAACATATGACAAATACAATAAAATTTGGTCATTTGTGCATGGGATATAACGAATCTCCAAAGATCAATTATGTCACACCCAGACCAGATGACTGCCTGACCTGTTGAATCCAGAAATCACCTAAATAGAACCTGTCAGACGAGATGAAGTAGGCTTAAAGATTTCAAAAGCTCAAGATTACTTGGGTTATGCAGCTGGACAATGATCTAAAGCAGACCAGAAAGTCCACTTCTGAATGGCCCAAAATAAAGACGATAAAGATGGTTTTATATTGTGCCAAAACTCCTCAACTGTGATGTTGTCTCATGTCTCATTACCAGTTTTCACCAACGCATGATGTTAGTTGTTGCCAAAGGTGGCACAGCTAGTTATTCAATTTAGGGTGCACTTACTTTTTCACATAGGTTCCGCGTTTTTTCCACTTGTTCAATATAATCATAATTTTCAAAATAAGCCTTTGGTATTTACTGTGATTGTCCATCTCTGATATTAGAATTGGTTTATTGATCTTAACCATGCAAGTGTGACAAGCACAATAAAACTATAGGGGGTAGATACTTTTTCACAGCACTGGATACGTATGTACTAATAAAAAATATTGTAGAATATGTATGGAGGGAATAACAGGCTTCAGGTATTACTGACCTTGTACATTAGCCGGCTTGGTGGCATTTTCAAAATCACAGATAGCGTCCCACTGGTCCCGGACCCCCTCAGGAGTCATCGGTTTGTTCTTCTGTCTCACAATCTGGCCCTGAGTGCGCTCCCAGCGTACTGCTCGCATGGGTACACACAAATGAGGAGAAGGGGGTCATTGCCCGGTGAAAATCCCATGCATACATTACAAAGGAGCCTGAAGCAAATGAATTTTACAAACGCATGCAGACGTCTCCTCGGGAAAACTACACAGTACTCACATTTACCAATCCAGCCTGCACCGACCTGCAAGAACATGCAACGTGAAGATGAACAATCACACACTGGGATTAAAGAACAGAAAAGTCATCTTATGAAGACAGTCACGGTGCGGCGGGATTTTAATTTTACCTCAAACAGTCCTCCGTTTTCTTGGCATTGTTCATGACAAAGCCAGAGCACCAAAGGAGCAACGTACTCAGGCTTCAGAGACGCCACAAGATCTAAATACACAAAACATATACATTTAATACGGAGTAGAGGTGGTTTTATTCCATCATTCCTCTAGTAGTACTACCTGTATACACCACAGAAAGAGGTAGGGACAGGTAGATGATGAAAAGATGGAAGAATGGGTGGATGATGGACAAATAGGTGGAATGACAGGAGAACTACACAGACAGAAGGGAAGACGGGTGGCCAGATGAATGAACGGAAAACAGATGGAGGGCAAACTGATGTGGGTTGGATGGATGGAAAGGTTAATTGACGGAATAAAGGAAGTATGTATGATGGATGATGAATTAGATGTTTGACAGATAAGAGGATGGATGGAGAGAGGTAGTATGTACAAACGGATGGGTGGATGGACAAATGCATAGAAAGATGGATGGACAGGAGGATGGATGGAGAGCGTACAAACAGATGGAAGGATGATAGATGAACAGACAGACGCAACATTTAGACGACAGAGAATAAAGAATGGAGATACAATATTTTTGCTAACTATTTTCTTTTTCTATGTATATCTAGACCTGAAAAATAATCTAATTCCAGACTTTTGAAGGCTATATATATTAATCCGCTAAAATACAGAGTGTAGGTAGGTATTGTTATCCTGCATTAGGATGAATGTAGCTTCAAGTTGGAACGTAGGAGCCATACACAGTTTGAGCATGAGAAACTTTAAGCTTCCTTCATCTTCATACAGGAATACATATTCTGTCATTAACAGCAGGAAAACCAAGTATTAACATTTTTATGTGCAGGTTATCACTTGTTTATGTGAACATTTATGCTAATTAACGGTTCTCTAAAGTATGTATAGTTTAATTACAAACCTGCCCAATCAGATATATGTTGAACTACATATGAAGTTGAATGCATCTCTATATAGTAGCTAAATTAAGAGCCGCACTGAAGTCCATTTTAGCAAGCACTTTCAATTGCCTTTATAAACCATAAAATATTTACTTTCAGACACCATATGCAGGCTTAAAATATTTGCACCCTGGTGGTAACAAAGGAGGCATTGTGCATTCGCCGTCTTTGTACCAAAGTGAGTTCTGTTCTTTGTCTTTCAGAAAAGTCGGCGTCAGCGAGCACGAACATATGGAACCAAGTCATTTACCAAGGTGAGGCCATCCTGAGACAGTTGGCACAGCGCAGCGTGACAGATGCTACTGCAGACGAGCACGGCATGACAACAAAACCATTCCTGTTTACACCCCACGTCAACAGAGCTGTAGTCACAGAGCATGTCCATGAACCAAAGGCATGTACAAACACGGCTCAGTTAGTCTTCATGATGAAGCCTAAACGCAGAGTCTTATTTTTAACTCACTGACTGGTTAAACATCTAATTTTTTGCTAGTTTTATTCCATGCGTATAAATTGTATCTCAGTTAAGTAGCAAATAATGGAAAAAGGTATTTCTGTAATTCAGTCCAAAAAAACTGAAACTGGTATACAGCTTCATCACACAATGATACCCGTTAAGCATGTATTTCAATTATTTTATTGATCATGGCTCTCAGTGAAAGAAAACCAAAAATTATCTTCTATAATATTCTTATTTATGAGGAACAGCAAAAACAAAAAAATATTTTGAATACAGACAATACTGAAATTACGGTAAATGGGTGTTCATAGCACAGCATCTGAGCATACTAACGGAAAATTTAGTGGAAGGAGAAAGTCCAGTGAAAAAAAAAGCTGCTCAGGACACACACTACATTCCCAAAAGTATTTGTCCGTCTCCTTTTAGATGTAGATGAACTTTGATGACACACTATTCATAATCTCTAAGCATTAATCTCTAAAATGTTTTTTTTTAACCGAACTCAAGTAATATTCTTTTTTATCGAGAATGTTGGATTTTCCTGAGCTGTAAGCCATAATTATCAGAGCTACCAGAAATAAACAGTAGGAATGTATCATTTTGTCTGAAATGAATCTATGAACTACATGAGTTTCACTTTTTGAAGTTAATTACTAAAATAAATTCACTTTTCAATGATATTCTTAGGTATTGAGCTGCACGGTTAAAGCTGTCCCTATCTTTATTTGTTATTATTGCAGGTAGCCAATATAAACATAAATAATACAAAAACCTTCTTTGACTGTTTGGTAACAGGACCTCAGGCTAGAGCTACCCGATTTAACTACTAAAAACTATTAAGATAAAAAGCACCAGATTTCATCATAGCAAAGAGTTGCGAAAAATTAGATGACAATCCTAATCAACAAGAAAGCATTACATCTTGTAAATCAGAGTTTTGTTGGCATACGCTAACATTTCCAGAAAAGAAAAGACTGTGGTTTAAATCCATTTTAATTATTTTGACCAGACCAATTCAATGCAACGATGCTTTATCTCCGATTACCTGGCGGCATGACGGTCTCTGTGAGGCGGGACCCCGCAACCGGAGCAATTGTGTTGCAGTAGATGTTGTACTTGCGTCCCTCGATGGCCAAAGTATTAGCCAGCCCCAGCAGGCCTAACTTGGCAGCACTGTAGTTGGCCTGGCCGAAGTTACCATAAATGCCTGCAGCTGATGCAGTCATGATGATTCTAGTCACAGAAAACAAGCCCGTGTTAAAGCAGTTTGACAGGAACCGCTGTGCAGTAACAGGAGACAGTAACATCCCACACAGAGAGAGCACTTTCCATGCATGCCGTGCATCTTTAAGCATCTAGTCATTGCAAATAAAGAAAATATTCTCTTCGACAACTGTGACAGTGTGCAATCCATATTTAGGAGCTCAGGGATGTTTATACATCAAACCCACAGGATGTCACTGCACACGATCTCATGAAGGCAGTTCAACTCAGCCGAGCAGAAGTAACGAGGTTAAGCGTCAATGCCACATTAACTGCAGGAGACATCTGCAAAACCTCACTAGTTATTAAAAAAAAACAGCAGTGATCCATAACAAAGTCTACAACAATGCAAACACCAAGGGACTGGCGAATGATAAAATATTTTTCACATCAATAGCTATTATGCACAAAAGTCATGGAGTTGTTTGAGGCTAGGAAATTTCAGACTATCGACTTTTACCACACAAGCACAAATGTTTCAGCTTTTACAGAGCAACACAGAAAATGCTGCATCAGACAGCTGGAAAAGAGAAGAAAGCTGTTCAAGGAGACTATTTCTCCACGCCATCAGAGATGGAGAACAGGAGAGGGTCAGGGGACTGACATTTTGCCTTTTTCTATTTCTCCTCAATACGAATTTTCCTTCAAGTGCACCACATTTTTTTCTTTAGGGTGGCTGCACACAAAGATTGAATTTCAGGACTGTACATGAGAGATGGAAAACATATAGGCAAACAAAACAGAACTTAAAATGATTTCTGTCTCTATTAACACTGTTCTATGCGTTTGTCAAACTATTGATTTAAAACTTGCAGCATTATTCTCAACTGTTTTCAGTAATAGTCAAGAGCAGCAGCTGTTATACTTAGTGCAAAGAAAGTTTCTGTGAAAAAGTAATCTCTGTGTTTAAAATTAATCTTTGTTTCAAGGAGAGCAGTGTCTGTGCACTTAGAAGGGCAACTTCCACCTACTTAAGGCTAACGACTTTCCTCTGCTAATTATAATTCAAAACAGCCATATCTAAATAGACCTGTCACTGCGAGCTGTATTTCTACATATCAGTGCAGGTGTAATTAATAGCATTTATTACTGTTCAGTGGCCATTAATTGTGTAAGGGAATTCAAAGTGTCTTATGAAAGAAAAGACAGCAACTGTAAGTAGATTATTAGACATTATTAGACGTCTAGCTAAGATGCCTTTACTGGAACATAAAGTGCACGGTGTGTTAAAAACAAAAATCAATATAAAGTGCGTTTTCTATAATATAAAGTCAGTAAAAGTTATCCTCTACATTTTTTTCTTTCAGCTCCTCCATCATTGACTATTTTAGTTTTTAGATTTTTACCCAAAAAGAAGACAAGAAAACCCTGAAAGCTAAGAAACAACATTACCTTTTTTTGCTGTTATTTACATATTCATATTAGGTTTCATTACTGGGCTTTTAAATATTCTGATTTTCTCTTTATATTTTAAACCTTCTCCTCTTCTTCATTGTTGGGTCTGGTTCCTCTCATCTTCTTCTTGGTTCTACTCCATAGATTCTCAAGTGGGTTCAGGTCAGGCCAGTTCATTGACCCATCAATCACAATAATCTACAGGGGTTGGACAATGAAACTGAAACACCTGGTTTTAGACCACAATCATTTATTAGTATGGTGTAGGGCCTCCTTTTGCGGCCAATACAGCGTCAATTCATCTTGGGAATGACATATACAAGTCCTGCACAGTGGTCAGAGGGATTTTAAGCCATTCTTCTTGCAGAATAGTGGCCAGGTCACTACGTGATACTGGTGGAGGAAAATGTTTCCTGACTCGCTCCTCCAAAACACCCCAAAGTGGCTCAATAATATTTAGATCTGGTGACTCTGCAGGCCATGGGAGATGTTCAACTTCACTTTCATGTTCATCAAACCAATCTTTCACCAGTCTTGCTGTGTGTATTGGTGCATTGTCATCCTGATACATGGCACCGCCTTCTGGATACAATGTTTGAACCATTGGATGCACATGGTCCTCAAGAATGGTTCTGTAGTCCTTGGCAGTGACGCGCCCATCTAGCACAAGTATTGGGCCAAGGGAATGCCATGATATGGCAGCCCAAACCATCACTGATCCACCCCCATGCTTCACTCTGGGCATGCAACAGTCTGGGTGGTACGCTTCTTTGGGGCTTCTCCACACCGTAAACTCTCCGGATGTGGGGGAAAACAGTAAAGGTGGACTCATCAGAGAACAATACATGTTTCACATTGTCCACAGCCCAAGATTTGCGCTCCTTGCACCATTGAAACCAACGTTTGGCATTGGCATGAGTGACCAAAGGTTTGGCTATAGCAGCCCGGCCGTGTATATTGACCCTGTGGAGCTCCCAATGGACAGTTCTGGTGGAAACAGGAGAGTTGAGGTGCACATTTAATTCTACCGTGATTTGGGCAGCCGTGGTTTTATGTTTTTTGGATACAATCCGGGTTAGCACCCGAACATCCCTTTCAGACAGCTTCCTCTTGCATCCACAGTTAATCCTGTTGGATGTGGTTCGTCCTTCTTGGTGGTATGCTGACATTACCCTGGATACCGTGACTCTTGATACATCACAAAGACTTGCTGTCTTGGTTACAGATGCGCCAGCAAGACGTGCACCAACAATTTGTCCTCTTTTGAACTCTGGTATGTCACCCATAATGTTGTGTGCATTTCAATATTTTGAGCAAAACTGTGCTCTTACCCTGCTAATTGAACCTTCACACTCTGCTCTTACTGGTGCAATGTGCAATCAATGAAGACTGGCTACCAGGCTGGTCCAATTTAGCCATGAAACCTCCCACACTAAAATGACAGGTGTTTCAGTTTCATTGTCCAACCCCTGTATGTTTTTTAACCAGGGGCACAGTGGGTCAACATCAGCAGATGGCATTGCTCCTCAAATCATCAGCAGCAGTAAAAACTTAACACTTGACCTCAAGTAACTAGGATTCGGTTCTCTCCACTCTAACTCCAGACTCCGGGACATTGATTTCGAAATGAAATTAAATATTTACCTTTACCTGAAAATACTCTAGACCCCTGAACAACAGTGCAGTCCTTTGTCTCCTTAGTCCAGGTAAGACATGTCTGGTGTTGCCTCTGGTTCAAGAGTACCTTAACACAACTCAATCTGTGTGTGGGGGTTCTTTAAGCACTGACTCCAGGTTTAGCCCACACTTTGTGAATCTCTCCCCAACTATTGAATATGATTTACTTCACAATCCTCTCAAGCCTGTGGTTATTTCCATTGCCTGTGCACATTTTTCTACCACAAGTTTTCCTTTCACTCAACTTTCCAATAACATGCCTCAATACAGCACACTCCAGAAGGCGGAGGATCCTTTTGGAGGATGCCATTGCCTACCTGCTGGACAACCTTCAAGTCAATAATCCAGAACAAAACATTTCTGAGTCAGAAATCAATTTTTATTGGTTTCTATGTAATATTCAGAGAAACTGATTTTGGGTTTTCTTTAACTGTACCACATAATCATAGAAATTAATGCTTGAAATGTATCACTTTGTGATAAATTCATAGGAGTTAAAATTTTTAAATCGAATTAGTGAAAAACATAAAACCATCAATGATTTTTTTATGTATTGAGACACACTTTGACAGACAAAACTAAATCTCTCCTGATAATAAATGGCAATAAGTGGCACCTGCTTGCTTTGATCCTCACCTGCCAAACTTTTGATTTTTCATGTGGTTCCAGGCAGCTCGAGTAACCAAGAACGATCCTCTCAAGTGAACTCTATGAATGAGGTCTGAAATTGCAACAAGCATAACAAAAAAAATGTTTTCTGATCTGTATTGATGTGACTTGACCCATAATTTGTATGAGTTACTGGTAAATAAATAAAGTGATTTACAAAGTCCAAACAATCTCTTTACCCCAGTCCAAATCACTGGTTCTGGCAAATGAACGGTCACGCAGTATGCTGGGCAAAGAAAGGCAAAAAATTACCAAAAATGCATCATCTTCTCAGTCTACGAACCAAAACTTAAGATTTACTTTAACATGATCAAATTGATCCATGCTTCAATTACTGTAATACCTGCTTTCTAAGACCAGATGATATAAATAATTATTACTGAAGAGGGACTTACCCAGCATTGTTTACAACAATATCTGAAAAAGAAGAATATTACCAAAACAAGTTCTAGTAAAACCATCATTAACTGTCTCAAAGTTTACAGATTATAGCTTTCTAAAGATTTTATACAAACCAATTCTTCCGAAAGCATCAAGGGCACTTTGGATCAGCTTCTCTCCATCTTCAACAGAATCTGTGTGTACACGAAAATATACAGAGGAGTGTAGGACCTGATTATTTTAGTTTAGATCTAAATCCTGGCTGCTTTGTTTCCTGGTTGCATTTTCAGAGAGAAACAACAGACAGAGTTACAGTAACAAAAACATAACAGACAAAAAATATAACAGAAGAAGCTGTACTTTACTCTATTTCTGGCTAGCAGAGTAATGATGTGGTACTTAGCTGCACAATCGCTCCAGGAAAAAATGTATATCTTTAAAAAAAATAATAGTAAGCATTGTTTTGTGTACAAACACAAAGGAATAAATAGGGGGTTCTGTCATCATCAATACTTGCTCACACAGACATACATAAATGAATGCATCTGCTATTAAATAAACTACACACAACGAATAATAGAAGGATGTCCTTGTTTCTCACCATAGTTTGCCACAGCTTTGCCTCCTTTTGCTCTTATCTCCTCCACCACCTTATCAGCAGCTGCAGAACTTCTTCCACCGCCTTTTGTGTCTACCCCAAGGTCATTGACTTTATTGCAAAAGGAAGGCAAAGATTAGCAATACAGGGTAAATTGTGCAGTTCTCCAAAAGAAATAACCCAAAAAAGAAACTTTAACTAACATAGATTCTTGGTCAGAGTTGAGAGCAGCATTCAAAGTTAAAAATTAAAGGCAGCATCTGTTTTTGCCGCCGATCGCAACTGTGTATTACAAAATCCAATCACTGCTGTTGTGTTAACTGCAATACATGTGTCTCAAATACATTATAAGGCATAGCTTATCTAAATAAACCCACCTCCATGCACACCTCCATTTTTTTCAGAACTGAATGTGTGAAACAGAGTGTCAGATTTTTCTGGCTGAGTGAACATCAGACCAGAGCCTTTTATCAGTGTGTCCAATGTGACTTTAAGAAATACTGCAGGTAAAAGAAATGATGTCAGTATCTGTGCAAGTACTTGTCTGAACTGAACAGTGAACCCTAGCCATGGCCTGCTTAGTAGTTTTAAGGTATAGCACAGTTTTAAAAGATAAATATTTCAAAACCGCTGAGGTTTTCTGTCATGTTGTTCCTACCAGGGTTCCTACATATTTTCATATACAAATTCCAGACTTTCAGGATTCAGGTTTCAGAGTTTGCAGCCCTCTTATGTTCACTTGAAAATATAAATTATAAATTAAGTTCAGTCCTAATCTATGCTATTTTTACAGTAGACAGGCAAGGAAGGAAGGTCAGCAGAAAGGAAAGGAAAGACACAAGGAAAGACAAAGAAAGTGCACAAGAAAGGAAGGAAAGAAAAAAGTGAGGGAGGAACATTAAGACAGTAGGATTGGAAATAAAGTTTGGAAAACCAAATATTTTTCCATAGTTTTATTTTCTTTTTCCATACTGTGTAGGAACCCTGTGCTATGCTTTAAAATTACTTCAATAAGATACCAGAAATGACGCCAGAGTGGCTAAAGTTTTTCCCAGCATTAAAGGACATGGAGTAGTGCAGCATGTCGCACCCCGTCTGTTGCTGTGCACAGCTGCTCAGCTGGCTGAAAGAATGCTACTACATTTCTATCTTGCTTACAAGACAATTCTTTATATATGTATAATAATGCTCATTAAAAATAAAGCCAGTTATTGTGTGCAATCTAAAGGAGTCCCCACAAATTATTCATTTACCAACTACGGAGGCCCCTCTTGAAGCGAAGGCCAGTGCATATTCTTTGCCAAGACCTGTAGAAAGGAACACAGAAATATAGTAAGTTAAACACAACATTCACTAGAATAAAACGCCCAAAACCGGCAGCAACTGCTGCCTCTACGCATGTGCCCTTTCACTCACTTTCAGCAGAGCAATAATAGGCCGTTGCGTTATTTGCACTTTGCTCCCCGTGTTTGTTAAGGAAACAAAGTCTTATAATAGTAGTTAAAATGACAACATTCGTATTTTATTTTTAATAACAATGATTTTTTTATAGTTGTTTGCTGCATTTTATAGCTTTAGCGCCACTTTTAGAAATCAGAAATCTAGGTTTACAACTAGGTACTTATTATACGAAAAAATAGCGACGTGCTGCACAGTCTGCTTTCGTAACTTTTCTCAAAGCCACAATTAGCAGGTTAGCATCCGGAGTTAAAGCTAAAAATGCTACTTAAAGTGACAGACAGCACACCGAGCTGCAGTTTTACCTCCTCCAGCGCCAGTGACAAGCACCACTCGTCCTTCGAATGACAAAGACATTTCTGTCAGCTTCTGTTTCAGGGACGAACCAACACGGCTGCTACACCTGCAGGACTGACCTCAACAAACTAGCAGCGAGACTGAACTACAACTTCCGCATGATAAAGAACGTCTCAGTCCTGACCAATCAGAGACCCGGATTTTGTGACGCGGCCTTAAACGACGCATTGTTTCTCGCGAAGGCAGCGCTTTAGTGTCTTTTAAAACAGCGCTTCTAGTACTTTTACGCTTTTAAATAACGTGACTTATGTTTTAGCATAATTTTATAATTTATCATTTCAATTATTTTTGCTGCCTTACCAGCTTTAGCTGCGGTTGTTTGGATACAGATTTTATTCTTCCCGTTGTAGTTGTGTCTTCAAACATTTTCAACATTGATGGTGATAGCAACGAGGTCTTTCAACCTTAAAGACTCATCACCAAAGCACTGGTGGAAACATCCAGAAAGCTGGTCTGCAATTATCACAACGGTTCAACAGATCTATTGCTTTCCCACTATTTACTGAGAAGGATATACAGGTACACCCCCAAAAATTTGAATATTGTAAAATCTTTTTTACCAGTCATCTCAGAAAGTGAAATTCATATATTATATAGAATCATTACACATAGAGTGATATATTCCAAGCTTTTGTTCCTTATAATTTCGATGATTGGGGCTTACAGATAAAGAAAACCCAAAAGTCAGTCTCAGAAAATTATAATACTGTGAAAAAGTTCATTATTGGAAACTCATGGCGTCACACCCTAATCAGCTAATTTACTCAAAACACCTGCAAAGGTTTCCTGTGCTTTTAAACGGTCTCTCAGTCTGGGTCATAGGCTACACAATCATAGGGAAGACTGCTGACTTGACAGATGTCCAGAAGACAGTCATTGACAACCTCCATAAAGAGGGTAAGCCACAAAAGGTAAATAATGAAGAAGCTAGTTGTTCACAGAGTTCTGTATCCAACCATAGTAACAGAAAATTGAGTGGAAGGAAAAAGTGTGATAGGAAAAGGTGCACCAGCAACAGGGAGAACCTCAGCCTTGAGAGAATTATCTCGCGAAATCCATTCAAGAACAAGAATTTGGGGGAGCTTCTCAAGGAGTGGACTAAGTTTGGAGTCGGTGCGTCAACTCCCACAACACACAGGTGAATACTAGACATGGGCTACAAATGTCGCATTCCTCGTGTCAAGCCACTCCTGAACCAGAGACAATGTCAGAAACATCTAACCTGGGCTAAGGAGAAAATGAACGGGACTGTTGTTCAATGGTCCAAAATCCTGTTTTCAGATGAAAGTAAATTTTGCATTTAATTTGAAAATCAAGGTCACAGAGTCTGGAGGAAGAGTGGAGAGGCCCAGAATTCATGTTGCTTGAAGTCCAGTGTGAAGTTTCCACAGTTATGGTTTGGGGTGCCATGACATCTGCTGGTTTTGATCAACTGTGTTTTCTGAAGTCCACAGTCAATGCAGCCATCTACCAGGAAATTCTAGCGCACTTCATGCTTCCCTCTGCTGTATGAAGACGTTGATTTTATTTTCCAACAGGACTTGGCATCTGCCCACATTGCCAAAGGTACCAAAAGCTGGTTCAGTGACCATGGTGTTCCTGTTCTTGATTGGCCAGCAAACTCCCCTGACCTGAACCCCGTAGAAAATCTATGGGCTGTTGTCAAGAGGAAGATGGGAGACACCCGACCCAACAAGGCAAATAACCTGAAGGCCACTTTCAAAGCAATCTGGGCTTTTACATCTAGGTTTATTACACCTATGCAGTGCCACAGGCTGATCGCCTCCATGCCACGGTGCATCGATGCAGTTATTTATGCAAGAGGAGGCCCAGCCAAGTATTGAGTGCATAGAAATGGACATTCTTTTCAGAAGCCTGACATGTGTGCTTCAAACGTCCTTGTTTGATTGGTGTAATGTGAAATTCAAATTTTCTGAAACATTGAATTTTGGGTTTTCGCTGCCTGTAAGCCATAATAATCAGTGTTACAAGGAATAAAAGCTTAAAAAATATTTTACTCTATCTGCAATGATTCTATATATGAGTTCACTCTCTGAAATGATCGGCAAAACATATTGCACTTTTACTCAATATTCAAAAGTTTTGGGATGAACTTGTATATAGTTTTGAACATTAAACTTTTTATGAAAAAAAAATCAAAACAGAGAAACTGTTTTGCCAAGTTGTTGCTCCAAGTCTGACAATGTGAAAGAATCCTTCAAAAAAATCCTGGGTCCAGAAGGTTCTCTGCATCACCAACAACATATAATCTGTTCCTTGCTCTAATACAACACTTGTCTGAAAATTTCATCCATATCCATTCATAACATTTTGAGATATATTACAAAGAGGCAGACAGACGGATAGACAAACACTAAGAAAAACATAACCTACTTGGCAGAGGAAAATAAAACTGGCTTCACAATTAAACCTCATTTGCCCAAACAACACTTCAATTTTTTTTACTGAATCCCTAACATGTTCCTTTCAAGCATATACACTTTTTTTTGTAATATTTGAAAGTGGATCACAGTCTCTCATGAATATTTTCTCACTTTGAAGGCTGATGGATGGTCATATTGAATCTGTTTGTCGGATGTTTGTTCCGGTTATAGAGTCGTTCCTCCCCACTGTCGCCACATGCTTACTTAGGACAAGCGATTGCAGCAAAGTCAGCTGGGCTTTACTAGATGCATAACATTTCACCAATCTGCATTTTACTGTACTATATATGATTTGACTTGAGTTGCAGTGTGTGCAACTGGATCTGAATCTGACTATATGATTGTATTGGATTGTAATCAGTTATATTGATCAGAACTGAATTTTGACTGAATTTGGACCAAACTGAAATAACATTATATATACTTAGATAAGAGTTAGACCTTTTTTCTTCCAATGCTCCCTAAATTTGCTCTGAATTGGTGCAGTATAAACAAACTGAATAAAATTACTACGATAAATGTAAGAATATATGCTTGCTCTTTCAGATGCTGTTTCTCCATTTTACTTTGTTTTTGTAGCAAAACAATGACTTGGTGCCAAATGTCGTGTTTTCCACTAAAGTTAATTTACATATTACTCCCTGATACATAAAACATCACGAATGAAAAAGAATGCAATAGCTTGCATGTCACATTCTAGAAGATTGGCTTTAAATGCACATATATTTTTATGCCTCTCACAGCTATGGTTCCCCTGTTCTCGCTGTTGCAGAATCCTACAAGTTCTTGTCATGTTGTAGTTTGAACTTGTTAAAATAAACTTGTCATCCTCTCTTGACTGTGGAAGAAGCAGTATCACCCAGCAGTGTATAGGTGTAAATATTCAGAAAATAATAAGGCATCATAAAAATAGACAACTGTAAATGAAAGTCCTCCAGTGACTTCCCTCGACTGCTTACACATTGTATAAGAAAACTACAATTGCCCTCAACCACTGCTTATTACCCCCCTACAGGAAACTAGTGTAACACCCAGATCCTTTTTATATTAAAAATATTTCTTTGACTAAATAAGAAATCCAGTGCTGTGCAAAAGTTTTAAACCACCGTTTCTTTATGCTGCACTTCAAAGAATCCGTCTTGTAAATGTTTAAAAGTCTCTCAGTGTCTTTTGGACTTCGCTTATTTAATTCAGTTTGAATAGCGGTCTTATGTCTGGTCGCAGTGTCTAAAAAAGAGGAAAGTGGACAAGTGAAGGCCAAAAAAGGTTTCACGCTAGAAACTAATAGTTGAACAGTGTCTTAAAATCCTGCAAAGACCCGACACAGCAGCATTATCATTATTAATCTACTCAGATTGGCTCTTTGCAGTCACCTTGATATTAATATTTATTTCTATCCAACTTTGTTAATTGATAGATATCGTTAATGTTAATTAACTGAAAAGTTTTACGTATCCAGGTTAAAACTGGTTATTTGACTTGTGATTATGCACCTCACCCTTCTAATGGCACCTTGGGCAACTGCCTATATGGCTGCGTCAAAAAACGAGACAACCAATGAGAAAAAACAACAACACCGCTTTCAGGGCAGGTTAACCAATGACCTGTTTGCATCTATTCAATGAGGGGTATACATCCCGGATAGGTCCTCGGTCCATCACAGAGACACACAGGACAACAGCCATGCATGCATACAAACACCTATAACTAAGAGCAATTTAGAAAGACCCATTAACCTGATAGTCATGTTTCTGGGCTGTGGAAGGAAGCAAGAGTACCCGGTGAGAATCAGCGCATGCACAGGGAGAACCTGCAGACTCCATAAAGGCCGGGATTCGAACTCACTGCCTTGCTGTAATTATTTAATTGCAAATTTATGTAAATACTAAATGTATTTTTTTATTAATTTATTTGCAGTTTTTTTAAACTATGGCATATATAAATCATTATTGATTGGCTATTTGAAAAAGATGGAGGCGCTTCTGGGACTTTTGGGACATGCAAATGAAAATGTGGAGTGAAAACCCACCAATAAATTTCCCTTGACGTGGTTGGTGCAACCGGCTGGAATAACATGCTAGTAGGGATGTAATTACGTTTTTTTGGGACCATAGTCTGTCAGCAGCGATGTGAGTGAAGAGCGCGAAGGAGAGAGAGAGAGACGGAGAGGGAGTACCCGGACGTCGGCTGCTCTCCTCAGACTCTGCAAGGAGGCTGAGATGGAAACAGGATGAACCTGACGGGGAGTTGTTTCACAGGAAAGTGACTCTGGGGTGTCGTTACCCACTGGCATCAATACCAGAACCGACTATTTTGGGGAAGGAGGTAAAGATACTTCCAAATCTTTGCCGATGTCTGAGGATTATGGACCCTGGCTTTAACGGTTTGGATAGCTGCCTACTAATTTTCTGCCTCTCTGCCACAGCTAACGCATTTTATTATTATCATTATTATTATCATTATTATATCACCCATATCCATATTCTCTCAAGATGTTCAACTAGGCTTTCGCACTGACGTAGAAGATGTTTTTGTGGCGACGTGCTTCGCCTCAGTTGGACGCAGGTGCGTTTAGATTCACAAACCTGTGGCAGGGCGCTTGTCAAACATTACGCTACGATATTCGGATAGCCGTAATAATTCGCCTTTCCCCCTATTGCCCCGTGTGAGAACCAGAATGCTACCCCGACGCCACTCCGCTTCGTCCTGGCCGCGATGTAGCAGCATCAGCGGAGGCAGCAGCAGCAGAAAGTGGAGAGGAGCGGAGGACTGAGTGAGGAAGGAAAAGATGCGCTGGCAAAGGATTTGACCCGAGATCCTTCGCGAAATAGACAACAGTGCCACAAAGTGAAGAATGTCAGGGGCACCACATGCGGAGGCTGAAGGAGTAGTCTCCAAAGTAAAAGTGAAAAAGGAGATCAAGACAATCGTGGAGAATCTGGAAACCATCCTGGGGGACCTTAAGGATGTAGCAAAGGAGCTTAAAGAGGTAAATTTAACAAAAAAAAGAAAGAATGTTTTGTTGAAGATATTTGTTATTGTTTTTTACTCTCCTGTTTGAGGAGGCTCTCTTTAGGAAATTTTGTCTGACAGGTGGAAGACTGACGTCCACCTCACAGTGGCCTGGATTGTGCTCCTCCTCCTCTTCCTCCTCTTCCTCCTCTGCCCACTAATGCATGTGATCATTATCGCTGACATGAAAGACATTTGGCAAAGGAGGATGTAGGGATGCGAAATGACAGGACAGCTCCTTCTTCACCTTGACTCACAAGCCATGATGAAAGTGAGAAAATGTAATCACAATTAATATTTAATGGACAAGTTGGTCCAACCACATGACCGCTTTTTGCATTGCATTTCATCATCTAAATGTAGGCTGTTGTTGGCTGGGAATTGTCTCGGAATGTGTTTTCATCTCTCTTAAAGTGTGTCTTTTTCATTATCTTTCACTAATCCCAACCAATCATTCTGCATGCCCCTAGTCTTCGTTGTTAAAAAAATGCAAACTATTGGAGCTCAAGGGTTTCTCCAGAAAGTTTTTCAAAAGTGTGGTCATATTTGGAGGGAGCTGGGAATGAGCAGTACTGATATTTAAATGTGGCACCCCCCCAAAAGACTTATAATGAAAGATGCACTAATCAATCTGCAGATTTTCCTTTTATCGGCCCTAATCCAATTCCTTTTTACTTATTTGTTAAATGCACCATTTCCTGTCAACAAACAGCGTATAACTGGATCCACAGTTAGGGACATATGCATTGATGCATTAAATGGGGATAATCTTGTATTTCAGGGCTCCCTAACCTCAGTCCTTATGGGACACAGTAGAACTTGGTTTTAGTCTGAGGAGGCAATTCAGTCATTTGATTCAGGTGTGTTGGACTAGGAATACATTAAGGGGGGTTTGACACCTATAGTTTGTTTACTTTGGAGCGAATCTGTGGATAACTTTAACTTGTAACTTTTTCTATTAGTTCGGTTTCTTATCATACAGAGAAAACTCAAAGCGAGCCTAAACCTGTCACTACAAACCACGTGAGAACGTTCAGTCTGTTTATTGGTCAGATGTGTCAGGGGCGGTAGAACCAAATGTAAATACAGGAAGCAGATGTTGTGTTCCGAGCTAGTAGAGAACATGGAGAATTTAATCATATCATTAATGTGTTTCTGTGTACTATTTCAGGCAAAATTATCTGAGCAGTATACTGAATAGATTTAGACATGCCTTGAAGTTACATGGGGCTTTATGCTTCAAGAAAAGACACTTGGCCTTTGTTAATTAGTGTGTTTACTCTATTTCATCCCACAATGCAATGAAAACCTGGCTACAGAAAGGCCTTTGGCTCGAGCTTGTAGTGAACACCTGGTAGCTGTGTCGGATTGAGATTGGATCGCAGTCAAATAATTATTGAACCGCTCTAGAGTCCCTTTGGAACCGTACCAAGACCACCTCCTCCAAACGGTTTGCTGTGTTCACATCTACACAGACAAATTGCATCAAGGAGGGAAACGACTTTTAAATGGAGTTTGACACCCCTGTTTAATCCCTTCCTTTTCTGTTTAATTCAGAATTGTGACATATTTTAAAGACCTTGTATCACTGCTTTTCTCTTCTTTTATATTTTTAGAAAACCCTATCGGTAGGTAGGAGGTAAAACAAAACCGGTAATTGATATCTGATTGGAAAGGCCTGATCTGTGCAACTTTAATAAAATCAACTGGTAAAATTCCAAAATTCCTTCTTTTTCTGATCAGTGATTGCACCATATCTAGGCGCAACCAGGTCGCAGTAACACTTTTCAGTGTGGAAGCTGTTGCTGTGGGAAGAAGTCTCAAGTTGGATATTTTTAGTATTAGTGAGGTGTTTAAAAATTAAGTTAGATGACATAAAAAGGCATAAGAGGCTAATTAAAAGCATGCAAAATGTAAGTATGTGACTTTTTTATTTAGTTACTGTATATTTTCTCTGGCGTCTTGTTGGCTGTCCATTTAGGCTGCCACAGCAGAGAGTGGGGCCTCAGTGAGTGCTGGTCATTTTAATTTATTGGGCCTTTGCTGTTTTGCTCGTGTCCTTACCAACTGGGTATGAAAACGAGCCGTCTTCTACCGGACAACAATTTGTGCTCACTTTGGGGATGTTTTGGGGAATAACCAAAGAATTGTGTTGACATGGAGGTTTAAGGTTTTCAGTCTCAGTCTTTCATTAGACATTGTGGATTTGGAAGGCTTTTGGAAATCTAGGGTAAGGATCTAAATATTCACACCCAGAGACTGCTGTTTATAGTCATGCTAATCATGCTACTCACTAATATGAGTTGCTAAAGACAGTTTAACATTTCATTTTTTACTTGTTTAAAGTAATAGTAAAAGGCTAGAAAAAACTATTTCGATTGCTTCTTTTATCATATTCAAGAGGAATTGTAATCAGCTAAAATCAGCACCCGGTAGTTCAAAGATTTACAAAAGAACAACCAAAACCTGGCCACAAAACTCTGATTGGTACATTGGAAATAAATATTTACGCCCACTGTAACACGCACTCTCCTATTTCAAATTCATATGAATAAGGAATCTGCATATATGATTGTCTTGCCTCCCTAGTGGCACCCCTATTCCCATTTAGGCATTAAATACAAAGTGATGAAGAGATAGAGGTGCTGATAGGGACTCACACTCTCTGGGTTTATACTTTATATTTAATCTCAACTTTAAATATTTATACTGCAGGCTATTCTCCCCGAGTCCCTCTGTAACTTGTTTTCTTGTATCAAATCAGTGTTTCTGCTGATGCCAGTCACTGAATCACGGACTGCCACCTCGGTGGTAATCAACCTCCAGTCTTAGTTGGTCTTATGTTCTCATTCCTGCACTGGCTACACACCAGGCGTCCGTCCAAAACCTTTCACCTTAACATGACAAGCTGTCATTCTAATAAAACCTTATTGCATACAGCCTCTGCTTCCTACATTATGGATGGCTAGTCCACAGCATCTGCCTCCCTGTTTCTCTTTCACGTTCTCTCATCTCATCTCATCTCCTCTTCTTTTCTATTTCTTTTTTTCTCTCTCTCATTCTCTCAGTTTGAGATTAATAAAACTTCTTTTGTCCTTTTTAACAGTTTACAATCTCTTACAGCAGGCATTAGAGTTAAATGACAATGGGAGGGCATTGTAATCTGTCTATTGTAATCTTCACTGATCTGCCCTTTTATTTTTCTTTTCTTGTTTTGTTTATTGCTGTTTTTTTCTTCCTTGCAGGAAATTGTATAGAGGATCAGTTATTCTGACACTGCTCACACATTAAACACAGGGCTCGAGGGGATGTTACTATCAGAGTCCGTGTTTGGGGCATAATCCATTTGAAATGCGGTTATCTGTTAGAACTCGCAGACAGGGCTGGAGCTAAGTCTGGCTCTGAGGAAGGACCCTGCTCTGATGCTTGGCACAGCCGCCCAGGCTGCCTGGCCTACAGTGGGGGCTGCACACTGGGATACTGGTATTACCTCCTATTTGTGTCCCAACAAATTATGCACTTAAAAGACTGCATGGAGAGTTGAGCTCTCTGTCTCTCTCTCCATTATTTTTTTTTACCATTATTTTTTACATTTCTTTCTCTACTTATCCCTTGTCTACGTATTTCTCTTTTAAACAATGTTAGCAACTCTTTTAAACCCCACACACAATCATATTATAACATCAACACTTGCTATACTTTAAAACACAAGAAAAAAATCCAATATGACATAATTGAGATTTGGAAATAAAATGTATGCATGATTTAAAAAAAATACTTAACCATACTTAACCAATATTAACATATGAAAGGGGTGGGGTACATTTGTATTAGGATGCCCCTAAATAAAATCCAGTGCAAACAGTTAATTCTCAGTCTCCATGTTGTGCTGGTAGGTTAACCTGTGGCCCAGCCTCAAGTCAGGTATTTTTCCAGTTTGCCCTGCATTTAGCTTCATCTATTTTCTTATCAACTCTGACCGGCTTTCCTGACCCTACTGACACATCAGCATGACCCCACCACAACCGTGTTTCATCATGGGACTTTTGTAATCAGGGTGATGTCCAGTGTTAGTTTTCTGTCACATATTGTAGAGTTTTGTCATGCAGGGTTTTTTACCCATTGTTCTTTGGTCTTCATGAAGCTGTTTGCTCACTAATGTTCCCTAATAATCCTTTTAAGCCGTAACTGAACTGAGATTAAATTACACACAGGTGGAGTCTTATTTAGTAATTAAGGCAATTGGTTGCAATGGGTTTTATTTAGAGGTAACAGAGTAAAAGGGGCTGAATATAATAATAGTATAATTATAATATAACGTTTCAGATCTTTTTTTCAGGGCTGCACGGTGGCGCAGTTGGTAGCACTGTTGCCTTGCAGCAAGAAGGTCCTGGATTCGATTCCCAGCCGGGGGTCTTTCTGAATGGACTTTGCATGTTCTCCCCGTGCATGCGTGGGTTCTCACCAGGTACTCCGGCTTCCTCCCACAGTCCAAAGACATGCCTGTTAGGCTAATTGGTCACTCCAAAATTGCCCTTAGGTGTATGAATGAGTGTGTGCATGGTTGTTTGTGTGTTGTCCTGCGATGGACTGGCGACCTGTCCAGGGTGTACCCCGCCTCTCGCCCATAGACTGCTGGAGATAGACACCAGCTTCCCCGCGACCCACTATGGAATAAGCGGTAGAAAATGAATGACTGACTGACTTTTGTGTTCTTTTCCTTCTACTTTGTGTTGGTCTACTACATAAAATCCCAGGGAAATACATTGAAGTTTATGATTTTAAGGTGGGAAATTGTAAAAAAAAAAAAAAAAAAAAAAAAAAAAAACGTTCAAGGAGTATAAATTTTGTTGAAAGGCTCTGTAGACATTTTTAGCTGAAGTTCTTTTAGATTTTGTGGTTCTTACATAGTCAGCCAGTAATTACTAAAATGATCAGCAGTTCAGGGTATCAAAGCAGAACAGATCTATGAAGGGAAGAGATCCACAAAAAACGATCTCATCCTAGAGGGAATATTTTGGGCAGACTTTTAAAAATGGCTACAAACCAAAAACTCAGGAGGTAATTCACAATTATTAATTCCTATCCATTGTGGTTGGACAGTGTTTGTTATAGTGAACATGAATAGTGCTATCCAAACCTATCGGTACCCCTTTTTCAGGGTAATTAAATCAAAATAAATTCACCTTTTATTGCAGTAACGTAACGCCACACTGCAAAATGTAGAAAAATGCAGCCTTTGTTTTAAGGTGGGGAAAAATCTTAGATTATGAATGTATTGTGTTTAACAAAACAATGATTAATACCCCTACTGTTAATACTTAATACAACCTTTCTTTTTCCCAGTAGTACAGTAAGTATTCTAATAACATTTTACATAGCTGGAGCACAGAGAGGAGGATCTTTGACCAATCCTCTTTGTAAAATCTCTCTCATTCTCAGTCCTGGATCTTTTCTTTTGCTGTCATCTCTTGAGCTCCCCCCACATGTTTTTTGTTATATTTAACTCTGGGGACTGAGATGGCCTTAGAAGAATGACGTTTTAGATCATTATCCTTTTGGAAAACCTAATGACGAGTCATTTTCGCAGTAGAGGTCACCAGATTGTTGTTTATTTATTTTTTCCCAGAGCTTTTAAAAGAGATACAGAGCCACAGCACCACAGCTCTTCCACAACACTTAACAGTGGGACTAAACGAGTTTATATAAATTAAGGATTTAATTTTCTAAATTTTTCCAGTGTAACATTAAGTTCCTGTACTAATAGTGAATTTATTTTAAGGGATTTTACACATTTTTGCCAACAAGTGTGCAGACATGCACTGTATATGTGATTTAAAACCATGCGGCAGAACGAGCACTTCCTACATAGATGAAGAACAGATTAAATCACCTCTTAGATTGGTTTGTGGAGGTTGGAGCATACTAGCACCTACTATTTAAAAGCTCAAATGCTTAAAGGCTGGATGGATGTGTAAACGTATAAATGAACTGATCAATCATAATGTCCCAGAAACATCTGTCAGCTGTACAGAAAGACAGAGTATACCATGTTTTTCCTGCCGATTCCCCAAACTTATTCCCAACAAAGCCTATTTCTCCAAAATTCTTCAATATTTCTCTGGAAGCTCTGAGCACAAATAAAAGCACTGTCTTCAGTGTTACATTTCTTCTTTACAAAGAGTCCTGATAAAATTCGATACAAATTTCTGCTGCATTTTTAAGCAAATGCCAGTTTTTCTTATTATACACTTGCATTCATTGCCTTTCCTCCTAATTGTTTTCCGCAGTGTTCTGTATTCATAAATTATATAACATTTAGAGATAACAGATTCATTCTGTTACTTAAGCAGTTTTTCACCGCGCCGACTTTGCAAAAGGCTACCAGTCTATTGATTTTTCATCTCTTTTCCCATGGCCTCTGTTTTCTTCCTGAGCTCTCTTCTTATATAAATTATCACTTTTGTGCCTTCCTTTTGCATTGAAATTGTTGCTCTGTATTATCGAAGCCACAACTTCAGAAGTTAGTGGATTTTGCTAAAAATTATGTACATTGTTATTATATATTGTGTGTTTGCAGTTGCTATATAGATTACAGTGAAAAATAAGTCTTAACTCGTAGTTTTTCTTAAATTTTTGGACCTTGGTTTCCTTTTCTCTCATTTTCAGTGATGTGCCTGGATGTTAAGCATTTTAACGCTAACCCATGAGTCATTAAGGTGTGAAAAGGCTCTTTAAATTCAAGGGATGAAGCAGTGCTGTGTCTACACATAACAGACAACTGAGCAAAGAACCTATTTTATGTCACCAGGCATTTAGGTGACAGACTGTTACAAAAACTAGATGTGCTACCTTTTGTTTTCGCTGAATCTGTAAGAATAGCTATGACAGTACAGTTTTACAGAAATAAAACTGTGGTTTTACTACCATCAAGGTGATTCCCAAGCAGCTTTTAGCTAAAAGATTGGCATACAGTAGATGAACTGGAGGATGATGCATCTCTCAGGTCCCATGTTAGCTTCTTAAGGACATGACTTTTAGAGACTGTTCATCTCTTGTAGAAAGTGTTTTCAGACTGATACTTCTTTTCTCCTCGACCTTGCCTCTTTCCTGAAAAATCTTTATTTGAATTTTATTTAAAAAGGGTAAAAAAAAACATCAATTCCTTTTTTATATCCAATATCATCTCTTACCCTCAACCTCCAATTTTAATTTCCATTCATTTCGCAGCAGTCAGCCTTTTCCAGCTGAGATTGTTGCATATGGTATTTAATCTAAGTTGTGCCACATTGACAGCTACATGGCCTTGCAAAAGCATTCATACTCTTTTTCACAGGTTTTACCTGTTCTGTGAGGACCTCAGAGGTTTGTTAGAGAACATTAGTGAACAAACAGCATCATGAAGACCAAGGAACACAGCAGACAGGTCAGGGAGAAGGTTGTGAAGAATTGAAAAGCATGGATGGGTTGTACAACAAAATTTAACTTTTTAGCCTACATGCAAAACACTATGTCTGACAGAAACATACCACTACACGTCACCCTGAAAAACCTACTCCTGTCATGAATTGGTGGTGGTAGCATCATGTTGTTGGTATGATTTTCTTCACCAGGGAAATGGAAGTAGGTCAGAGTTGATTAGAGCAGTGTTTTTCAACCCTGGTCCTCAAGGCACACTGCCCGGCATGTTTTAGATGTTTCTCTGCTTAACACGTGATTCAGATGACTGCAGTTCACCTGTTAATGAGACATCAATTGAAATCATGTGTGCTGAAGCAGGGAAACATCTAAAACACGTGGGTCAGTTTGCCTTGAGGACCAGGGTTGAAAAACACTAGGTTAGACGGTGGATGGAGCTAAATACAGCTCGATTCTGTGTTAAAACTGTACCTTTCATCAGAACAACTGTAAAACCACAGCCAGAGCTATAATAAAATTGTTTACATCAGTGGTCCCCAACCCTGGTCCTCAGGGCCCACTGTCCTGCATGTTTTAGATGGGCCCCTGCTTCAGCAGAACAAATGCAAATGTGTGTTACCTCCTCAGTATGCCATCAAGTGCTGCAGAAGCCAGTTAGTCACCATTTCAAAAGAATCAGATGTGCGGCATCAGGGAAACATCTAAACATCTAAAACATCTAAAACTGAATCAGGGTTGGGAAACTGATTTATATTAAACCATAGTAAAGTGTTATAATGGCCTAATCAATGTCCAAACATAAATCCAATTGAGAATCTGTGCCAAGACTTGAATATGGATGTTAACAGACGTTTTCCCTCCAATCTGACTGAACTTGAGCTATTTTGCAAACAAATATGGACAAACGTTTCTGTCTCTGGAATAGAGCTGCACAATACATCGGATTTGCAATCATAACATATTTGGCCAGTTGTAGGAAATCTGCACACACCAGGTTTATTTCTTCAGGGACTGTGACACTACATCTCACAGAAAGTGGTGGGGACATTATGTAATGATAAAGAACAAAATGTGTCTATTGCATAAAATCCTAATAAGTTCCAAGGGCCGTAAATAGTTTTGCAAGCTCACTAACTGTGATATCAGTTCTCGAACTGACGCACAGATCTTCTCATTGTCACCAGGTTGTTCATGACATTGACACCCTGACTAGTGACCTGCAGTTGGAGGAGGACGGACTGACCGACAGCTCGAAGACCGACACGCTCAACTCCAGCTCGAGCTCCACCACTACCACCACAACCGCGTCCAGCCTGGAGAAGATGAAGTTCTTCCCTGAGGACTGCATCTTTAAAACACAGGTGCCCATGAGTCCGGTACCCGTCCATCAACCTGCAGTTCTGACAGTGCTCAAGAAAGCACACCCTCCTCTGCCACCCCCAAGACATGCCACGCTGAGAGCAGAGGAACACAACATCAAGAATCTGCCTCATCCGACTTTGGTCTTATCAGGGAATATATCCAAGGCTAACGGGTCTTTGTTGAGGAACGGTGGGGTTTTCCCACTGAAACCAAACAAGGATTTATTCTCCTCCACTCCGTGCTTCATTTCAGGCGAGAATGAGATGCAGGAATCAGGTCTGGTTCCTACGTTGCCCAGGCCAATGCCGCTTCTCCGGCATGAGAAAAGCAAATGCCCCAAGGCCCCTGGCAGGGAGCACCGCGAGAGAGAGCGCGTCCGTTTCAGCGAGAAGGTCCAGTATCACGGCTACTGCCCAGACTGCGATCTCCAGTATGATGTAGACGACACAGAACTCCACTTACAGACCGAGCTGAGTGACTTGCGGCTCAGCCCGGTGCACTGCTGCTCTTCCTCCCCTCCTCTTCTGTCTCAAGCTCTCCCTCATCCACTGATGTTGGAAAATGGAGGGCTCTCAGTCAGCCACAGTTTCCCTCCAACGACACACACTCCTCCACCTTGTGTGCCTCCTCACACACCTTCCCTAAAACCCCATAAAACAATCCTACGCAAATCAACAACCACCACGGTTTGACGCCCATTAGGTTTCAACTTCCACATTGTTGAAAAAAATTCCCAGTGTTTTCTACTCCAGCTGAACTTTGGATTATCCAAACAAAGAGAGACGGTTTGGAGACAGAAAACAAAAAAGGTGGACAAAGTGAAAAGCATTGGCAAGAAGGGCATCAGGCACGGGTGCTGGGATGTAAAAACAGCAAGATCAGGGAGGTAAGTTTGTGTGCATGTGTGCAAATGTGTTTGGCAGAAGGGAGGAAAGGGAAGATCTGTGTGCATCGATGCATAGCTGCGAATATGTCTTCGTACAAACTTTATTCATGTGTTAGTGGGTACATGCATTAATAGGCAGTGAATTCTGCATAAAAAAAGGATCAGGGAATATGCAACGAGCTGACCCAAACATGTCTCTCTGGAGAATCTTTTTTATCTTTATTTGAATTTTAACAAGTGTCAAAGTTTTTAACAAGTGTCAAAGTCAGGACGTTGTTTCTTCGAGGATACAGTGATAAATTCATGGCTTTCTGGATGAAATAAGAACTCCTGCCTCTCTATACTCTGTTCAGCAAATGTTCCCATTTACGCTGTTATTGAGGAAATTTGGCCCACTCTTCTTTGCTGAACTGTTTTAAATCAAGCACATTAGAGGGTGTGGTGTTCATATTGTTTTTACTCAGCCAATGTTTCTGGGTCTGCTGGACCCGTTGCATTTTGTGATTTTTAATGCCTCACAATCAAACACTTGATTAAAATCATGAGTGGAAACAAATTTACAATTAATTTACATTAATTGTATCATTTTTCCTTCAATAAATAATGAAAATGGGTCCCACAGACCCGAACACCACACAAGGGTTAAGGTCTCTCCTCAGATTTTCAATCAGATTGAAGTCCAGACTTTTACTAGACCATTTTCATGCTCCTGAACCAAAGTGCACTGGAGCTTAAGGTCAGAAACTGATATCTAGACATTCTCCATCTAGATGTTCTGGTAGAAAGCAGGTTTCAAGGCTTTATCAGACATGGCAATTGGTCCAGATCCTGAAGCAGCAAAGCTATCACCCTACCACCACCACGTCTGACTGCAAAAGGTTAATTTTAGCTTGCTTTATCCATTCCAGCACCAGTTTTGATGTGTTTGGGGTCATTGGGCTATTGTAACACACAGTCATGGCTGACTTTCAACTGTTGAAGAGTTTGGAGTTGGTCCACTTCTGCATTTGTTCACCCATCAGTGCCCCTGGCAGCCAAACAGCACCACAGCAGGATCCTGCCACTAGCATGCTGGACAGTTGCTTCAGTGTCTCTCAGGGTTTTCCTGCTAGAACATCCAATTGTGATTTGAGGGTAGTTAGTCCTTCTGCTTTATTCCAGCTCCTCAGCATGACACTGCTTGACATTTTGAACTGTGTTCTTAGGGTTGACATCTTTGCTTTGACTCCTCCAAACAATGTCTCTTCATTCTGGTCAAATAGTTCAGTCTTTGTCTTGTATGAACATAAAACCAAAATCCATTTTTGCACAGGGGCTTCTTTCTTGGATGGTACCCTCTCAGTCCAAGTTGCTTCACCGCAGACAGTGACACTGGAGTTTCAGCAACTTTAAGTTCATGATAGGTTTGAGCCTTGGTAGTTCCTGGGTTGTTCTTAATCATCGTAACCAATTTCTTTCCATCCGAGGGTGATGCATTGGGTCAGATAGTTGAAAGCTGAACACAATGGGGAGATCATGAGGTAAGAGTTGCTGGACTTATAGCGAGAAAAAGAAATCGTTTTTAAACACACACACCATTGATTTCTGAGCAAATTTACAGTGAAAAATCTTCGTCCACTCTTGCTTGTGCCAATTCACCCAGCCTCTGCTCACTGAGATGTCTACATGCCGTCCTATTCCCATATCTATAAAACTAAATCAGCTGTAAGCTTATTGGTTCTGCTCTTAAATGGTGATAATCTATCTGGAGAAAGAAAATCCTGCGCTAATATAATACCATCTCAGCCCAAATTCAGCAGAAGCACTCTCTATTTTATCAGCTTCTATTAGAAAGTATATTTAATAAAGGCTGGGAACTGCCGTGTGTGTGGGAGCAGATAATTGTTTCAGAAATTAAGTGTAAGGACTTCTATGTGCGTGTGTGCACACCTTTCGTATTTGTCTATGTGTTTATAAAAGCCCATGTCAGCTTGGCAAACTTGGGGAGACAGCATACCCTTGAGTCAGATGGGAATAGTAGCACCTTCCTCCCAGCGATGCCCTTAATTAGCCGCATTAGACAACAGAAGATAACAGTGCTGCTTCAGACAGCCTTTATACCAACCTTTGTTCTCAGCTTTGCTTCGACAAAGCTCCGAACTGCTGCTGCACATATTATTTGCGATAAACAGGGAAGATGAGCAGCAGAGGGTGGTGGGGAGACGTAAAGCAAGGAATCAACGAAAGGTACAGCAAGTTCAAGATGTAGGTGAGCTTATTTTTGGGAGCGGGGGCTTTCAGAAACAATACAATTATTATATTCTGGAATTGAGAGGGTGGGAAGATGACACAATCAGGGTATGAAATAACATTTTATAATGCATAAATCTGATCCGAGAACTCGCCAGCTTTACAATCTAAAATCAGCATCTGGATTAGGGATCAGCAGACATCCAGCCATGAGGAAAAAAAAACAGAGGCAGAGTTAGAGCGTAGAGGGCCAGAAAGGAATGTGTGGAAAATAGGGAGAAGAGACATATGCATGATGTTCGCTGCTGTGTGCTTTTTGGTCCTGTTGATGACTGCTCAGTGGGAAACATTTACTCTATTTATCTTGTATCAGTGGGTCCTAATGAGTCTGCCGGCACCATTCAGACACATGGACACATATTAGTGCTAGAAAGAGAGGACTGCAGCCAGCATCACCAGTATATGTAGTTCATGTGAGGGCTTATCTTCTGCAGTGCATCCTTATTTGCTAAAGCACTGTTTACTGAAAGCATAGGCGTTGACACAGTGGAGCTGGAATTATTTGATTAAGAAGAAACATTCCCTTTTATCTCCTTTTATTTTCCTGGATGATAGGCTGGAGGATTTAAGCTGTGTTTAAAAATGCAGGGAAATAAACAGAGGAGCTCCACGGGTTTCCTTTTCCACAGACGAACACTTTGCTGTTCCTGATTGCGACCCAAGTGATGACACATGTTTTTTGGAAATCTTAGAGAAGATCATTGATATTTATACAGACCCTGAGGTACAGTGCTCACTTTTTGTCACATTGCAACCGTAAACATTTATATATTTTACTGGGATTAAATGAGATGGACAAACACAAAGTAGGACACCATGGTTTTCAAAAAAACTTTAATAAAGTCTGATGCTCCTTCCCTCTGTACTCTGATACCCCTACATAAAAGCCAATTTGCACGTGTCAAATTTAAATTGAGCTGTTCTTGAATCCTAGAAGAAATCCTGTAAGAGGCCACAAAAGACCTGAGACTGGGGTGAAGGTTCACCTTCCAGCAGGACACGTATTTTTTTTCTTTTTTAAAATAAAAAAACATGCAATATTTTAATGAAACAATGATATTGTAATGATATCTGTAAATTATTGTTGATCAAAAATATAAAAAGGGTCTCACATAAAATTATTTGGTTTCTGTTCGCTTATTGACAAGAACAGGAAATGGGTTAAGGCTAGCTGTGTTTAGCCAGGTTTAATCAAAAGAGGAGGGGGGATGTTTTGGGTTCTGTTTTCTACAATATTAAAATTAAAGCATAAACATGGCTGATTAAAGAGGAATAATTTGTATTGTACCTAACATTTCGTTAGGGAGATTTTATTTGACTATGAAAGTCTCACACTAAAAAAGTTGTGTTAATCCGATCAACCGCCTGTGTCTGCAGGCCACATTTGTTACATTCTTGAATTGTTGTTGGGTACAAATAATACCATTGAGAGGGCCACAAATGGCCCCCGGGCGGCACTTTGGACACCCCTGGTTAAGATCAAAGAATATTCATGTGTGCCAGTCAAAGTTTAAACCTAAATCCAACTGAGAATCTGTGGTAAGACTGTTGTTCATGTACGCTCTCCATCCAATTTGACCATGCTTGAAGTATTTAGCAAAGAAGAATAATGAAAAATGTCAGTCCCTAGATATGCAAAACTGGTAGATACATGCCCTAAGACATTTGCAGCTGTAATTCAAGTGTACTGTGGTTCTACAAAATCAGGTTTTTGGTTTAATATGATAACATGTGATCGGGTTCAAGGAGTATGAAGCTTTTTGTAGAGCAATGTATAAATGGGGCTGTCCAATTATCCTTTCTGTTTTAGTAAAACTGTTATTTTTATTACCTAATACTGTTGATAGCATTTGACCCAAAATAACGAGAAAGCTTCAAAAGTTTGACAGCTAGCTGCATTTATTTTTACTATAAATTAACACACAGGTGATTTAAAAGTTAGAAATATTCCAAATCATACCAGATCACTGGCAACTTTCAGCCTTCCCACAAACTTTTGTGTCAGTATTGAGGTTTGATGTACAGAATACCACTAAATATTGTTGCATTCTTGCAGAAAAACTATAATGGTAATCATGACAAACAGCTAATGATTGCTGAAAGAATAAGTATATGTTTAAAGAGAAAATATTTCGATATTTAATGTGGTCAAGCAAGACCGTAATGGAAAAACCTTTATATTTGTAAGACATTATTGAATACATCCATGACTCGTAATGAGGTTGCTCCTGTTAAGCAGAAGAACACTTCTCCCCTGACCATTTTTGTGGGAGCGTTTTGCTGTTTGTGTTTCTTATAAAGACTATCTATGCTCCACAGCTCTAGGCTCCAGGATAAAGTTGTAATGGGCAGAGAGGAGGTGGATCTTCATCGCCTCCATCGTGAGTCAGGCCTGACTCAACGGCACTGACCCACTCCCTACAGCTCACCGCTCTAATTTGTAGCCCAGCTCTCCTTTTTCCTCTCTTTTTCTCTCTCTCTCTCTATCTGTGTATCGGTCTTTCTCGCTCTCAGTTTCTTTATTTCATTCTTTCCTTTCCCCTTGGCTGATGCTTGACTCCCACTCAGCAGCATCTGTATGCACAGCAATCTCTTTGCGTGGATGCATCTCTGTGCACATGTGGGTGAGGTTGCTATTATTAAAGAAACAACACTGTACAGCAAAAAGAAGTTCAATATTTTTGTCATAAAGTGCAAGGATCTGTCTCCTTGGAGCTTTTGCTGTCTTACCCTTACCTTCAAATTACATAAACATTTGTGCATATACTAAAACATATCTGCAAAATCACCTTTAATGTCCTGCTTATGTTACCTGTGCAGCTCTTCACTGTGCTAGGTTATAATTCTGAATCGCAGACCCTCTCAGTCTGATTCCTGCCAAACTACAGTCACGTGTCGTTATTATCCTCCTACTCTTCATGTTGTCTTGATTTTTCCAACCTGGCAAGGGCACAGCGAGTAAAAAAACTCAACAGGCAGAGAGAGACACCCACATTTCGCCTGTGAATATTAATTAGCAGTTATTTCTCTATCTGATTGCTGCTGCTGATAGTCCCGCGAAGAGACTTGATTGTCTGTTTGCTCGTCCTCGCTCTGCATGCATCATTTACTTTGATTTCTGTGTTCCTCAATGAGCTACATTTCAATATAATCACATAAAATGAAATTGTTATGGGGAATCGTGAAACAAAATTAAACAAGTAATTATGGCACGGCATGCCAGAGGCCCTGTGTCTGCAAAGGAGATCCTGTGCAAAAGGTTCGTTTCAACCATAATTAGGGATCCTTCCTTGAATGTTCTTGATTGTTTGGAAAACTCCAAAATTTAAGTATTTTCCAAGTCTGGATAAGTATCCATCCATCCATTAGTTCAACCAGATATCTGCCCAATCATCCATTTGTCCATCTATCTATCCACCCACCCATTTTTCCATCATCCATTCATACTCCCATCCATTTGTCCATTATTCATCCATCTGTACGTCCAAACCTCTGCAAGTCCATCCATGCCTTTGTCCATATGTCTTCCTATCCATCTTATTCCATCTGACTTTGATTTAGCCATCATCCAACTTTTCACCCGCTGTCTTTTTTTTTTTTTTACTGTGTCCTGTAGCACTCAGAATTGTTGTCTGAGTGCTAAGAAAAAGCCCAACAGATTTACTTTCACAAGTGGAGCATTACAGCTAACGCCTTAAAGCTTGATATTTATAAAAGAAATCTTATTAGAAACTGCTTTGGGATTATTTCAATTGTTACGGACATGGAGACAGAAACGAAAAGGAAAAATATAAGAAGCTCGAAAGAGCGAGAGGAGGGGCAAAAAGGAAAAGGGGAGAGAAGGAGAAAAGAATGAAGGAGAGAGAGAAGAATGAAGAGAATACAAGAGAACACCTGGCTTGCTTCTACACCTGCAGAAACATTCATATTAACAGCTTTTTTACCAAAACGTGCACGGTATTTATGAATGCAATATGTATTTAGTGGTAAATTCAGCCCAATATAGAACATTTGTGTATCTGTTAACAACTGAATCTAAACACCTGTGGGTCTGTGTGTGAGCGTGTTTGCGTATACAAGGTTTCTCCATAAAAATATGCAATAGCGAGTGTGAGGAGCCACAGACCCGCCCCCCTGGACCTGGGACAGATACGGAGGAGATCTGAGCCATAGACATCCAAAGGCCCCCAAGAGCACAGGAACCGCAGGTGAACCATCGCCAGGACTACCGCAACCCCCCCAGAGAAGAGCAGGGGGGTTGGGGAGCCACCCAGCAGCCACAGTGCAGAAAACCCCAGGGAGCTGCAGCGACGAGCCTACAGGTCCCGCCAGTAGCCGTCCACCCCCAAGCAGATCCAGCCATGGACCCAGAGACCCGAGACCCCGGGACACATCATTCCCCAAGCAGAGGCCCCACAGAGCCCAGGGGTCCAGGCCCCGGCAAGGGGCACCAAGCCCCGGACACCGAGAACCACAAGTACACCAGTGGGCAGAGACACCAACCACCGGCAGGTGTGGTGGGCAGGAAATAGGCTCCACATTTGATGGGGGGCCTAAACTGATCCAGGAGAGGGTGCAGTCCAATACCCAACCTGGCACAAAAAACAGGCACACACAGTTACAATCACACATTCCCACCCTCATGCGAATACATAAAAACACTGACACCCACGCACCCAATGTAAAGACAAACAACAATGGACGTCGTACACTCACTCACACTCCCGACCACTATAGAACTATCTACCATAGAATAATTGAAGCTTCTAGAGATCTAGCACCAAAAACTAGCTGCCAATTTTCAGCTTGACAGGTGAACTGCAAGTCAAATACTAAGCACCATACTAAGCTCTACCAGGTCACTCTGAGGGCAGCATTCATATCCACACTCTTTAGTGTGGATATTGTTACCGACTGAGAGAACCTCAATTTAAAATTATCCAGAGGAAGAACAGATATGTAAGAAGCTATTTAAAAGTAAATTCTACTTTCCATGGCAGGTCAAGACATGTCTGCAGTTTATTCAGGCTGCGAGAGAACAAGAGAGGGCAAGACTTTCAGTAGGTAACAGGAAGGCTGAACTGAGCCCAGCAAAGTTGTTCCTTTTTAATCGTTTTGAGCCTTTTAACTTATCTGTCATTGAACATCCTGGATTTAGAAATGTTGGAAACTTTTGGAAATCTCATAGTATAGATCTACATCCTCCGGGGAATAGACACAGAAACTGTTGTAGTGATGCTAGCAGTGCTAACTCTACTAAAAGCTAATATAAGAAGCTAATGATTGAAATGTGGACGTAATCCTTTTGTCATTGTTCTAAAATGCTAAAACGCTGTTTTACTTCTCTATCTCAGACACAGTTTTACATTTCCTCCTAATATAAAAAATTAATGACGCATAGAGCAGGACGGCTGGAAACAAATAATATGAATGCTGTTTTTATATCTTTCTATAGTTATAAAAGAGAAATCAGAAACAGAGATTAGAACTTTGCCACAATATTCTGATCGGTGCATCTCATTAAATCTTGTATTCATACGTTAGAAAAGGACCAGACAAGGACTTCATCCTCTGGAAATATTAGTCTGGAAAAGCAAAGGATTGTAGCATGAACAATGTGTAATCATGACCTACATTTTAAAACAACAGCACCTTCAGACATAAATCTGGTGCTTTTAAGGATTGCATTTTGTCATTGTTTCCTCTCTATCCATGAGTCAAATTAAGTTATGTTGTTGGAAACTGAGTTGGTCGCATAAACTATGACATTAATGGGTTACATAGGCACACGTTTCAAGGCATATGAATACAAAGAGAGAACGCTAATGGGCAGTCATGCATCCATGCGTGTAAGAAAGAGTCAAAGGCCATGACGGTCCAGTGCAACCTATAGAGATTTAGTGGTCTGGCTTCACTTACTTTGAGTCTTTCACGCCCCTTTGAAGATAGTTCAAAAGTAGAGGCCTCAGCTGCATCGTATTCTAGAGAGAGAAACAATATCTCAACAACTGGATCTGATGCATGAGCGCAACAGAGGCCCAGAAGGGTTCTGTCCTCAGTAACCTACTGCTCCAGACTTGACTAAAGAAGACAGCTCTATAAGAAGTGACAAAAAATTGCTGTAATCCATAGAGGCAAACGTGTCAAACGATTCCCACTCACTTTGATAACCTGCGAATGTGTCGCTAGGTGGTTGTGACTGGGCGGTGATACCTTTCTTTTGTCTCTATAAAAAGCAATTGTTGTTGCTCCGACAGTCAAGTGCCTCTCCTCTGTGCAGTCAGATATTCACATTAATGTGTCTCCCTTTTTTTATCTTCTGCAGGGCCCATTGAGATCCTTGAGCTCTGAGAGGAGTGGATGCTGGCTTCGCACACTAATCGACCTGAGTTGATCAGGGAGGAAGGAGCCAAAGCTGAGCCCAAAAATCAGCCTTCTAGCGCTTGAAAGTGCTAATGGCTCTGAACTAATGGGAGACAATATCCTCTTCTGAGCATGAAACAACCTTCAGGCCGCAGCTGTGCTGGTGGAAAAAAACATTACTATCAAAAACAAGAGGCCAGAAGGCCCGCCGCTGCTAATCATATATTTGTTCATAAAAACGGCTGAATTAAAGGTCGCCGAATCCCAGTTATCGAAAATAATGAGGCGAATTTGGATGAAGCCGTACAAGATATGGGTTGAAATGATGTCAATAGGTGTTTGATTGATGCCCACACAGACTTTTGCTCTGTGCACAGTCAAAAGGAAATCAATAGCTCCACTCAACCGATGGAATTTGCCTTTTAAGAATCGTAATTTTGCGCGGATTGCCCGACAGGCCCGCCTTGTGAGAAAAAAGCGTCTCCGCTGGACTGCAGAAGTGGGTGAAAATAGTGTTATGTCAGTATGTGCCATATCCCAACCATGGACTGTTTCTGTTGCGACCAATGTTTGGAAATGAGTGGCGTTTTGGTCACTGATCTGTGTCCAGCTGTTTAACTTCATTGTTTATGTATTGGTGAACCGGTGCCAGGCATCCATGAATACTCCACAGTTAAAAAGCAGAGCGATTCAGTCCGATATGGAAATTACAGCTTTAAAGAATTGTTGAGGAAGTGATAATTTGCATCAAATTTTATTTATATATATATATATACATGTTTGATATCTATATATTTCAGGCATTCTTTTCTACAGAGACTTTTAACATTTAAAAAGATGATATTTTTGATATTAAGTTGGACGACAGAGGTTCATAGACCAATTACGACATTCCCTCATGTAGTACTTTTTCCAGAAGAGCAGAAGAAAAACATACATGATTGTGTTTGTATGGATGAAAGAAACTTACTTTATTAATAAAAGGTCTGAGTTTTTTTAAAGAAAAGAAAGTAAAATGGAGAAGAAACGTGTCATAAACCAAATAATTGTTGTGTTTTATCAGAACGGAGGTCAGGTATAGTTGAATGAATGAATGCATGACTGAACCCTCACTTTGTCCTGCCATCACTGTGTTTTTCTATGCATTCCTATAGAGGGGATGTCTGTGGATGAGTCCAACACACAGGTCATTCTAGCTATAATATTTAAGAGACATTCTTCTTCATTTCTTCTTAACATCAGGTTCATTTCTCAGTCTCTAAAATAAAAATCTGATTGTACTCAATGTAGCCTTTACTAATGAGTCACTAGTAATTACAAAACAATAATACAGCGCCTTGCAAAAGTTTTCAAAGTCCTTTTTCATATTTTGTGGAATGAAAATTAGATAAGATTTTAAATTTATTTTTTTTTTCTATAAGTAAAAATTTGGAAAGTGTGGTGTGCATTGGTACTCGACCCCTCTGAGTTAATACTAGAATACCAGTAGAACCATCTTTTGCTCCAATCACAACTGCAAGGTGTACAGGGGTTGGACAATGAAACTGAAACACCTGTCATTTTAGTGTGGGATGTTTTATGGCTAAATTGGACCAGCCTGGTAGCCAGTCTTCATAAATTACACATTGCACCAGTAAGAGCAGAGTGTGAAGGTTCAATTAGCAGGGTAAGAGCACAGTTTTGCTCAAAATATTGAAATGCACACAACATTATGAGTTCAAAAGAGGACAAATTGTTGGTGCACGTCTTGCTGGCGCATCTGTGACCAAGACAGCAAGTCTTTGTGATGTATCAAGAGCCACGGTATCCAGGGTAATGTCAGCATACCACCAAGAAGGACGAACCACATCCAACAGGATTAACAGTGGACGCAAGAGGAAGCTGTCTGAAAGGGATGTTCGGGTGCTAACCCAGATTGTATCCAAAAAACATAAAACCACGGCTGCCCAAATCACGGCAGAATTAAATGTGCACCTCAACTCTCCTGTTTCCACCAGAACTGTCCGTCGGGAGCTCCACAGGGTCAATATACACGGCCGGGCTGCTATAGCCAAACCTTTGGTCACTCATGCCAATGCCAAACGTCGGTTGCAATGGTGCAAGGAGCGCAAATCTTGGGCTGTGGACAATTTAAAACATGTATTGTTCTCTGATGAGTCCACCTTTACTGTTTTCCCCACATCATGGAGAGTTACAGTGTGGAGAAGCCCCAAAGAAGCGTACCACCCAGACTGTTGCATGCCCAGAGTGAAGCATGGGGGTGGATCAGTGATGGTTTGGGCTGCCATATCATGGCATTCCCTTGGCCCAATACTTGTGCTAGATGGGCGCGTCACTGCCAAGGACTACCGAACCATTCTTGAGGACCATGTGCATCCAATGGTTCAAACATTGTATCCTGAAGGCGGTGCCGTGTATCAGGATGACAATGTACCAATACACACAGCAAGACTGGTGAAAGATTGGTTTGATGAACATGAAAGTGAAGTTGAACATCTCCCGTGGCCTGCAGAGTCACCAGATCTAAATATTATTGAGCCACTTTGGGGTGTTTTGGAGGAGTGAGTCAGGAAACGTTTTCCTCCACCACGTAGTGACCTGGCCACTATCCTGCAAGAAGAATGGCTTAAAATCCCTCTGACCACTGTGCAGGACTTGTATTTGTCATTCCCAAGACGAATTGACGCTGTATTGGCCGCAAAAGGAGGCCCGACACCATACTAATAAATTATTGTGGTCTAAAACCAGGTGTTTCCGTTTCATTGTCCAACCCCTGTATGTCTGTACCAGCTTTGTACGTCTAGAGACTGACGTTTTGCCCATTATTCTTTACACAACAGCTAAAGCTTAGTCAGTTTGGATGGAGAGCATCTGTGAAAAGCAATTCACAAGACTTTCCCCAGATTTTCAATTTAATTTATCTCTGGACATTGACTGGGCCATTCTAACACATGGATGTGCTTTTTAAAGGTTTTTTTTTGGCACTAGTGGCCGTTATTGACAGTTACTTGACACGAACAGGATAGAGACAGAAGGGGGAAGACATGCAACAAAGGTCGCAAGACAAGGAAAATGAAACGGGACTTCTTACGGCTTTCTTTTTACCACTCTTTCATAATGGTCAGATTATTTTTGCAGTGCTCGATTAACAGGTGTCCTTTCAACAGGTTCATCTGAGCAGTGGCTCTCTGCAGCTCTCCCAGAGTTACCATGAACCTCTAAGTGACAGGGAGGTTAACTTTATTATTATTCAGAGTACTCTGAGGACAACTGAATGCACTGGATTTTATTTAGGCGTATCAGAATTAAGAGGGCTAAATAAAATAAAATCCCAAAACACATAATGTGGAAAAGTTCAAGGGGTGTGAATACTTTGGCAAGGCGCTCTGTAATGATAATAGTCTTTATTGCTTAGCACATGGCTCAAATTGAAAGTCCAATTAGAAGATCAAAGTAGGAATACATACAAACCGATAATGGGTGATCCAGATTAAACTCTGCTTCTTTCTTCTCATTGGACACAGACTGAATTCATCTCAAGTTCAAAAGAAAGCTGTCAGTGACGTTTTTTGCTGTGTGTGTTCACAAACTCTTTGAAACTAACTTGTGAGAAGTAAACACTTTACATTTAGTGTTGGTGTGCGTCTATACTTTACTCCAAAAAAAAAATTATTTCACTGTTGACTTTTTCCCCGCCGTCTGTATTCGATTTTTGAAATTGTGCTCTTGTAGACTAATCTCTTACAATGTCATGACTCTATAAACTGAGTGCCAAAAAGAGGAAATTAAACTGACTGCAAAGAGCATTGCACTTAATGAAAATCACTAACAGGGGGGAGGGGGGAGGGGGGGCAGTAAATGGCATCATCGGCTGCATCTGTTAGCTGAAGATTAGCGTGATGAGATAGCAGGCCGGCGATGCTAGGGGCCATGAACTGTCTTCACCAGATATTTCAGCAAACTAATGGTGGCTTGTCACGTTCATAAAGACTATATGACACGAGCCGCAGCCAGCAGTCTGAGAGCCATATTAACGAAGGACAGGGTCACAGAGGACCGCTAGTGGGACAAAGAGGCAGTTCTGAGAGCGCAACATTTTATGTTCAAAACTGTGAACCGGAAACAATGTGATATAAAATTTGAAATGGGAAAAAAATACATGCTTAACTCAGTGCCTCGGTGCCCCCGAGCAAACCTAACAACTCCAAAGAGGAATGTGTTTGTGCTTGCAGTTGAGTTGAATCGACTGTTAGTCAAGTCAGTACTAATAAAAAAACATTATTCAGGAGTATTGTGTAATAATTTATGCAAATATGCAACTTAGTTTTAAGGAGTGTAAACTAAGTTTAAGAAGCATGAATAGCTACATAATTAATGCATCACTGATGTCTAGAAATAGAAAGATACAAAAGTGCATTTCCTGCTTAGCTGTTAAAACATCACCAGATAGTCTCAACCATTCCTGTCTATATAGTTGAGGACAAAATTATTATTATTTTTAGTCAAACAACCTAGTTTAGTTTTAGATCCCAACATTATTTGACTCTGCATACAGAAACAAAATTATTTCACAAATAATAAAAGCTACCCAAGTCAAAATGATTACCCCTTCTGACGCTTATAGTCAGTTGTGTATTCTTTCTGTTTGATGCCAGGCTGCAGTCGTTAGTTGTAGTTTTCAATAAATATGAGGAATCCCATTTTCTTCCTTTTTTGACTAACCTCTTAAGCTCCTCCAGATTGGATGGCCTTCTGACATGGAACTTCACCCCACTGATTTTTAATGAGATACAAGTCAGGGTTTTATGCAGCTCAGTCAGTAACGCTCTTTGGTTTTCTGGAGGAGCAATGTTATGAGTCATTGTGGTTTTGGAAGAAAATAATACATAAAAAAAGTATCTGGCCAAATAAATTCAAGAATGCATAAATGTTGCTAAGGCAATATGTAAAAGGAATTTAAGTTTGACCAATAATATGCTTCAGTCATTGTTTTTTGTTTCTTTTTAAGTAAATTTTATAGTTTAATGTACATTTTAGTGTTCTTTAAATGTCTTCATTGTCTTTCCCTTTATTATTCATTGATTTATTCATTCCCCTCTGATTGTATTATAGTTTCTTTTTTTGCACTTCAGTTTGTTTGAACAATTGTTGAATTCTACCTCTGTAGGCTCTCAACTAACAGGATTTGGACGCAGTTCGTTTGAACTGTAGGAGCGAATATAATGGGAATAAAATGTTCACTTTGGTCATCTGGAGGTAGCTCTTCACCAGAAGAGACATATGTTTTGGGTCTTTGCCGTTTTAGAAGACAAAGCGGCGACTTAGACAAAGTTTTGCTACTGACTGCGTAAGGGTTTCTTTCAAAATCTTTGAATATTCTCTTTCCTCATTACTCTGATTCTTTCCGTCTTTAGAGGATGCCCACTTCCAGAGGCAATGAAGCGTCCCAGCAGCATAATATTCCCATCCTCATGTATTACTGTGGGCAAGGTGTTGTGTGGGTTATATAGCCCTCTCCCTTCATCTCACAACAAAAGCAATGCCTTTATGGCCAGAGAGCTCTAGTTTTTTTGTTATCTGACCAAGGATAAGCGTCCACTATGCATGATCTTTCTGCAAGGTGTCCTTAGCATACTCCAGTCTGTCTTGGAAGGTTTCCTTTCTGCAGGGGTGGAAGCTTACCGTTCATTTCTGTGCAGAGCTATAGTTGAGACTACAATTTTTGCCTTATCAAAGCCATTCATTAGTGTCTTGGCAGCTGTTCAGGGGACTTTGGAAACATCTCTCAGTAGTTTTATTTCCAAGTTCTTTAAAATCTTTGGCTCCCTTTTTCTGCAAGGCTTGTCCTGTATTGTGGGGAGTTTCTTGATGATGCTCCTCACTCTAGTTCTAGACACCTGGAAAAGCTAAAGGTTAATATTGTTTGTCCTTCTCCTGCTTTGTGGGGACATTTGTTTTTTCAAATCTAAACTGGTTTCTTTTTTCAGCATGATGCTTTCTCTGGCAGCTCAAATCCTTACTGATGTTTTTATTCCTTGTATGTCGGTAAATAACTGAGTTTAAACTTAATTTTTAAAAGTTTTAAGCATCACAGAGTTAAGCGCGTCATTACACAACGCTGATTTTTGCTGTGACTCATGGGGTAATAAAATTGACCCTGGAAATGTTTTTTTTTTTTAAAGAGTTCTGAATATGTGTAAATATGATTAATTTATGCCCTTAAAGAAATTACTTTGCATATAAATACAAAAATTACTTGCTTTCTTAGAAAAGCATTTTAAATGTTAAATGTAGTGGGAGGGGCTAATAATTTTGTCCTCAGCTGTAAATACACAACAGGTAATGTTTACAAATATAATCCTTTCTGTAAAAATGTTAAAACCTTAACACTACTTCTTGTCAGAAGAAATATGTTGGTAAAATCAAAAAATTACTTTAAATACAAATCTGCCAGGGGTATGAATAATTATTGGCTCAGGTGCATTAAATATCATTTTGAAGGATAAATTATTTCCTTCTCGTTTGAGAATCTGTCACAAATTTAAAGAAGTATCATGAGATTTCTTGATATTTCTCAGGAATTAGATTAATTTAAAATAGGTCAAAGATAATTTGATTCCACCTTAGATTAATACTAACAAATAACAGAAACTTAACCTAGAACCAAGATTTAAAATTTTAAATAGTCAAAGGATTGGCTCCTTTATAATATCAATTGATTGAAAGTAAAGACACAAAACAAACAACTGTTAACTCTACAACTACTATGGGTTAAATGAGGACATTTTGTGACTAAAGAATTGAGCTTTACACATAGAAATTAAAGTAATTAAAGTTTAAGATTTATAAAGAGTTTATTGGTCTCCCAGCAGTTTAAAGAGAGGGATTTTGCTGCCTAATTTTGAGTTATAATACCTACATTAAGCTGAGAGTTAAAAGCAAAAAATAGGAGAAAGTTTCTTTGATGCGTCAGCTCTGATCACTAAATCTGCTAGGAATTAAACTGGAAAGTGTGACTTACTTTGGGTCAGATGGCTAATTCTGCTCATGAAACCAACTGGTCTTACTTCTCGTGCCGTCTTGACAACACAAATCCATTTCCTGGGGGGATTGTTGGCTGCTCCAACAGCACTTTTGCCTGTCTGAAGGTCACTGAGAATCGTAGCTGTTGGTTCTGGCACAGGTCTTTTGGGTGTCTTGGTGGTTCCTCTATTTGATTTTTCAAACCTGGTTTGATATGAAAGAAAAAAACTTAAACCATAGTTATTTAACAATGCATCACAAGGGTATGATGTGAGGAAAAAAATACATTTCTCTCTGCTTTAGACAAAAATAGACAAAGGCAGCATAGTATACAGTGCAAATGCAAACATTTATAACAACGGAATCTTCAAATTGATCAGGGATCTCTTCTGAACAACTCAGTGAAGGCCTGTTTGATAGGTTTTGAGGTTTTGTCTTACTGAATCCACCTGGTCTCGGCTCTTCTTGTAGAAATGTGTTCTTCCAGGAGAGGAGTCGTCATGAGGGCCTTATCATCCAATCAGAAGTAGGCACAGGACAACGTGAGGGTTATTTCCCATTTGACAGCTAAGGAAAAATGTATTGTATTTTTTAAACCACATTTCTTAGACTAGAGAAAGACTAAAATGCCAGTAGTCTACTGTTACTTAGATAAATTAACTGTCATTTTCACATTGTATATTTCAAATATGTGATCATTCCATTGAAAATGTAAACAGGGTTACATTAAAAACACATTAGCTAATAATTAAACTATTTACTAATTATGGATTATTTCAACATTTTCTAAGCTTCTAACTTTGACATATATTGGCAGGTATCCATACAAAACTTCTTTAGGACATAAAAACATTCATTTCTAGGAGATTTCCGGGTGCCACCTGCAGGAAATAGGAGGTTATCTTGACCAGAGCTATAAGGTCCGGCAAAAACATTTTCAAGTGATATGGATGAAAGCAGTTAAAGTAGGTGAAAGGTTACTGTTTTCATGCGCACTCCATCATTTAAAGTATTTTACTGGAACAACCACAAACTACAGTCACAGACAAAAATACTTTTAAATTAGTGTAATACTTAAGCATTACAAAAAATACAAACTTATAACAACTATAATAGCCAAAAACTGAAGTAAACAGTTATGTTTTCTGTCTTCTGCACATCTATGATTTCCAGGATGCTGGTTTTAGAGTTGAGAAAAATTTTAACTAAATGTTCCTCCCTCTTGTTTAGTTCTGGTCCTAGTAAGGAACAATGAGTGAACAAATATCTGATGACCTCAGAGGTCTAGATGGTTTACCCAACTAACTTTCCATTGTAATTTGGTCTTAGAATATTCAGTATAGAACAATAACAAGACTTTATATAAAATCTAGCCTTTAACAAGATTTAACGACTCTAGCTACAGCCCTTTGAATTCAATTCAATTCAATTCAGTTTATTTATATAGCGCCAATTCACAACACATGTCGTCTCAAGGCACTTCACAAAAGTCAGGTACATACATTCCAATTAATCTTAATCAATGAACAGTGCAGTCAGATTCTGTTATTTATTCAAATTGGATAAAAAGTTTTTCTATCTAAGCTTCAGCTGCTTGATTGATTTTTTACTATCAACTAAAAGTATAAAACTGTATTTGAGCAACTGGAATTAGATAATGTTCTCTATATTTTGTCTGTGAAAGGAATCTCTGCCAATTAAATTAATTGAAGAACTGTCTTACTCAAGAACGATATCTCAATTCTTCCTCTTACATGATTTATTTCACTGCAAGTACCATTATTTACACCATAACAGTGTAAATTTGAGTAGTTAGTTTTTATTACAGGTTTATTTTAGTTTAATAAACCAACAAAGGTTTAATTTACAATACCGGTCAAATGTTTTAGATACACTTTCTCACTTACTGGGTCTCTTTATTTTCATGACTATTTAAATTGTAGATTCTCACCAAAGGCAAAAAAACTATGAATGAAAACACATGGAATTATGTAGTAAACAAAAGTGTGTAATAACTCTAAATATTTTTTGTTTTAGGTTCTTCAAAATAGCCACCCTTTGCTTTGATTACTGCTTTGATCTCTTGGCATTCTTACCCTGAGCTTCATGAGGTGGTCATCTGAAATGGTTTTCAAAAGAGTCTGGAAAGAACTTCCCAGAGGTTCATTGAGAGACGCCCAGAGATTAATATTTCAGTCATTACAGCAAAGGGCAGCTACTTTAAGGAATCTAAAATATAAAACATATTTAAGGTTCTTTTACAAGTTTTTGTTTGCTACATAATTGCATATGTGTTTATTCACAGTTTTGATGCCTTCATTGAGAATCTACGTACAATGTAAATAGTCATAAACATAAAGAAAACCATTAAATGAGAAAGGCGTTGACCGGTAGTGTATGTCAGTGCAAAATGAAGAGGTTGATGGTCATTCGCAGTAATTTGCTGACACAGACTGAGACTGTGTGTTCATTAAAGGAAAACTATTCAGCCACCATTAACTTTTTCCACTTTTGTCATATTACAACCACAAAATGTAAATATATTTTAATTTGTTATTTTTGTGACAGACCTATACAAGTTAGGGCATAATTTTGAGGTGGAAAGAAACTGGATACATGTTTTCAAATATTTAATTCACAAAGAAAAATATAAAAATGTGCGCCTAGCAGATGCATTCACCCCTTTACCGTGATACCACTAAATAAAATCCAGTGTTAACAATTGCCTTCAGAATACACATAATTAGTAAATATAGTGCCTTTGTGTCTAATTTTATCTTGTTACAAATGTTCGGTGAAGGCCTGAAAAGTGTGTTAGAGAACATTAGTAAACAAACAGCATCATGAAGAACAAGGAACACAGCAGAGAGGTCAGAGACAAAGCTGTGGAAAAGTATGAAGCAGGGTTAAGTTATAAAACATCTTTATATGATTTAAACGTCTCCCAAAAGACTGTTTAGTCCATCATCTGAAAAGTGGAACTAAAAACGTACCAAAACATGGGGATCCAGCTTAATGTAAGCAACCAAGAGGCTCGTGGTAGCCCTGGAGGAGCTGCAGAGATCCACTGCTCAGATGAGAGAATCTGTTGACAGAACAACCATTTGATGTGCACTCTACAAATCTGGCCTTGATGGATGAGTGGCAGCAAAACCAATTGAAAGAAAGCTATGAGATGCCCCACTTGCACTTTACCACTACCCATGAAGGACTCACAGCAAACATATGGAAGGAAGGCGCTCTGGTCAGCTGAGACTAGATTTTCTGGCTAACATGCAAAATGTTATGCGTGGTGGAAAACTATCAGTGCATGCTACCCTGGCCTGTACAGCTATAAACTATAAATATAGTTTAGAATCTACATGGAGTTTCAGCAATTTTGCAAAGAAGAGTGGGCAAAACGTTTAGTCTCCAGATGTGTAAAATTGTACATCTTGAGAATCCAGCTACAGCTGCCAACCCCCAAAAGAGTTGCAGCTGTAACTGCAGTGCCATAAATACGCAGACGTTTGTGGCTGTGACATGAGTACATTTAAATACCCTTTCAAGGCGCTGGAACCTCAGCCAGCAGCTTGTAGCCCTATTTACAAGGACAACGTCGTGTCGGGCATATTTTATGATACAGCTTATCCGGATATGGCGAGTGCTTCACCAGAGCAGCTGTTGAGCCGCCCACGCGAGCCGGTCCTGGTACAGCACAACAAGCGTCCTCTTTGAGCGGTCACGTGACAAGAAAGAAACCAAAGAAAAAAACGGAAAGGCGAAGAAAAACTACAAATAATAGAAACTACGGAGGTAGAAGCACACTGGAAGGCGTGTTTTTATCCGCATGTACTCGCACTGTTTTCACGAGCTGTGAACCGAAGCTGGACCTGTTCTGGTGAACTCTCAGGATGCATTTTGTGTCCACTAAAGGCGGGTTAAAAAGCCACATTCTTGCTAGTTGGCACGGGGAGTGAGACGGGCTTTTCACAGAAGGTACAGCAAATCTTTTTCGTCTGTTTGCTTGCGGTAATAAAAGTGTTGAGTAGTCGGAGATAAGTTCCTGCAAAGTGCTGATGCGTCAAAAGCTTGTGACCCAGCAGCAGACCCGCTGAGGGCTGAATCATTCCCCCACAGACACGATGGTTTAGCCCTCAGAGGTGGAAAAAAACGGCTAATCCCAATCATTTAAACCGTCTGCTGCCCTGTTCCTGTTGGTCAGTGTTGGTCGGACCACAGAGAGCAGGGTGAATAGAGGTGTCTGACCCTTAGCTTAAAACTGTTATCTGCTCTGCTTTTGAGGAGACGGATGAAGGTGGAGAATCGATGACCTGGGAGGTCCAGATGTGATGGGAGCACTGGGGAATGAAACTGGGGATGAAACAAGCACGTAAGCAATAACCTCTGTTCACCATGACTGGTTTATTTATGTTTGTGCTTGTAGCTATAAACACAGCTGCATTATGGCATTAGATGGATTTAGTAGTTGTTTACTCAATGTGAAGGTCTAAGTCATGGTTTGCTGCAGGACATGTGATTAACATGCAGTGTAAAATACAACAATCAGGTTTTTTATGGCGCTTTTACAGTCCAGTTAGTTAGTTTATATCTTCCTGTGCTGTGACTGGGGGAAAGATCCAACTAAAAACATAGTTTTAGCATGATATCTCCGTACGGAGGAGACTAAAGGCTGTGGATGGATCGAAACATATGATTATATCTGAAAGAGCAGTAAAGGCGATTTCAAGTGATGCCAAGATCACATTTTTAGGTTTAAAATTAGGGCCGCTGGAGCAATTTTAAAGCTGAAATACCTGGGTAATTTATGACCGGTGTAAAATTGTGCCCCAAAATCTAACAATATTGCTGAAGTTTGAATTATTTTGGATATTGTCATGAAAGATTCAACAAACAATGGTTGAGCCATGTTTTTTTTTACATGTTTAGAATAAATGCCAGTTAACTGGGTTGTAATAGCCCTGTTATTCAGCTGAAATGTCACATTTCTTATTGTTGCGTATGGCATGTTGTACTATTAAGAACAGAGCCAGAGAGCATGCTCTATCGGTTAAGTTTTGGTATATACAGTAGATATAAAAATATGTGCACCCCTGCTAAAAAGCCAGGTTTTTTATGTTGTAAGAAAAATGACCAAGAAGAATAATTTCACATTTTTTCCAACTTTAATGTGAGCTGTACAACTCAGATGAAATAAGACAGGAAAGAAAAAAATCTAATTGTATAAGTGTGCACACCCTTGAACATGTCAAGATATTTGCCCTCCCTTCGTTGCAAAAACGCTTCAAATCTGTTTGATTGTGACGGCCTTTCCTGTGCGCTGCCCTCTAAAATCACCCCACAGATTTTCAAGCTCCAGATTCCAGAACCCTTTGTTGATTTTCATGTCCGCTTTGGATTGTTGTCATGTGGACCGATGAAGATCCTCCTCACCTTTAGCTTTCTAGCAAAAGCCTGAAGGTTTTACGCAAAGGTTGACTGGTATTTCAAGCTATTCATATTTCCCTCTACCTCAACTTAGGCCACCGTTCCAGTATAAGAACAACATCCCCATACCATGATGCTGCCATCACCATGCTTCACTGAGGGTATGGTGTTCTTTTTGTTATGTGCAGTGTTGTTTTTTAATCAAACATATCTTTTAGAATTATGGCCAGAAAGTTCAACCTTGGTTTCTGGGGCACTTTAAATGTGTTTTTTTCAAAACCCAGCCAGGCTTGGAGGATTTCTCTTCATATAAAAAATGCTTCTGTCTTGCCCACCTGCCTTGATTTGCATATGAACTTAAGTGACATCCCATTTTTAATCTGTAGGGTTCAGTATGATGTTGGTCCACCTTTGCAGCTGTAACAGCTTCAACTCTTCAGGGAAGGCTGTCCACAAGGTTTAGGAGTGTTCATGGGAATTTTTGACCATTCTTCCAGAAGCACATTTGTGAGGTCATGGACTGATGTTGGAAAGCCTGGCTCTCAGTGTCTGGTCTGATTCATCCCAAAGGTGTTCTGCTGGGTTGAGGTCAGGACTCTGTGCTGGCCAATCAAGCTCATCCACGCCAAACTCTCTTATCCATGTCTTTATGGACCTTGCATTGTGCACTGGTGCAGTCATGTATGAAGAGGAAGGGATCATCTCCAAACTGTTCCCCCAAAGTTAGGAGCATGGAATTGTCCAAAACGTAATTATCCCCCCTCTGAACAGTAACATGATCATCAGTCACAGAAGTCACATGAAAATTCAGAAATTTTCTTGGTCTAATGTTTTTACTTCACATAACTTTTGACAGGGGTGTATATATTTTTCTTATATATTGTAGGTAGTAAAAAAAAAATAACTAAAAGACTATATGGTCGAATTAAAAACTCCTACAAGTTTACGGGTAAATAAAAAGCTGTTTCGTCGGACCTGACTTAATGCTGTATAATATATAGAGTGGCACCCTTCATGATATTAATGTATGCCTGTGTCACATTTGCAAAGGAATGCTTGGATCTCGGGTACACCTGATATAGATATTAATGACCCAGATCAAAACGCTCAGAGAGAGTGGTACAGGACACTTTGATGATGGCAATTAAGGTACTGTTTTTTATCAATATTTTAATTTTTAAGAAAAAAAATGCAATTTCATGTTTTTCTAATATTGTGTAGTCTTTATCTGAATACATCAAGCTAGACGCACGCGCAACTCTTACCCTTTCATTAATGCGTGCCCCTGTCAAGTCTCAGTTTTAAAGGGCTGGAAAGCGAAGCCTCTTTGCTGTGGCTATACTCGACAGGAGTAGGTCACCCCACCTCTTGGAAACTTGGGTTTAAGGGTTAAGAGACGATGGTTGAAATGTTATTCAGCTTTAATACTCCATGCAGCAGTCCTGGCTGCTGCCACATGTAACAAATCCGTACCCGGATGTTTCCTCTTAATCTGCAGGATTTTCCTGTAAATATGGGAGGTTTCTGCACCTCCACTGTCAGTTTCATTCGGTTTACTGTATAGAAGGAACATCATTAAGTTTATTGCAGCTTATCAGCAGCCAGACTGAAGCAGGCCTGGGGTTTTCTCTGCAAATGCAGCACATCGCTGAGTATGCCATCTTGTGCAATAATTTTAACCTGGCATAGGAAACCTGCAATTTGAAGATGTTTGCACTTCACCCATGTTGAGCATCCTATCTACACTTGGTGCCATGCATACTGATCTCTATGTGGAAGATCACGAAGCCAGACTTGCTGCCATGCGTAAAGCAACCCTGGTGCCAGAAGTTACAATACAGTAGGCTAGTTGGGATGCCAGCCAGGTGTTGGCATGATGGAGGGTGCAGCCTTTGCACGAAGCTGGCGTAGCAACTCCTCCTTCAGGTTCTCCAGTGACAAAGCCTTGCCGGCACCACACAACATGGCTACCTCTGCTGCTACTGGATTCCTCCTTGCAGTACCCAGATATGCTGCCGTCATGATAATAAGTCACCACAATCTAAACACAGAGGTTTTGTGCATTCTCAAACCTCTCACCAAAACCCTGCGGAGACCATTCATGGTCTGTCTAAATTAAATGTTATTTTTGATGATGTAGCGCAAAAGCACAAATCAACTGCAGGAATAATATTTGTCTTTACATTTCTTTATGTTTGTGCTAATTTTAGGTGAATAAATATTCTGGAGGGCAGAGAAGATGAAGCTAAACGAACGCAGCGTTGCACACTACGCCACCTGCGACTCGCCACCAGACAAGACGGGCTTCCTGTTCAAAAAGGGTGAGCGCAACACGGCATATCACCGTCGCTGGTTCATTCTCAAGGGCAACATGCTCTTCTACTTTGAGGAGCGTGAAAGCCGAGAGCCCATCGGTGTCATCGTGCTCGAGGGCTGCACAGTGGAGCTGTGCGAGTCCGCGGAGGAGTTCGCCTTCGCCATCAAGTTCGACTGCGCCAAGGCGCGGGTGTACAAGCTGGCAGCGGAGAACCAGATGGCCATGGAGTCGTGGGTGAAAGCTCTGTCGAGGGCCAGTTTCGACTACATGAGGCTGGTGGTGAAGGAGCTGGAGAGGCAGCTGGAGGAGATCCAGGAAACTGCAGGAGCTGGAGGCCAGCAGGGCAGGCCTAAGCCTTCCCGGCGAAATCAGGTGGCACGATCCAGGTCTGGGACATCCTCCTCTTCGTCTTCTGCATCTTGCCTTTCATCATCAGCAAGCGCTCCTTCCATGACAGCCGTTTACTCTGCTCAGAAGAGTCTTCAGGATGAGGTGCAGCTCATCTCTGGGAGTTTCAAGGAGAACGGAGTCACATGGAGCAAACCTCCAGCTGCTTCGGCTAATGGGTCTGTTGACACGGCGCCGTCCTGCGTGACCTGGGATGTTTGCACAGATTCTGGGGTTGCCACTGGATTGGGGGAGATGGAGGGAGGGCTCCACCAGTGCCACCACGGAGGTTAGGGGCGTCACTGGAGAGCCCGGTCTCTCCTGATACCAGTTGCTTCTCCAAACTCCATGACTGGTACGGCAGGGAGGTGGAGGAACTGAGAGCGCAGTGGCTGCAGAGCCAGTAAACTGCTAAACGAGGAAGTTCAGTCATTCCTATTGGATCATTCTTCTATGTTTCCTGAAAAAAAAATTAAAATCTTATTTTTGTTTAAAAGAAAAACTTCCAGTCTTGTCCGGCATGGAGGAATCTGTTATTTTTAACATATAACACTATCTTCTCTGCAATCAAAAATCTCAAAATATGCTCTTTTCTATAGTAATCACCTAAAAATCTTAAGAACACACTACTTGAGAAGGGAATTACTTAAATAGGCAGATTTCCTGAGCATAGGCTTAGCCTAGAGTGGTCATAGAGTATATTCCAATCAGAAAAACATGTTTACTTATTAATTACATCAGTTACTGCATATTTTTCTGTTGCTCCACGTTATTTTGTTATATCAATATGTTTTCTTTATGTTTTTGTTTTTTTAATGTTCAACCAATAGGGTTCAGGTTACAAATCTATCTGTTTGATTATATTGAAAAATACAAAAATGAAGAAGTAACTACTAGAATAGATACAGTGACTTCCCAAAGTACTACAGTCCTTTACTTTTTCACGTTACAACCACAGACTTGCAAGACACAGACGATATATTTTATAAAAGGGAATAATAGTGCATAGCTGAAATGGATATATGGTTTTAGATTTATCTTACTAATACTAATCTGAAAAGTGAGTCATGCGTATTTGTTTAGCCCTCCATAGCCAACAGAACAACTGGTTAAATTACACACAGGTGGACTCTACTGATTAGGTGACCTTTGAAGGTAGAATGTGTCACTGGATTTGATTTTAATGGTGTCAGAGTGAACGATACTAAATATAAAACCATGTTGCACTTTTCAGATTAGTATGTATCCTTTTCCTTCCACTAAATTACACAAAAGTTTGTGCTTGGAACATTACATAATGTGGAAAACTCACTTGGTATTAACGACATGGTATGTGTAGTTTGTCGGTTGTGTGGATTAGGAGCAGGCAAATCCACAGGGCTCTGGTTGTTGCAGCTAATTAAATGTATCCGCTGCTCTCCAGGCTTTTCAGAATCCTATCAATGTATGGAAACAGTTTTTACAATCACGATATTGAGCTTGATGCTTCCACTGACTTATATCCACCCAAAACCAGCATGGTGTTGTAAAAGTAAAACGACGACACTTGGGTTGTTCTGCGTTATCCCCATGAGGTCCCCTTGGTTTCTCCCTGGAGGGCTTCACGGTTGCTAACATGAGAGCCTCCTCACAACGCTCACTGGGTCCCATGTGTTGAGCTGGATGTTCTGCTCAAAGCGAGAGAAAGCCTTTATTCTTAGTCCCTGTTATCCAGCAGCCAGATGATGCTGTGTCATAGGAGTGCTTGTCACTTTTTCCACTTCGAGTCTCACGCTTCGTGGAAAAGGAGGCCGTTAATCCGGGGAATTTATTGGTCCCAGTTCCTGGTTTTGTTTTGGTCCAATGTACAATCCAGTCTGCCGTTTCAATCATGTATTTAGCACTTGTTTACCTGGAGTGTTACTGATAAGAGGTCACTGTAATGTACAGGGAGATCTAACTTTCTTTGATTTAGATATGCATATTTACTATTCCATGTTGGAAATGAACACTAACAGTCCTCACACCGGGCCTTTTTTTAAACAATTTACTTTTTTATCCATCACGGAGTTGAGTTATGTTTTTTATTTTGTATGTGCCTTATGTTTTCTTAAGAACTGATCACTAGTAACCATTGCCACATGATTTTACTGCTCACTGTCGTACTTTTCTTTCTTTCTTGCGAAAGGAGCATCTTCGTGCAATCACTTTTTGACCATGACTCAGTTGCATCAAAGCACAATTCTGTCATTCCTGTTATACGCTCGGCTTGAGCAGAAAACGACAATAGAAGAGGTACAGAGGGGATTTTTTTAAGCCAAGCCAACATTTACAGAACTTTTAACATGTATTATCTAAGGTTTGTGCATTAATCTTCTTTTTTTTTTAAAAAGAAAGAAAAAAAGTTGTTTCTGTAAGCATAAGGTAAAGAAATATATGAATCTTTTATATCTACTGTATAATAATGCATTGTTTTTAAAAGGTGCCAAAAAAGGAATATATCTCCTTTTCCTTTTTTATGTAGCATTTTTTAGTGTTACATTACACAGTGAAACGTTCCGTTTTTTCTGTTGTTTTTTCTGTTGTTTTTTTTTTTCAGAAAAGCAATAGCACAGTGTTATACCTTAGTTCATTTATTTCAATCATTCAATTCAAAAAGGGGAAAACCATACATAGATTTATTACAGAGTGAGGGTTTGCAAGCATTTATTGCTGTTCATGTTCATGGCTTTCAACTACTCAAAACCCAAATTTAATTAAAGTAACATTTAATATATTATTTCAAGGGAAAATAAAATGCAGTGAAACAAGAGGTTTAGTTTCTCAGAAAATGTGAATATTACCAAAGAGCAACAGGGAAAAGGGAATTGTAATACAGAGATATGATGTTATGGTCCACACAATCATGGGGAAGGCTGCTGACTTGACAGTTGTCCAACAGACGGTTCGGGCTCCCTTCAACAAGGAGGGGAAGCCACAAACAGGCATGTTCGTAGAAAGTTAAGCAACTGCTATAACTGCACCCTTCAAAAGACTGAAGCAAAGCTCGGCCTAGACTTTGCAGGAGATTCTCAAGGAATCTCCTTAAAACAAAACCGCGTCCTTTCTATGGTTAAAACGTGCTCCTCTGTGCAGTAATTACACCTTAAATTGTTAAAAACGGTACATAAGATGAGAGGTATTAAATCATATCAGATGTAATTAAACAGAGGCTTGGGTTAGAATGGTCATAGAAGAGTGGTTGAAAGTACCCAGGATTTCTTTCCAACTCAGAACGCAAAATAATTTTATTGTGTATGCTTTTCTTGAAACCTGCTCCGCAATAAATTCATTATGCAATATTTTAAAGACATAAAGCAATCGTAGTTGTTGAAAAGAACAAATCTTAGGTCCAAAAAGGTGTTTGAGACGTTTTGGGTCAAATGTTTTCTATTTTGTTGGTCCAGAAAATGTTTTAGTCTATTCCCAGCAACAGAAACTAGAACTTTTTTTTAACTTGAGGTATTTAGCCAAGTTCAATGAAAGGCTGTTCCCAAGTCTGTTTTTAAATACAATGTTGCTTCGTATTTGTGCCCGTATGTGCTACGAAATTAAAATTACACAACAAAACATGGCTAATAACAAAAAATACTTTGTGTTGTAACCAACTTTTTCCATTTAAGAAGATATGTTTCTCATTGAAAATCTCATAATAAAAAAGTACAAAAAGTGTCTATCTGCATCAGTTCATTTGACGACAAAATTTGTACCATTCTTATACTGCGGTCAGGGGCCACACAAAATTATTCAAAGGGCCGCAAATAGCCCACGGACCACACTTTGGATCCCCCTGTCATGGACTTTTCAAGCAGAAAAGCATGTTTTCTGCTGTAAATATTGCAGATGTTCAGCTTTTTTTTTCATTGGCTGTCCAGGTCAATTTGTAACATCAGTGTGGATATTGTGCTTTGCAAACCTGAAAGCTGAGCATGGAAATTCATCAGTTTAGTTCCTGGTACCAGCTCCTGAGGTAACCACATCAATGTTGACTTCCACTGCACACAGAGCTATCCAGGCCATGGGCTGCACTTGTTTATGCGCTCTGTGTTGACCATTTAATCAACAGTTTCATGCATTAAAGCTGCGAGTCTTCATAGCCAACAAATTTCCGGCTTGAGTTGCAGTTTCCTGTATTTACACACAAGCTCGGCGAGTTTGTGGTCACTCCTCTCGGTGAATGAATGCACACATGCCTGATGCTCTGCAGACTGTCTCTCACCAGGTGTCACTGTGCAACAGTTTTAGATCGTGGCCAGGACCATCTTGAAATTCACACTTCTGTAGCCATTTAACCATCTGGCTAAATAAAGTCTGAGTAAAAATATGTCCGGAAATATTTTATAGTTTGACCTGGATTTCGAATGTGCCTTGCTGCTGTGGTGCTGTAGAAATTAAACGTGCATACTTATAAAATAATAAATAAAACTCATCCTGCATTGCAGTGTGTGTGTGTGTGTGTGTGTGTGTGATTGTGGGAGGGGGCGGGTATGTATAACAAGTTGCATAAGCTGATAGAGACGCTACACCCCCCTGAGTTTGAGCGGGTGGACTTGTTTATTGTGTCATCATCAAAGCCTTACAGGGACTTTATGTCAGAAATAAACAATAATGTTAAATATATCCACTAGATTCATAACATCCAACCTAAAACTATAGCTGACCTTCTTAAAAACACAATAACGTGAAGACTTAGCTAAAGTCTGACTACTTTCTGCATCTTGCACATTCCGTTCCTGAGACTCCGGGCTGCAGCGTAAAAAACTGCAGATGAGCTGCTTCCTGCCAAGGAAGGAATTTCAAAATAAAACCACAAATTTTACTTTAGATTAATACAATAAAAGACAATGTTACAAAGCGTAACTGAAACAGTCGAATGTTTTTTTAACCATTTATTCTAAACTAGGTTGCAGGTGTAGAAAGTTCAGGATAAAAAACAGACATCTTGCTTCTACGCCACACTCTTTGCTCATTCTGAGGGATTTCAAGGTGTTCCCAAGCTAAAAAAACTGTCCTTTTCTGGGTCTGGCCCAAGATCTCCCCCAGGGCCCAGTTGGACACCAGCAAAAACCTCCAAATTGGAAGAGCGCAGGAGGCCTCCTGCCATCTCAGCAGCATCTTTCGATGCAGAGGAGCAGTGGTTCTATTTCCCAAAATCACCAAAAAGATGACAGGGTTTCCCCACCCCTTCCCCCTTTAAAAGATCCAAAAAAACCCCGAGAAAAATCATTGAGGAACATGTTTAAGATGTCTCTATTTTTTAAGTATAGGTGTTTGACGACCACATCAAATTAGAGGAGATGTGCCACTACATCGCATACAAACTATATGCCAGTAGAATGGGGTCACACCACCAAATCAATTAATTCTGGTGTTACAATCACTTTCATGGCTGCAGGTGTATGAAGTTTGGTGTGGAGAAACCTGACTGGCCTGCACTGAGTCCTGACTTCAACCTTCTTGAACAGGCAGGGATAAAGTATCCTTCAATAAAAGTCCTGGATCCAGATGGGGCTCTACACCACCACCAAAATCTAATTATCTATTCATTCTTCTAATAGGCTCTTTGTCTGAAAATTAAATCAAAATCCATTCATAATTTTTTGGGATAGTTTGCAAACAGACAGACAAAAACATAACCTTCTCAGAGTTAATGAATCTAGGCTTATATACGTTTATCAGCCATTGAGGTAGACTAACGCTTCCATTCATATTTACAGAGCAATTTTGATCTTTGATTTGCTTTGACACCCTAGCAATCACAACCTCCACTTTCCAGCAGCTATCTCCTACTGTAAAAGCACAATACCTCACAGGACAGCTATTAGACCCACAATAGGTTCAGGGAACATACTATAGTCACTCAGCCCCTGAAACCACAGAGTGTAATTGGAAGCAGGTGAAATGCACTGAGACCCCACCCTTCAACCCATACTATACGACAACAACCTGAAAGCACTACAAGATAAAAAAAAAGTTTTCATGCTCTGTGACAACCCTAATTACCGTTAGCAATACAAGCTAAAAGGTATGCATTTCTAATCATTTTACACTGTCAAAGTGACCAGAGAACAGTGCTGTGTGGGGAGCTAATTTAATGAGGCACCACCTGTCAGAAGTGTTAGGAAATAATTTACAGCTATTCTACAGCTATCACTACCGGAAATCTACACATATTGGATTTTAAAGTCAGGCCCAGTGAGGAACCCCAGAGGTCTCCAAATATAAATTTCAACTTCCAAATGATATATTTCCAATCTGGAACCTAGAAACGTGTACATTTGAAACAGATTTCAGGACAAATAGATCAGGCATTGGCATTTAGAGTCAACATTTCATATGTTGTAGAAATTAGGCTTACAACATCTTTATGTGCCTTTTCTCTTTCTGAAATTCTCACATAAACAGTGACAGTTAATGCTCATGTTGGCTCTTGGCAGTACCTAATTTCATAAAAACGATAAAGTTATTGGGCCCTTTATTTTGAAACTACCTCACCGGAAATAGTACAATTTATGCCGGCCATCTTGACAGTGTTCACCACACTCGCTTGGACCGCGGCATTTTTTTTTTTACACGGCGGAAATGAGCCTCAAGTTCGTGGCTGAAAGTTTTCTTTTCCTCTTTTTTGTCGTGGAAGACCAGTCGCATGCAGACACAATGAGAGAGAAAGCGAGGGGCTTTTCCACGCGAGCCTTTCCCTTTGAAGTCCACGTCGATCTGCTCCTGCTCGGCGCTTAGATGCTACTTTAGATCCCTCTCAACACATTTCCGTTATGCGAAGTCCAACTTGGTGGTTAGTCGTCGTGCTGCGGTGGGTGCCCGTCCGAGATAACGGAGAACGTGAGTACGCATCGCAGATCTTTTCGACCTGTATCCACTTTGTTCCCCTCATACTGCAGCTACATGAGGAACTTTTACAGGTTGTTCAAAGTCCAAAATAACTAGCTGCTGCGGTTAGAGTGGCAGAGTTGAGAAAATGTCACTTATTATTTTTTTTTTAGGAAACATCGTACAGAAAATGTGCTCGCGTAGTGTTTAAAGGGTCTCCCTCTGCACGTTCCTGGTGTTACGCAGGTGGCTTTGGACAAAAATCAATATTTTATTTGTATTAGCTAGACATTTATGAATTAAAACTCCAGCTCTTTCAGTGCAGCGTTAATGTGTCAAAATAAAACGGTCATCTTGGAGCTACACTCTCTGGAAACACGTGTGCCTGTCGGTTTTCTAATTTAAAAAAAAATATGTTTTCACAAATATTTGGCGTAGAACTGTCTGCGGTCACCATGGTGATGACGCAACCCTGAAGTCTAGTGAATTATCGTGGATGTCCACCTGTCCAATGGTTTTCCCATTGTTATTTACATACTAAAATAAGATGCAGGCAGATCTTTTTTCTTGGAGGAGCATTTGGGGAAGCAGATTGTTCACTGTTGTGTCAGAACAATCAAAGCGGTGCTTTTTCTGGTGTGTGTTAAAGTCCATGTGTGTCTTCTTGCTGTATATGACTATACTTTTGACTGGCCTATTCCAAGGTTCAGATTTAGGTCAGGTCTTTTGTTTTCTTGTTTCTCGGGGATGGTTTAAAGTTTTGCTTTATGGCTGCTTTAAATCAAAATCCACTTGCCGGGTCATAAAGTCTAAATTAACAGGCTGTGTTTATTTTGGTGGAATTTTTCTTGCAGGGTTGAAAAACTTACTCTTTAGAAAATGCAAAAATGTACTAAAGTTTGTTTATTTTTACTTTAAATGAGACAACAGACCGACTGTTCTCTCTGGTTATCTGGAGTAACACAGGTGGTGTAACACAGAATTGCCCCTTCCTGACCTGTTGCTGCACACTGCTTGTTAGCTGGCAGAAAGAACGCTACTACACCAATCGCTTGCTTAGAAAAAGACCAATTTGGCTGTTTGGAAAAAGTTCTGGTCCCTAACAACATGAAAGTCATGGTGTGAGATCTAAAGAGACACCACACATCACTTTTGTCAATACTGTTTCGACATGCAGCCAACTGCAGGCTAGCTACCTAAGCAGATAAAGCTGATTTATATGGTAATAATAGCTTGTAATACACTATAAAGAGACAAAAAGGTTAACTATTCTGCTCAGTAAGTAATGGAAAAACACCAATACACATCGTGGACATCGTGGATTCTCAACCATTGCTTCAGTCTGTGTATGAAAATTAAACTCAAGAAATAAATGTTATAAATAAGATTATTGTCACTGTAATAATCTCTATAGTACATTATTTTAGCAGCAGTCAGAATAGTGTTTTCTGTTTTAAATCAAAACAATTAGATCATGTTATTCATTATTGCTCAGTATTCTTGTGTAGATACTGTATAAAAGTGTTATTTAAGTTTATTACACTGTTAGAACCTCACACCTGCCCATGCCTAACCATATGTTAGACTCTCTTATCTTATCCAATAGTATGCAAGCCCTACTTTGAACAGCCCTAGCACCAGATTTATTAGCTGTTACAAATCATACTTTGATTGTTATAGTTCATTTGATTAGAGGCCTAAATTTAAGTGCTGACATGCATATTACATAAACTGATGTGCAAAGCGTTTTTCATCTGATCTTCAAGAAAAATAACAAACACGATCAAACCGGATTGTTGATTGCTTGACATTTCTCTCAACACTTTTTGCTGCGAAATGATCTCTGCAGCTTAGAACACTTTGAAATGTGAAGATGGTAAATGCACGTCTGCGCGTTGCATCTTGATACCCCTTCCTCTTGCAATATGGCCACAAGTTGGTGCTTTAAAAGTCTGCAGTAAATAGTTGTTTACAAAGGCATGTTCACAGAGTTGAGGAAAGAAAGTAAAAAACTTCCAGATATTCATAATGTGGTGAACTGTTTGTCTTTATGTCCCTGCTGGATTAAACGATTCACTGAAAAACACTTATTTCTAGCTTTTATGTTGTTAATTGCTTATAGACGGTAATATTGACTGGAATTATGCTTCAAACTCAGTCGACAATCCCATTTTGATCTTGCATCTTATCATTATTGTCATCATGCTGACTTTCATACTAATTTGCCTTTTAAAATGAACCAGATGTTTTGAAACACTTGAAGAGAGGTACATTTACAGTTTGTAGTAATACCAGCGCCTGTCTGAGGTTTACATTTCTTTATGATTCAGTCATTTTGATACAACTGTTGGTCCCACCTTGAGTCGCTGAGCACAAAAGCGAGACAGAATTGCCCTCAGGGTGGGGAAGTAACGTCTACTAACAAGCTTTCAAGGTTTTTTTTTTCGCTGGCAGGTCTCTCTTTCTGAAACCCTAGAGAAAATCATATCTGTAATATTTTTTTGTTTAGTCATAAATGAATCTAAACATTTATGTTTTATAGATTTTGGATTTTTTAGCTCCTCGAGTATGCTCTTTACTGTGTACTGTGAGTTGCTCCGCCTGCCAACCGTACAGTAAAACCCTCAAAATATAATCACTACAATTAGATCAAATTTCATTTTCTTTCAATCAAAGCTTTTCCGAATGCTGTGGCACATTGCATTAACTCTGTTGTACATTCTTCCTGATATAAATATCCTGGGATTCTCCCCCAGACGGTGGCATGACACTTGATCAGTGGGGTTATAACAAGATTATCTTCAAATTGACAAGATTATTTGGTTAGCCACTTTGTGCACAGAGAAATTTCTTCGACAGAAGAAAAAACATGCAGCTTCTTGCAATTCAAAAAACTTTTTTTAAAGTTTTGTCTATTTGAGCCTCCTGCAACTTGGTCCCTCTGCTTGCATTCATGCACAAGCACAAACCATGCATTTCAGAAACACAAAACAGAAAAAGTGGCAGCCACTGTAACCCCGACTATCAGCTGCATATCAGACAAAGTCCTGGTTCTATCTCTCTAGCTGAGATGTTATCTCAGACATCGGCTCTTCCGTTTCCCTCGGGGGTTCTAAGAAATCCACTGGTGAGACCATGAGATAGAGCTGACCCACTGTGGCCTGGCAGGGAGGGGAAATGAGCATGAAAAGAGTCAATTAAGAAAGAGCGGAGCTAACTTGCAGGACAACTTGGCAGATACAGGGCAGATTCTACCAGAAGAGTAAAATCTAAAATAAAACACAGATGCATGCAAAGAAAGGGTGTCTTCTGGTGTCAGAATGCTTTTTTTTGTAACATGCATTCTTTTTCCAACGAGTATGCGTTTATTGCATCTGGCTTGCTTTGCTGTTAATGCCAAAAATATCAGCAGTTTAAGCCTGCAGTCTCCCTGAGTGTGCTTTACAAAACGAGTATTCTACTGAAGTTGGTGTATTTGCATGTGTTTACCTCAGTGCACCTCTGTTTGTTGTTGAAAGAATGTTGATTATAGGGTCTACTTGGCTGCAGCGTTGCAAGGATGTCGCTAAAAAACGTCAATGTGCTTGTAGACTGCAGAGTTCCTCCTCAAGTTGTGCAGCCGAACTCATGAAAAGAAAGCTGTATGCTTCAATGAATTTGTCCAGTCTCCAGGACTGCACGGTACGACGCTGACACAGTCTTTGAAATGTAATCAGTTAGTTTGATAACAAATTCAAAGTTTCAGGCAATTTTCAAACAAGATTGTGGATGAACATTCCTGTGAAGTGGAAATTTTATGAGCCAAACATGAAATCAGTTGAATGTAAAAGTAATGATAATGAAAATAACAGTTTCAACAGTGCATAGACATCCAAAATACGTCTTTTTGTTTGTTGTATTTAGCAGAAATGGGAGTCGAGCCTCAGCTGAAATGAAAGTAGGATCTCATTCTCACGCGAAAAAAGTTTACTCATACGCCGAATTTGCTATAGATGCAGAAAGGCACCGATCTTGGGTCGTTTGGTATTTTGCAAGAGCCAATGCTGAAACTCGGAACGGCTCCTCATTAGTCCCAGTGTGGAAAAGTTGCCTGAAATAGCCTTCCAGGAAGTCAGATGGCTGCAAATGATTCACAGCAGATCAGAGTGACTGAAGGAGTCAATTATCTCTCAGCCAAATCCCTTGACACACAGTCACAGTCACCCATGCACAGAATACGGCATTGAAGATTTTGAGTCTTGCCATGCATTTTACAAATCACAATGAATCAGAAACACATTACAAGCAGGGGATGACTCATTCATAAAGTTCTGACGTAGATGCCTGCTGCACTCTTCCTGGCTGAAACTCGAATGTTTGAATTGGCTGAAATGGTCTGATTTGACTCAGTCGAGTTATGAATGATGAGTTGTTGTTAGTTTCTCAGAAATGTAGCTCAGTGTTTAAAGGTTTCCAGTAAGGCGCTGAGGTGAGTTTTTGGTGTATTGAGAAATGTGCCTGAAATGCACCAAAAAGGGTTTACTTATTCAGTGAGCGCATATTGAATTTTCTTTAATGTTCATATCCCTCGTTGTTTATTTAGCAGTGAAGCAAAGTGTGTGTGGGCATGTAGACGTTTGAATGCACAGTTGCTTTTTCATTGGTGCTGCAGTGCAATGGTGACCACTGTATGGTCCAAATGTGAAAACTCTGAGATTTTCATGTTTTTATTAGATTTTTTTTATGTGCTAACAAGGTCCTGGATTTGAATCCCACCCGGGCCCTTTGTTTGTGGAGAGGTGTGTAGGTCCTCACTGTGCATACCTGGGTTCTTACTGGGTACTCCAGCTTCCTGCCAGCATCCAAAAGCAATTGTAGCTGAACTGGTCACTCTAAATTGCCATTAGGTGTGAGTGTGTTCATGCAAGTTGCCATGTGATGGCAACCACTGGAGAAAGTAGTCCAAGTGCCCCCCTGCAACTCTGCAAGGATTAGGTGAAAATAGAATAAGAAACTATTTAGCAATTTTCTAAACATCTCCATATAGGTTTTAAAGGTTTTTCTGTCTGCAGCAAGAAGGTCCCAAATATGAATCCTGGACCGGGGTCTTTCTGCATGGAGGATGCATGTTCTACACACATGCATGCATGAGTTCTTCCCAGGTACTCCAGCTTCCTCCCACAGTTCAAATACATGACTGCTAGGTTAATTGGTCTCTGTAGATTGCCTTTAGTTAGGAGTGTGTGTGTGTATGATTGTTTATCCGCGACCTGTCTAGGATGTACCTAGCCTCTGACCCAATGACACCAGCACCTGACCCGCCCCATGTCCATGGAAGGATAAGCGGGTATACACAATGGATGGATAAATCGATGTTCTTTCCTAAAAGTGTCTTTTTTCACATTCGTCAGAAAATAACCCACAGATAGCATGTATAGAGGATGTCCGTGTCTTTAACTTTTTTAAGGGGGGGTGTTTACAGTTCTGCAGTATCGCTAGAGATCGGTTTGATTGATGTGCTGCAACAAAATCGTGCAAAGTTGCACAAAAGTTACTGAATGAAAACGTTCTCAGCTTCAGCTTGAAATACCTGGTTCTGCTTTTGCAACTTTTTCACACCCAACTCCAGTTTATTTCTGAAGCATGTTTAAAGTGTTGTTTAAAAGTGTAAAAGACATAAAACCAAGACTTATGCACAGACAAAGAAAGCATGGAGGTAAGGAAGGAAAAACTCAATGTAAGAGAAATATTAAAGAAATGTACCAACTTGCAGTGTGCTGAAGGCTGCTGGGAACATTTAAAAACAGGAAGTGAAGATGCCTGTCTAATATGTGGCCGTCATGAATGAAAGAGCTGATCATTGCCAATAGATCCTTTTTTGCATTTCAAGTGGGTGTATAACAGTTAACATCATGGTGTCAGTGAGCTCTATCTTGTTTGTCATCCTGTAGTTTCGCCTCTTTTACTCATCCTGCAGAAGAAGAGCAACACGAGCCGTAAAAACAGGCATTAAACGGCTGCTCTCCGTTTGTGTTTTTCTGGTATTTGCTCATAAACGAATGAATTTTGACTCCCATACACTGATTTTCTTTGCCCTGTCTCCCTTTAAGTTACTGTATGTTAAACCAAATGTGATTGTGAGCAGTTGTAGTTTGGCAGCTCTGAGGCCTGGAGGTGTTTTTACTCCTCTCATTTTTCACACATCAAGTTCGTGCAGCCAAAACTAAAAGCTTTCCATTCAGCGTTTCCATGTAATTTTGTGAGCCATCTACTCATAACACTAACTGGACATGTCAAAGTCTGTCTCTGCGTGATAATACATGCCATGCAGACTTCACATGCATAGTTTGTTTCATTACAGCTGCCGAGCATGCTGGGAAAACACAAATTACAATTTAGCTTAAATACAAACAGTTTTTCTTATTAGGTGACTGTTTTCGATTCGTGCAATAGAAGAATACTTTATCAAAAAAGCCGGCTCCTTAGCTTTGCTGCTACCTTTCCGAGCCGTTTCCCCTCCGTCCTTTCCCACGCCGCAGGAAATGGCCAGAAAGTGGCTCTGACTTTATTTCTGTGTGTCTTAAGAATAGCTGCATTGTGTTATTGTTGTGGGAATACAGCAGAGAGCTAGGGAATATGTTACCCCAAACAAAAGCTCTGTGTGTTTGGGGGGCGTGGGGGTGTTTTGTCTATACATGCAACAATAAACAAGAGGTGGAATACAAAGAATCCAGGTTAATTTGCCCATTATCCAATTGTATGTGTTGCCATTTCTCCGCTTCCTGCTTCCATTTCATGCCCATGTGCTTAAACCACTGGTTATTTTTCATTGTGCACTACTATTTGGATGCAATATCAAGATCAGTGGTCATAAAAATGCTCAAATCTCACATGTAGCTTAATTGAATTTTAGAAGTATTATCTCTATTTCCATTTATACTGGTTTTATCCCCAGTTTGGGCCTGTTGACACTTAGATTTGACAGGTTATCAAGGCAAATTATCTCTAAATGACTCACTGCTGATAGATATTATATGTTGAAGTCGTTTGATATGTTATATAGAGTAGAATATAGAAAGTGGGTATAAAACTTCCCCCTGGGCGGGTATGGTTGGTACAAGGCATTTCATGGGAAACGGCACCTTTTTGCATCTAAAAAAGCTTGGTATGAATCTGCAACAGTTAAAAATGGTAAAAAGGCAAAGCGACTAGCAGCCAAATATGAGAGATAAGTGTTGAACTTTTTGGTTTCTGTCTGCAGCACCAAGAAGCAAACAGTTTTTTAAATGTGGGTTTTTTAATCTTTGGTGCAGTGTTTAAGGTACCCACTGTGAGTGCAAAACAAAGAACTGAAGCTTTCTGAGGGGTCTTGTAGTCTACCAGTATTATGCTGTTACGTTTCAGAAGTGGGTTTACACAAACAGATCTTTTTTACGTCTTTATAAGATCAAGTGCATCTACAGCAAGCTATGAATATAAAACGGGGAGAAGCTGTCATTGCGACCTCAATCAGCTGATGCTTTCCTCTGGTTGTGGGAACTCAGGCCTAAAGTCATCTCATGTTTCAGCGCTGTTTGCTCCATTACACCACCACCTTCAATTATGTAAGGTGCGCGTGTCTGACTTTCTGCTCTGTTTGCCATCAAAGCTCTTTCACATCTCACTTCACGCAAACAGGAACACCGAGCGTCAGGCCCATCCCGAGCCTGCAACAACTGCAAGTCTTTTACCCGTCGACCTCCGCGGTCTTGCAGCCAATCAGTCAGCCAACGATTTGTAAAAGAAAACACTTGTACAGGTAATGTCAGGCTGTTCCACTTTTGTTCGTGGCGCCGCAGCGTTTTCCACTCAAGTATGAAAAATGAAGTGAAAAGAGTGAGGAGAAAGGTCACATCATGTCAATTCATGTTAACTGGTGTGTTGGCTCCCAGTGAGGCCCTTCAGCCTGATGAGACAATGCTGAATAGTGGCTGTTGTGGAGAAGATTCCTGGCATTTTTTTCTGAGGAGAAAAGTCGAATAATACCGGATTGTTTGGACAGACTGCATAGGACTCTATTGTTTCTGCAGTTATGTTTCTTAAAGATTAATTTTAAGTTTTTTAGAATGATTTGTTCTTATTTTAAATTGTATCTTCTTGTTTTATTATTGTTGTATTGATATAAATGTTTTTTTAGTTTACTTCAGCGCCAGGCTTTGGTTCAACTTGCTTGGTGTCAAATTTGTTTTAGAAACTAATGGACATTAACAATGAACTAAAATAATAACAATTACTGATATTAATAAACGGCTTTATAGTTTTGAGTCTCTGACATAATGACCATAAATAGTACTCACCTAGTTATAGTTAATGGCTTAATGTCGCCCAAGTCCATTCCTCCGGAGCCGTTATCCTGCAGCTTTTAGATCCTTCCCTGAATCAAATAAATGGTTCGTTTGCAGGCCTCTGCAGAGCTGAAACCTGATGAGGGAATTCAGTCATTTGAGTCAGGGATGCATCTAAAGGTCGCAGGAGCTCTGGAGGACTGGACTTGGGCACCCCTAACGCAGCCCAGTGAATTCATCTACATGGTTGAAATGTTGGCCCTCTGTTGAAATATCCCAGGAGCCACACAAATGATATAGACCAACAAGATCCGTGTGTTTCATTTTTGAACAAACTCCTTTTGCAAGAAGGGGACAACCTTAAGGTTGTATTGACACATTCTTCTAACCTCACCTGGTGGCGACATTTTTTTGTTACTTCTCTAAGGAACTAATCCAAATTGGTTGATTCATTAACGCATCTACTTTAGTCTTAGTCAGAATGTTATCTTAAAAGTGGGTGTGATGTGTCGGGGTATCTGGATGTTTTACAGGGGCTCCAAAGGGACCAAATGAGCATGATTCTAAGAAAGCCTCTTTGGTCCAGTTCTTAAACTCAACATGAACTCAATCCTTGTGATGCATTGAGTTCTGACACCTGTTTTTGCTATATTTTCACACGGCTTGATGTAATTTCCAGTATTTTGGATTGGTACTTAACTCTAAACATATAAAAGCCACACAGTTGTAAACTTTTTGAAAAATAGCATGTGGATGTCAGTTCTTTTGTCTGCACGGCGCAGGTGGTACCACTGTTACCTTGCAGAAAGAAGGTCCTGGAGTTGACTCCCGGCGGGGGTCTTTCTGCATGGAGTCGCATGTTCTCCCCGTGCCTGCGTAGGTTCTCACCAGGTACTCTGGCTTCCTCCCACAGTCCAAAAACATGACGGTTAGGCAAATTGGTCTCTCTAAATTGCCCTTAGGCGTGAATGGGTGAATGCATGGTTGTTTGTCCTGTATGTCTTAGCGGAGACAAAACTCCTTAAACAAACTTATATGGGCTGAGGTGCGAGGGCTCAGTGTTTGCAGCTTTGATTGAATTCCTAATGTCGTATGTGCTACATGCTGCCATTTATTATAATCGTCTCGTTAACTAAACTATTGCATTTTTAAATAATCCATTAAGCTTGAGAAACCTGTTTGTATAATCCAAAAGATTGGAAAATACCAGTGCCTTGATAAAAAGACACGTTGGTCACACGTTGCAACTTGTTTTCTACATCCAGAAATTTTCTCCACCTGTTTGACCTTTGAATTGTCGCAGGGGGTCAGCGGGCGAGAGAAGGGGTCACCAGTCCATCACTGGGCAACACAGAGAAACACAGGACAGACAACCATGCATGAACACTCTTGTACCTAAGGGCACTTTATAGTGACCAATATAGCTGAGTTGCATGCTCTGGGGAAAATTTGCAACTCAGCACATTAATACCCTGGTGGGTATTTAAACGCAGGACCTTCTTGCTGCAAGGCAACAGTGCAGCCCGCTGCAACTACTCCTCCTACTGAGACTTGTTCACCTAACTTATTTCTGTAGCGACCACATGCCTGCCTTTTTAGGTTTTTAATCTTTCTTTTCATAACTTTGCTCATGGCACTTTGGTATTCAGGGATCGGTTAGGTTTTCTGTTTATATAAGTGCTGTCCCATGCACTGTTGTTACTCTTTAGTCATTCCCGTACGTAGAGCATTTGCAGTACTTTTCCAAGACATAGTGTCAGAGTTTTGGCATCTGTTACTCCGACCTGATTTATGCCAGATTCATGAAAAGCTGGGGATATGAATGCAGATTTGAAATGTTTGAGATTAGAACTCCACGACATATTGGGTTTCAGTGTTTGTTAGGCTGTTATATTTCAGGTACCATGCATTGAAACAGGGTTCTCGCCAGCGCATTTCAGCGTAGCGGGCTGCTACGCCAAAAGTTGCCACCGCTACGCTGAAATTAGGCCGATATGCTCATTTTTTATGAGCGTATTGACTGACATTTGGGGTCCCTCCGTGTGGTTTTTATGTCGGCCATAGCGCATGCGTGAGTCTGTTCCCACTTCATTTCACCCTATGACCTTGTGAACCGCTAAATTTTATGTTTTTCAAATATAGTGCAACCCTATTTAGAACCCTAATCTCTGCTTCAGCAGCCAGTTAGCTTAGCACAATAGTCATTAACCCCATGCATATAAACTGGTTAGATGAGGTTAAGCTTTTTGCATAAAAACAGGGCAGTAAAGCTTGCTTTACCGTGTTATTTTTGCAGACTACGCCTTAGATGGACCTTAAAACAACAGTCCATCTGTGTTAGCTTTAATAAAAAAAGCTAAAGTCAAACAAGATCTTCTAAATATTAATGAATCTTTTAGGGTTTTAGTTGGGTTATTATCCCAGATGTTGTTCTGCCCTTTGCAAGGGGAAGCGGTTGATTTAATGTTTTCATATAATAATCCTTCCACACTGTCTTTATTATTACAGTGAACAAATGTAACAGGAGGAGTTTTTACAAGCAGTACTTGTTTTTATAACGTTCAGCACAAAAGATCTTCCTTTAGCGGCTCTTGAATCATCTCCCCGGCCCTGACTCGACAGCGCAGTCTGGTGTGCTCTGTATGAGTGTGTGCACTGGTTGCTGCTTGCCAGGGCAGGGCAGGGCTTCCTGTTTCTGTGATTGCTGCCCAGAAAGAGCAGAGTCGAGATCTTTTAGTCTCTGTTCCTCTCTTGCTCTGCCACCTGGACCTTTACCCGCAAACTTGGCGCCATCTCCGCTCCGCTGTCGGCTCCTTGCCTGCCTCTTATTCTTACTTCCTGCCTGCCCTCTCATTATTTCTATCTGTCCTTGTGATTTTTGTTCCTCCGTCTCCTCCTCTTCCTTTTCATGCTTAATATCCCCCTCTCCTTCCAGACGTTTTCTTTTTTTGTCTTTGAACAGCTCCCACTCTGACACAATCACCAGCTCTCTCCCTTCTCTGTAAATTTATCCACAGCTCTGATTCATTTTGTGATTCACAGACTGAAAATTCAGAGGCGCTAATAAAATTTTCTTTTTGATCCAGTGCCTGTGATGCACATGTTACTGCATTTTCTAAAATGATTATTCCCCCCCCTCCCCCGCCCCCAGTTTTTTTTAGGGAAAAAACTGGAGCATTTGATGTCTAAGCGGGCCTTGATGCCATGCAGATTAATTGAGTCACATGCAACAGATTGAATCCGGCCGATCGCTGTAACAAGGCCGGAGCTATAAAAAGGTCAGACGGATGTGGCTTGTTGTAAATTGCATTTTACCTAATGAATGATCTCAATTAGGAGCACATCCCATTTTGGCAGAAGTGAACAACCAAACAGTGCTCTCTGAGATGCAAGCTGGGTCTTTGAGATTAGTTTTTGTCTTAGAGGGGAAAAAGGGGGAGAAATCCTTATACTGCTTTGTAAAATGTAGAAATACTTGTTTATTACACTGCTTGAACTTTCACTGTTCCTAATAAATTCATCCATCCATCCATCCATTCATCCATCCATCCGATTTTCTGTCCTAAACCATGACCCTTATTCGTGTTTCCCTGTATTGGGTTGCTCAGAATTGCATGTTGCATCAGCTTTTGATCACTTTTGTCAAAGGTACCATTTTGTTTATCTCACCATAGTCCCAAGGCAGCCTTGAAAGGTCTGGAATTGATTTAAAACCTTTTCCAAACCTGGATAAGCATTGAGGAAAAGAAGAACGTTTCCAGACTTCATTCCATCGCCTCAGAGAAAATAAATATTTTGAAAAATATTAACCTTTTACATTGATTTATGTGTAAATGACAACCTTTTATAATCAATTTGGTGTATCACAACTTAAGATCTTATCCAGCCCAAAGATAATTTTGTTGTTTGAAGAAAGGTCAGGGGTTGAAACAGAATCTGTTGTTCTCAGGCTGGGTTTGCCTTCCGGTCTTATTTTTTTAGACTTTCTTGCAATCAAACACATATAAAAATAAAACAGCAATCACAGATCTCAAAATATGATAAAAAAAATCTACATATGATGAAAGCTAATCTAGGGCTTGCAAGTCTGAAGGCTGTAGATCTGACTTGCCTTAAAAGCTGTGAAATAGCCCTTTACCCCTATTCTGAAAACCAACTGTGTTGTTCCCTAATTCGTAAAACACAAAGATATTCAAACCCCATCAGTAAAATGTTAGAATTAGTACAGTACAGTTAATGAAAACATTGATGAAAAACATGAAAATGTATGAAAATTTGTAGGGAACCGGCTATTGATCATATCTATGTGTTTGTCCATGCAAAAAAAACAATCCTATTAATAAAAATAGGTTTTGTACTTGTGAAAATGTACAACAAATACTTCTTCATCATGATGATGTTATTGATCTAATAACAGTTTTGGCAACATTTAAAGAGATTACAGACACCAGGTCTGGCAAGTTGAAACTGGACCATTTATAAAGCAGACCTTAAAGTTTAACTCAATATAACCATCATGAAATATTCAACATTTTGCTAAAACAGATGGAGGATAATCAAAGTTATCATTAATCCAACACAGAAGCAGCTACCTTTGTATTGGTAATTTTGAGAACACTGCAGTGAATTTGAAAATTAAGCCATCATAGGTATAAAAGAAGTATTTTGTTGTGCAGATTAATAGAAATATGCTTATATACCTGAACAAAGTTGAGTAATTTAATTCTTTTGCATTATTATGAGAAACAATGCATCACAAGCTGCTTCTGCATGACACTCAGCATGCAGTCATGATCTATGAATACTTGACCTGAAAGCTCAGAGACCACGAGTGTGTGTGTGTGTGTGTGTGTGTGTGTGTGTACGCTCGCTGCATCAAACAAGCTGTTCCCAACCGAGGACGACAGGGAGCACGCAGTGGTGTGTGAGAGCTGATACCGGGTTTTGCAGATATAAATAGGACCTCCCTGCAGTTGGGCTTCCACCAGTCGCACTGATAATGATCTGTGTTGTGTAAGCCTCAGTCTTTGTGGACTTTAACTTATTGCTTTTTCCATTAAATAAGTGAAATTTCCTTCCTGCTGTCGTATTTGGTCAATGCTACGGTCCGAGACGGTACTGGATGCATTCACCTGCTGCCAGGCTCTGTTCCCAGTGAGCCGCAGCCAGAATGATAGAACCTCTAATCATGCGCACCGTCACACGATTGTCACACCAGTATGTTCTGAGACCGATTCAAGGTTTCTATTGCAAATCATTTCTGCGTGCTGACGTGTGGAGGGGTTCCTCATGCGTACGAGATCAGTTCAGGCGTGTTTCACAAATCCTGTTCTTTCCAGCTTGATAAAAATCAGGTTCTGATTAGAAAAATTTAATCGCCGGCATGATGATTTAATTTTTGATTACAATGACTTTTTTAAGTACTTTTAGTTGGGCTGTGAGATATGAGGAGAGCATGCAACTGGGAAGCAATTCTTCTTCTTCTTTTCTAACACCTTAACGTCCCCACCACTAGCTGTGAGGTTTGGGATCCTGGCTACTACAGTCTGTCGTGGGTGTGGACATCAAGGGCAGCAAAAGTCCAATTTGGCCAAAAATAATATTTGCATGCAATTATTGTGGCCTATGAAATAATGCCTCCAAGAAGTCCTTTGGGATTGCAGTGGTGCAAACATTGATATTTGTACTATAAAAAGAAGTGAACTGGTATGCTATGGTTTAGGCGGGTTTGTCTAGTTTGAAGGGACAAAATGGCCTCACTTGGGTATGAAATGAGGGTACGAAAGGGCAAATTGGACCAGCGCTGTTCTGTCTCTGGAACAGCAGAGGTTGGGCTCCTGAATCATTCCTTTCAAAGTCAGACTGCGTTTATTTTTTCTCGCCTAGAGAACTGTGGCAGATTTCAGTGTTAGGCAGCTTTTCCACAGGTTGATCCATGCAGCAGTTTCTTTGGCTCCTCGTGGCGTCCATGGTGCAGGAAGACAGAGCCAGATTTCTCTAAATGACATGAAAGACGTGATCAGTGTGGTAGCGACGTAGAGGAACAGAAGATGAGGGTGAAAGAAAGGAAGGAATGCTTAGCTATTGACTCATGTCCTGCTGGATTGTTTTCCAGTTTCATATGTTTAAACTTGCCTATGTAGTTTTATTCTGTCATCTCCAGCTGAATGTTGATTCACAGAACCATAATACAGTACCAACGTAAGGTTAGACTTCCTGGATAATAGCAGAGAAAGAATAACAAAGCTGTTTTAGCCTTTTTTGTTCTCCCTGCGGCCCTTAGTCGAGGTAAAGATAAAGGGAAGCGAGGATCCGCACACATCTGGCGATCCTCATGCCAGAGAACTGAGAAGATGAAAAGAAAAGGAAAACCCTGGGAACAGAGACGGGCTGAGCCCCCTGAGGGATACGGCGAGAGGAAGTGTGTTTCTGTGCACGAGCGTGTGTGCATGTTCTGTAGTCGACCAATGCTGAGTCATCCCTGGGCTGGCCTGGCAGATAGAAACAAGCTCCTGGGGGGGGGGGGCGGCTAGAGGGGGACGCACGGGGGGCACGCACTGAGCATGCTCTGAAAACTACAGGAAGGGAATTAGTTGTTGTGACAGGACACATCCAGGAACCGTAGTGACGCAATGTTTCACGATGCCAAGTTTGCACAGCCTCATTGACGCACGTGTCCCTAGGTGGATTTGGCGACACTCGAGGAAAACTTTGCAGTTTTATTATAAGACTTTAACCAAAGATTTTACAAGTTTTTGACTGTGAATGTTGCCACTCGGGCCAGGCACAGAGATCAGCCACAAGATAACGAGACAAGCTGCTCCATGTTTGTCTGGACCACAACGACTCCCCCCCACTACCACCTCTCCCTCCCCTCCTGTTTGTTGTGGTTTTCTGTGATCTGTTGGACCATAGTCTTTAACCCCCCGCCCCCATCTTCACTCATACTATCCTGAACACACATGAATGCTTCCTGCATTTAAAATACAGCCTTCTCTGCTTTACTGGAGGAAATGGTATGTACTCTTGGCACGTAATGAAGTCGGGGGGGACAGTAATGAATCCTTTTCAGCTGTAAGTGTGTTCTGATGTTCCCTGGAAGATGGCAAAAAGAAAATTCAGGGTCTGTTTTGTAGTTTTTGGACCGGATCGCCCCCTTGCCCCCCTTATCATTAAAACAATATTTCATCTTCTCATGCGGCCAAAGAAATTACTAAGTCCTGTTCAAATAACGCCACATAAGAAAACATCTGGCTCAAGCTGGATTTATGTCTGTTCATAAGTCAGGAGCAGGTGCTGTAGGGGAAATCAGGACTCTTAGACTCTCGTCATAATAGTAATCAGTTAAGAAAAAACGAATGTTGATTTTTCACCGTACTTCTCTCTTTAGAAAGGCCTGGAAGCTGTTTAATAAAAACAGGAAGCAACTTTGAGAATAAAAATCCTTACAGATTCATGTTAGAACCACCTTTAGCTGCAGTTTTACAGATCTAGAGACTGAATTTTTTTACTAAATGTTCTTTGCTAGATAGCACAAGCTCAGTCAGGATTAGATCTTAATCATTCCATTGTAGCTTTGGCTGTATATTTAGGGTCGTTGTCCTGCTATAAGCAGAACCTCGGCCACCAGTTTCAATTCTTTTGCAGCCTCAGACTGGTTTTATTTCCTGTATTTCCTGTATCAACTCTGTACAGGCTCCCCTGTCCCTGTTGAAGAGAAGCATCCCCACAGCATGATGCAGCCACCATCATGTGTCACCATTTGGATGTTATGTTCAGTGTATGGTGCAGTGCTGGTTTTCTATGTAGGTCAAACGTTCGATTCTGGTTTCGTCTGTGCGGAGCACCTTCTTCCACACCTTCCACCCTACATGGCTTTTTGCATATTACAAATAGTACGCCTTCTGGCATTCTTACAACAGCGTTTTTTTATGTAGAGGCCAGATTTATGGAGGGACAACTAACAGTGGTCCTGTTGACAGATTGTCCCACCTAAGTTTCTGGATGCTTATCTGATCAATTTAGGTTCACGGCCTTGCCTTGGTAGGTTTGCAGTTGGGCCACACTGGATGGTTGAACAGGGCTCTCTGAGATGTTCAAAGCCAGTTTAAAATTCAGCCTGTTGGAGGGAGATGGAGTCTCACAGCAGTAGACGCCCACATGGTTTGTAGTAGTGCCATACTCTTCCCATTCTTGGATGATGGACTCACCTGTGACATGTTCAACACTTAGGATCTTGTTTTATAACCAAAACCTTCTTTATAGTTCGCTACAAATTTATCCCTTACCAGTCTGCTGTGTTCCTTGGTCTTCATGATGCTGTTTGTTCACTAACATTCTCTAACAAGCCTCGAAGGCCTTTACAGAACATCTGGATTTACACTGAGATGAATTAAATGCAGAAGTGCTCTGTTTACGGATTAAATGATTTCTAAAGGCAGCTGCTTGCACTGGATTTTATTTAACTTTTTTTAATGTGTTTAAAATAAAGCAGAAAACCATGTAGGGCTGAACAATATTAGGAAAAAATGTGATATCCGATTATATTGGTAACGACGTGACTTCCGATACATATATAAGTAATTAAAACGTGTTAATGTCTTGCATGCATAGACCCCTAATAATGATTACTCAGTGCAGCTACTGGAGCAGCTTAGTTGCAGATTCTAAATGACTTGACTGCTTTACCATCTAAAACTTTTTCTGCTGCATTAAACAACAAGTATACCAAAATATAACTAAACTAAATATATTACAGGTAAATTAGAAGAGAAATGTGTGTGATATAGTGCAGGCCTTCACAGTTACGTGGTGCTTCTATAATGTAAAATCCCAATAAACACATCAAAGTTTGTGGTGGTGACACGAAATAGTGAGTAAAGGTTCAGGGAGTATGAAAACTTTTGCCATAGTTTGTCTAAGTAAACAATGTTGTACTAAAAGATCAGTTTTAGCATATTAAGTATTATTGAAAGATATAAAAAGAATGCAGTAAATTAACGTAGTAGCTTATTAGTAGCTTAGTAGTCTGTAAAGTAAACTTGGATGTATTCTAAAGAGGTTCACATCAGACTCTTTAAATGGCTTTAGTTTCTATCATGGTTCTGATGTCTTCTGCTTTAAGGAAACAATGACACATTGGGAGGTGAGAAAGCAGAAGGAAGACTGAAACGGGTCACATGTAAATACAGAAACACACAGATGGTTCTGCGTGCAGTGTGGTTGATTGAGAAGTTTTGAACTGTACTTCCTCAGTCGGGGACCTCATTCATTGTCTGTCTGGCCTATTACTATCAATTATTTCAAACTATTTAGTCAACACAGTTGAGAGCTCGTTTAATAGTCCCATATTGAACTTTCCGAATTTTCCTCATCCTAAAACAGTAATCTATATATATAGATGCTGTGTTTTCCAGTTTTCATTCATTCAGCTGGTTCTCCACCAAGTGAAGGGTAATACACGGCCCTTTGAGTGAACCTTGGCCATCCTTATCTACAAGAATAATACTAAAAGGGTCGATTGACTGAGATATTTTTGGAGGCCCTTGTAATCCAGTTAGTGGTTCTGAAAGACTGAGCACTGATAAAATCAACCGGTGTGGCTGCAATTACTCATTTACTTTTTAGTGTGCTGGTTAGTGTACACCATCCACCATTACACAGATTTAATTATATTTTGTTCTAAACTGCCGGGCTTGTAAAATGTATTTGCCCCCTTACAGATTCCTGTTGTTTTTGCTTTTTTGTCACACTTGAAAGTTTGAATTTGGCCCTTTGTGGAAAGTAACGTCTGACACAAAGGTAAAGAGAGGAACTCACTAAAACAGAACCTGCCTGACAACATGAAGTAGGCTAAAAGATTTCAAAACGCAGCACATCATGCGTCGATCCAAAGAAGGTCAAGAACTGATGAGAAACAAAGCTACTGAAATCTATCTGTAAGAAAGTCATTTCTAGGGCTTTGGGACAGTGAACCACAGTGAGAGCCATTATCCACAAATAATGCAAACATGGAACCTTCCCGGCCTACTAAAATTACCTTCATAGCACCAAGAACAACATCTAAGGCATTGCAGAACTCACTTGCTGCAGTTAAAGGTCAACGTTGTTGACTTGACTATGAATTCTGCCCTATTGCAAAAAATCCTGAAGGAGATTGTTCGCCCATCAGTTCGTGACTCCAGCTCCCATTTTAGTCGCCTACTCAAAGTCTGGACTTGAATAGATTAATATGCTGTGGCATGACCTGAAACAGTCTGTTCATGCTTGATAGCCCTCCAGTTTGGCTGAATTAAAACAATTATGCAAAGACGAGTGGGCAAAACCAGTTGATATGTTTAGAAGGCAAATAGTTTCTTCACATAGCTTCTGGTTTGTTTGACAAGCTTTCAATTCGTCACTTGAAACGTGATTTTTCGCATCTTTTTTGCAGCTCTAGTGTTGAAACTAGTAGTTTATGTTGTTTTTCCAAAGTAGGCAGTCAGGAAGTGGGGTGGAGAGATGGGCAAGACGTCTAAAATTAGTTTGGCGATCTGAAACATTTAAATGTGACATTAAAAGCAGAAACAGAAGAAATCTGTACAGGGGAAAACTCTTTTTCACAGGCCCCTTATTTATGTGCTTCAAATTGACCTCCAGATGTTCTCAAGTAAATCATTTTTCTTTTTCTCTCCCCCTCAACCTGTTCTGTCTGTCAGCAGTGATTCCCTGCCAGTTTGGTTACTGCAATGAATGGTAACACTATCCATCCAGCCAACACCACTTCTGCAGGAGGAGGTCCAAGTGTAGCGGCGCCACCGAGAGGCTGGTGGGAGTTCTGCGAGCTGCATGCCATCGCAACAGCACGACAGCTGGCTGGACATTACCGGAGCTTTGCCAGTGAGCGCCCGCAGCATGAGCTGGTCTCGCCAGAAACCTTTTCCAAGCACTTCACCGACCTCTTCCAGCATCACTTCTGCTGTGAAGTCGACAAAGATGGCAGTCCACTCAGCCAGAGCCCATGCCCGATTGCCTCCGGTAGTGCCACCGCCACAGCTCCTTCCACTTCTTCTTCCTCGCCGCACGCCTTGATCAGCCGGTTGCGTATCTCATCCCTTTCGCAGGACTATCGGGAAGCGGGGCGGCCGACCGGAGGAGCCGCGTCAATATCTGTGGTACCAAAAGTGGAGCCAGTGGTGGTGCGTCAGGAGCAGGAGCAGCCGCTGAGATGTGCTGCAAGAAACTCCTTTTCAGGGTCTCGTAGCATCGGCGGCGGGTCGCTGCTCTTTCAAAGCCACAGCTGTGACGAGATCTCTGGCACTGATCGCTATCAGCCATCTGAGCGGCACTCCTCGGACTCCTTGGTGTCAAATTCTGGACACAGCGACGTCACGCATTTTCCTGTCAGCCAGATCCAAAGGACAGTACGACGGATTTTCCAGAAACAGCATTCCCACAGCTCCCACTCATCCCAGGACCTGTCTCCTACCAATCCTAACCCTACCACCATCACCACCAATAACAGTCTTCCAAACAATGGTGACAGAGTGGAGGAAGGCTCATCCTCTTTCTCCCACTTGTCCTCTTTTCAGAACCCGGAGGCCACCGTCCCAGCCGCCTTACATCGGCCCAGAGTGGTCTCACACCTCCTGGAGGGTTTTCGTTGGCTACGCAGCAAAAGCATGAGGCTCAGGAGGCTGGAAGTGAGCGGCTGCTGCAAAGAGGGCCAGCTCAAGTACGTGTTGGTGGATGACACTATCTCGGACTCTCAGCCCCACTGGCAACGCTGCCGCCTGCTGGTCAGGAGGATCAGAGACACTCAAAGTGAAGTGGGTAGAGCAGGAAGCGAGAGGTACCAGCTGGAGCTGTATGATCCCACAAAGGTAGGATTTACATTCCCAACCACCTTTTATATGTCTGTCTTCACCACACGATATATGCTGCCTTTGGATAGGACTTGCTATTAAATTTGTCGCATTTTGTCACGTTACAACTCTATATATTATATTTCATGGTGACTTGATGTGACAGAGCCACATTAAGTAGTGTAGATTTTGTATTGGATGGAAAAATTAAACATGGTTTTTATCGGAAAAGTTTGGTGTTCACCTATATTTTATACTTTGTGGAACCGCCCCGGTCTTTGGGGATCTGTCTCCATCAGCTTTGCACATCTAGAGACTGAATTGTTTTTTCTTTCTTCATAAAATGGCTCACGCTCAGCCAGAGTTGATAGAGAGCATCTTTAAACATCAATTTTCAAGATTGCTGCCACCACGTCATTTTACCTCCCTGATCTGTCTGTGTTCCACGGCCTTCACAGGGCCATTTGTTCTCCAGTGTTATGTAATGAGGTGACCTTTGAAGGCAATTAATTAATTTATTTATTTTTTATTTTTTATTTTAAGGGTTAACTGAGTAAAAGGGATGAAAATATAAATGCACTCCACACTTTTAAGACTTTTTACCTGGAAAAGAAAAACATGTCTCCGTTTTCCTTCCACTTTACAATTATGTGCCACACAAATAAAATCCCAACAATGACAACATGTAACATGACAAACTTTTTAAAAGGTTAAAAGGGTATAAAAGGTTTTAGAATGGACCCTACGCTAAGTTAAAAAGCCTAAAAACAAATATTCTCACACAACTATATTTTCTTAGCTCGTTGGTTGAAGACGTGAGGTTTCCACGTTTCACAGTTTTCCTCTGAAAACATGAGATGTGAAAGTGTTTTGGGCTGCGGTCAGTGGCTCTAAAGCAATCAGCAATGCCTTGTAATTTACAGTAAAACCTTTTATGAAAATGATGGAAGGCGCCTGGCAGTGTTGCCAGGAAATCCCACTTCTGCAATCACATGATCCGTTTTCATTGACATGCATGTTGAGGTTTTCACACTTGCTGCAGGTGGTTTAGAGCTATACTGGAAAAAAAAAAGTTAAGGGACATATGTGGGCACTGACACAACCGATCAGCTGTTTCCTCTTTGTAGAAAATGAACATGAGACGTTGCTCAGACGTACTCTGATTAAAACTCTATTTTTTGTTCATGTAAATTTGGACCAGTAGATTGTTTTCCTGGTTTTTCTCCCTCAAAATTGTGTTCAACAACCGTGTCTTGGTTTAACTAGCAAGTGTCTTGGGTAACCTGTAAATAAACAGCTATAGCTCTACTTTTTCTTCAGTCCAGGAAGGTGATTTTGTACTGATTCAACGCAAATCCCAAAGCAGCCACACACACACTTATCGGTTGATTTCAGGTTTAACAAACAGGTGTTCAGCAACACCACACCGCTTCTAGGTTTCGTTGTCAATATCTGAACGATGCTTGTTTGGGCTGTTCTCAGTACAGATGTTTCACAGGATTCTGCTTGATCAGATTCTGCGTTGGCATTTCTCAAAAAGCTTTTGTGCTTCTCAGAAGCGCACGCCACCAAGCCCTTTAGCATCTGACAGGTTCCTCATCTTGTGTTTTCACATCTGTGCGAGATAAGGCTGCAGATCTGTTTGTGACAATAAGATGGAAACCCGCAGGAGCCTTTAAAAGGCTCAGTAATGTAACTTTGCCAGAGAATGCTGCATACCCCCAAATCAACACAAACATAACCACACATAAAGTAGTCAGAAAAAGTCACTTCCTGTTTCCAGCTGTTTTAGTTGCAGGGTGTTTTTCCCCTCTTCCTTTTTAAAAACATCATCCTTTTTCTCTGCCTGTTATTGATTGTCAGTAATGGTGCTTTGCTGCATCTCTGCGTCTTTTGGTGCACAGTTCGCCACATGACAAAACAAGACAAAAGCTGCGATGACATTTAGCCTCAGAAAGCTGCTCGTTTTTCGGTTGGTTTCCATTCCATCTTTGCTTTCTGTGAAGGATTTGGTGCTGGAGAGCTCACTCTAAACTTGTCTAGTCACAGTTCGGTGTGGTGCAACTGTCAAAACCTCAATCATTTAATGATAAAAGCCAAAAATGAGTCAAGAAGTAATTTAGGTGAAAAGGTGTCAGGAGGTCAGGTTAGATTTGGTATTTATCTACCTTTGCCTGTTTCAGTTCACAGTTTCTTCTGATGCACCAGTTAGAAGAAAAAAAATCAATTTAGCTTTAATTTTTTCCCAGTGTGGCATTTCTTTGCTCAGTTACATCAAAGCATCTGCAACCTTTATGCATTCATTTACCCTTTGGTGTGTAGATATACCTCCCACACTCTTTCCTGTTTGTTTGGGGTTTGTTTCAGCCAGACACAAGCTTTCCACTTTTGAATTCATAGCTAATAATCCTACTTAATCTGCAAATATTAAACGGTCACATTTAGAAAACACGTTTTTTCTCAACCTAGGTGCATTTCCTTGTGAACCAATGGGGAACCTGAAGTGTCGGATTACCTTCATCTCACAACAACCCAGCAGGATGTTTTCTCTTTCTTAGTTTTTTAAGCCTGAAAAGCATGCCTGACTTCTCATAGGATTAAAGCTGCAAGGCTCCACGTGCTTGCACACCCTGTCCCCTTAATATCCTCAACCCAGGGCAGTCAGTTTCAATAATGTGCACAGTTGAGTCTCCTCATCATGTGTGCAGGTTTCAGGCACAAGAAGAGCTCCACGAAAAAAGCCGTTGCATGCGTGTGCGCGTGTCTCAGGGCGCATGCGTGTTTTCAAGCCTTTTATATTTAGCAGCCCTCAGCTTTTCAGGCAGCTGCAGCCCTAACCATGTGCGTGAGGTAATTCGGTTGATGATAGACCCAGAGTTGTGTGTGTGTGTGTGTGTGTGTGCTTTGGCAGATTTTAGCCTGCTCTTTGCAGTGCTGCTTCAGTAAGCTAGTTGCATTGTTGCTCTGAGTGCTCTCCCTCTCTTTTCTCTGGGTGTTTAATCTTTGCAGGACACATAGATAAGGTCCTGAGAATGGCCTTAAAAGGAAGGAGAGCTCTGGAGAAACGTGCTCCCATCTTTATATTGCATGCATTTCCAATCCCCAAGAAAAACTCAAGCACCATTTTGGAAGGAGATGGTGCTGCTGTGTTAAATGTTTTTCTGCAACTGCTTTTTTTTCATGAATATAAATGGGGTTTTCACACATAGTAAAAGAATATTTTTGCATGTCTCTCTTTATGCTTGTGCAATTCTTGGATTCTCAAAGAAAATTAAGTCAAAGGGTCATGCAAACTTTATTTATATCTGCTGATGGGTTTTTATGTGTTAGAAACAGAAGTAACATCGGTGAGCTCATTTAGCACAAAAGATCAAGCTGCATGGAAACTGATAATGTCCTTGCGTGAGAAAAGAGCAGTCAACGGAACAGCTGCAGGGTCCTTGGTATTGTCTTGAAAATTGCACTAACCCTTCAGATTTTTAAGGATCACATCAGAGTGTTGCCTGAATCTATTAAGGATGATTTTCAAATGATATGAAAGCCAGCAATAAACAGGATTTAATATCTGCAACGAAGCATTCTCTCTCTGGGAAAATCTTCCCAAATGTCAGTTCCGTCTTGTACGTTTAGCAGAAACTCGCGGCTGTTTCACTTCTTATTATAATCTAAAGTGTTAGCACACATTCTCACCTTTAAAAAAAGCACAGTATTTTTAAAAAGAAGGTCCTGCTGTAGTGTTTGGGGTTGAGATGAAATAAGATCCAGGTTTGTAGCAGATCCGTGAGCTGAATGTTCGTCACATGTCAGAACATTTAAGAGCAATTTTTTAACCCTGATTATTTCTCCTTGTCTGCAAAGTACACCTAATGTGATGTGTTATGCGTTTGTTTTTAAGTAAAACCGCACTTATTGCAGATCTGAGCCGCTCGGCTGGGATTAAAAGAGGGGGGGAGTAGGTGTCGAAAGCGATGCCCAAAGCATGAACGTCCCACTTTACAGGAGAACAGAAGTGAAAATGCACTTACAGAAAACAGCTGTCAGTAACTCTTACGGTCAATCAGCTGCCTGTTAATCTTTAGCTTTGTTCTTCTCCTGCATTTGAAGTGACACGACCGAATCCTAGAGAAAACATCTGCAAAGCCGGTGGTGCTAACTCAAAACAGACTCAAGATGCTTGTTTCTTTTTCAGTCCTCCTTAAAACACACACTTTATTTATGTGTGCATGCCGTTTTGGATCTGAAAAAAATCACAAAGCTGAGTAAAGGCAATTCTTATTCCATTGCAGAAGTAAATCTTGTTTGGTCAGCTGAAAAGAGCAGAAGCTCGCTGTGCTGGCAGACTTTATCCTGAAGTTCTTTGTTGTCTTGGTTTTTAACTCTGGACAAAAACATAATTCTGCCGCCTTGGTTCAAATTTAATTTAGCGTATTTAGTATAAACTCTTTCTGTGCCTTCATGTTGGTTTAACTTTAATGCACGTTTTTAGGTTACAACAACAAACTTCAGAGCATTTCATTGGGATTGGACTAGTGCATAAAGAAGCTGTTCATTTTCACTAATAAAAGTCTGACAGGTGTGGTGTGCGTTTGAACTTACCGCCCTCACCTAACCCAACTTTGCAGGTGTAGAAAATAACATTTAGCTCAAGCTGAATAAACAGAGAGCATCCTGGGAACAGCAGTTTTCAAGTCTTGCCGGAGATTCTCTGGAGACTTTGACTGGGCCATTCTAACGCACGAGTTGATCTGAACCGTTTAGTTGGACCTATGCCTGCATTTAGGGATGCTGTCCTGGTGAACCTTAACCCCAAGTCTCTAGCAGCCTCTAGCAGGTTGCCCTATGTAACTCTATCCATCTTCATATCAATTCTGTCACAGTAAATAGGGCCAAGTAAATATTCATGCCAGTTTTATGTTTTTTAAACAAAAACAAATTTCTTTTTCCCTTTATTTCACGGCTGTTCACCGCTTGGTGTTGGTCTGTCTCATAAAAATCCCCACATTGAAGTCCCATCATTAATGTTACAGACAAGGTAAGAGGTCCTGCCAGGAAAATGACATTATTGTCTCCTACAGCGTAAGTTCCCACAGACGGTTACAGTCTGACATGCTTCCTCAGACCTCCTGTTGCCTTCACCCTAATCATACCCCTCTCATCTCTTTTCAGCTGTGTGTGTGTTTGTGCATTTGCATGTGTTAGTTCCAGCTCCTCTAGCCCTAATCTCTCCCACATGTTTTCATTTCATGCTGGTGTGTGCATGTGCCTACACTGTGTCTCATATTGCTTTTCTAGTTTGTTCTTCACCATCTTTATGTGTTTGCAGTCCTGTTGTTGTTTTTTTTGTATTACATACTGTTAATGTAAAAGCTTTTTTCTTTTTTTAATCCAATCGGGGTCATGTAATATTTATCAATTCAAAGCAAAATACAAGAATTCACTGTAACCGGCTCTCTCTTAAAATAAAATGGGACGTTAGGCTGTAGTAAACCGACAGAGTTTCGGTTATAAATGAGTCAAGATGCATTCATGTTTGTGATTTATATTTACAGGTCTAAGTTGTGTTTCTCCTCTAGTGCATGCTCATTTTTTTTTCTCTCAATGTGTGATCTCAAGAGGCGTTTGCAACATCAGTGGAAAATACTTTTAATACAACCAGACCCTGTTATCCATCTGCTCTGCGTTACTTGTTGTACTTCAGGCTCTCATATGGCAACGTGCAGTGTTAATTTGGCTCACGCTGAATACCACAACTGAAACCTCAACACACGGGCTCCAGTCAGCTGAAAAAGAAATGTAACCAACCCAACTGAGAAACACAGGAAATAAAACTGCGGGATACATGAAAAGACCAGGGGCTTGCTGGCAGTAGATGTGCCAAGGAAAAGAAAGGAGGACAGCTGAACGTCAAGACGACTCACTAACTTTACATTAAAAATAAATCATTGGAAGAGGTTTTTCCAGTCAAATTCTTGCTGGTTACACACAAAAATGCTCTACATAGACTTGTAAGAGTTTATCTAAATCAAATCTGCTAAATTGCACCTTTTGTTAGCTCAACATGAGCAGATCTTTGAAGCTTGAGACTAGATGTGCTCAAAGACTTTGTTAAACATCTACAATGCATATCCTACGCACACTGTCATTTTTATCCTTGTTTAGTTCAAAATGTATTTGCTTAATTGCATCTCTAAGCCCAATACCTCCCGTGCCATATATCACATCACATAAAGGATCTTAAAGGAGACAGGTTCTTCCACTGGCTGACACAGTTGAATGAAGTCTTAATGAAGCATCTGTACATTTGTCAGAATTCAACAGGATTACGTTATCAAAGCTATCCAACGTAGCCTGCATTTTGAGCTGTTTTCTTTCCAGCTGACTCCAATCCGCCTGTCTTTTCTGGGGATGTTTACTTGTGGACACGATGGTCTACGTTTGTATTAAACCACCCGGTAATGGGAGCCTACACGAATGTAGCCAGTTCAAAGTACAGCTAACCTTAGATATACAGTATGCAGCAAAGCTGCTTTGAAAGTAAAACTCAACGTTTTAACGTTCCCGCTTCAGTTATGGATAACTAGTAATAAACCGTGTATTTGACGCAACATACCTGAGTTATGCGTTGAGCTAGCTTTGATTAGTAAAAGCGTAAAGTAAAATCTGTCCAGGCTGTTTGCTCTATGTTTTAATAAGAGCCGTATATCATTTGGCCTGTAACATATTTCGCTGTGCTTCCAGGTAGCACAGACCAGGTCACATGATACAGACAGGCAAAAGCTGCAGCAGCCAATACATTCTCCCTGTTATTAATTACGTCATTTTAAAGGTTGAAAAATACTTAAATTGAAAGAGAAAACCCATATTGGTTTTGCTACAGTTTGCATGAATATTGTTATTGATTTGGTGATTTTTCAGGTTGGTTGTAAGAAATGCGACCGCACGGGTTGCTAGCCCTATGCTGACAAAATCACAGAGAGTAGAGTTTTTATCAGGACTCTGGAAGGGATCATTTTAAAAAGCTTTGATCAGGACCTTGCTCCCATCCCAGGTATTTGATTATAACATCCAGAATAATTATTTGTTTTTGCTTGCTAACTTCACTTAGCGGTGCATTCAATTGTAACTGATAGTGAGATTGACCATATTCCAGCTGGAAATTTTTAATTTTTGCTTGTTAAATTTTAAAAACAGGTTAGAGATTTTTGTTAAAACCAAAGCAAAATAAAAGTCGGAACATACAATTTCCCAGTTACAGTAAATGCAGCATGTTCAGCTGTTTAGTTGGGCTGCATATAAAGTTGATGAGGTACAATTTCTTATAGTTAGAGCTGGAAAAGTGTTATCGGGCACGGAAAAATTACAGATTTTATCCCTTTCAGTGAGCCAGTGAAAAACCTTTACAGCAGAATTTCAGTGACCCTGGTAATCGTTTTTAATGAATATATATGGTCTCATTGTTAGATTCTCCTGACCAAAAGATTTCTTGGCTAATTCAGAAACTCAACATTAGCTTAACAGCTAAAGGAAACAACAAAGAGAGGCTTCTTCTGGCTCTTCTGATACCAACATTCACAGCAGAGATTGCTTCTAAAGAGACAGTTTCATTTTACATCACAACAATCTTAGTATCTCACCCACAAAGTCAAATCTTTTCCTCTTTCCAGGGATTGAGTTTCATAAAACCTAGAAACTCTGCCTTGATGTGAGTCATGTACCGTGTGGGTGCAAATGCATTCTTCAGCTCCATATTCACCATGTGTGTGTGTGTGTGTGTGTGTGTGTGTTCACCACATGTGTATAGAGTGAAAGTATCATGTAACAAATCCCCCTGTTTTCAACCAGACGGATGAAGCTTGAGACTAGATGTGCTCATGTTTGTCTTTTTGGCTCATTGAGTTGGATTACTCAAACTTTGGTGTCGACTTCGCCACAGAGGTCCTGCTGTTTAGTTTCTTAAATCAAATGTACACGTCTGTTCGTTTTCCAGCTTTTTCATCACAAGATCTTGTCCAGCCCCATGGAGATCTTAGTATTTTATAGGAAAATTAGGGTCACTTCTGGAAATGTCTTTACACTGACCGCCAGTTAGATCAGAGATTTAAACCCCATAAGAAAACATGATATTCATATTTTTCTGGTTTAACTCTGTCTCTGCTTTAATTTGCTCGAAGCTCAAGCAAACAGTGATGTTTAAAGTATATTCTGCATCCTGCTGTATGTTCTGGCTCTGCAGCTAAAGTCGACGGTGTTGGTCATGCAGAGGTTTGCCAGAAACTAGAATCCTCTGAAATTACTTGGTCGGCATTTCTACTCTTATCATCCGTGCCTGTAATCACGGAGCTGGGTGACATTTTAACTTTCTACAGAAATGTCACGAACTATCATAAACAGAACGATGACCTGCCCCCATATCAAAAACTTCCAGATCTTTGTCAGCTAATCCACAAAATCTGACCAGGTCCTGTGGAGCAACTGTTGGACTCTGTTCAGCCAGTGCATCATTTCAGGTGATTTACAAGAACTAGGAGTTCATCTACCATGATGTTGTCTCTGACCTCACTGCTGGTTTCAAACGTCGCTCACATCACCTCTGAAAACGGCAGCAGTGAACAGAGCAGTAAAGGACAAAATGCTGTCCGAAAGGTTTTTCTGCTTTTGTTAAAGTAGCACAGGTTGTTTCCTTTAACTAAGCTGTAATTACCTGCAGGGCTAACCAACTAAATAGGTCACAACTGAAATTGCTCAGAGTGACACATGGAGTTTTCCTGTTCTGCTTTTGCAGGTGTTGGTTTTGTCCGCTTTCACCCCAGAAACATGCATGCCAGGTTGACTGGAGCTTCTGCATTGCTCCAGTACAAATGTGTGCACGAATTGACTCTGTGTTGGTCTGGGATGAACAGGTGAACTGTCCCCCATCTGATCTACCAAAGTATGGCTGTCCATCTACCCTGCTGAAGGCAGGTTTGATAAGAGAAGTCACCAAAAGGTCCATGGTAACTCTGTAGGAGCTGCAGAGATTCATAGCTCAAATGGGAGAAACTGTTCACAGGATAATTATTAGTCATTTTACTTCACAAATGGCCTTCATGGAAAAGTGGCAAGAAGAAAGCTGTTGTTTAAAGAAAGCAGTAGGACTTCACACAGGAGACACATCAAACATATTGAAGAAGGTGCTCTGGTCAGATCAGACCAAAACAGAACTTTTTGGCCTTCATGCAGAACGCTTTGTGTGGCCTAAAACTAAAACTGTCCATCAGATAATACTGGTCCTCCCATGAAACATGATGGTGGCAGCATCATGCTGTGGGGATGCTTTTCTCCAACAGGGTCATGGAAGCTGAATGGAGCTAGTGAAAGAAAACCTGTTAGAGGCTGCAGAAGACTTGAGACTGGGGTGGAGGTTCACCTTCCACCAGAACAACAACCCTAAACAAACAGCCAGGGATACAGTAGAACGGTTTACATCAAGGTATGTTCATTGTTAGAATGGCCCAGTCAAAGTCAAAGTTTGCTTTTCCTTCCTCTTTGTGACTACTTTGTTTTGGTTCATTACATAAAATCCCCATAAAACTAAATCAAAGTTTTTCTTTGTAAAAATAGAAAGAGTTTAAGGGGTGTGAGTACTTTTTCAAGGCAGTGGAGGTACTGTTAATTTGGTATAATAAAACCAGCTTTTGTTCCTCCATTTTCCCTGAGAAGCTCATTCAGTGTTTCTAGGAAGGCTGCATGTTCTCCTGCTGATGCCCGGCCGAGGCGTTCAGAGACGTCTGAGCAAATTCTCACGCTGAGGTTAAAGGGCTTTCAGACCTTTCTGGAGAAAAGCAGGTGTGCTATCTCTGGTACAAGTGAGCAAAACGGGAAGGGATAGTTGGAGACGAGAAGGCACTAAGAAATCATGAAAGATACAAAAATGTGATGCAGTTCAATAAAGCAAAATGTGGATCTAACCTACAAGACATATGCAGCTTACGCAAGGAACTGATTCAAAGAACTGTGTCCAGAAATAAACATGGTTGACTTCCTGAAGTTCACATTTTCCTTTTATACATTGAAGTATTCTTACTGTCATGTATAATATAAGGCCTCTTTGATGATAATCTTATGGACTTCAGAGTCCTCTTTCTCCACAAAGTATGATTCCATACTTTTTTATTCTTAATTAAACGTTCTCGCACGCCAGGCCTGCATGAAAGTGGGCATAAGGGATTATGACTGATTACAGAGCCGGCATTTAGCACCAATCAGCCGTAATGACTCTTGTCAGGAATAGTATGAGTCATAGATAGATCCTTCCAAGCTGAAACCCACAGATTTCTATGGAAAGCATTTGATGCAGCCAATATTAAAGGCTTCAGGGACGAAAACTTCTCGGATGTTGGCAGAGACTTGTAGATCAATTAATATTTGATTGTTATTCAACGTCTGCTGAGTCGCTGTGGGTGTGGGCGGGAAAGTAGGAGCAACTCAGGCATGTTTTTTTCATCATTTCCACTGTTTGATGTCCTTTTTATTACACATATGTAGCTTCTTTTCTTATGGAAATCATTTTGTGGATCTAATTTAGGTTTGCAGACTGCATTAAAAGTACTGTGTTTTTTTGCAGTCTTAGGCCTCTGATTCCTTTCCAGCATGGATGATTAATTTGCAAAAAATATAAGCAAGAAGAAGTTTTGCAGGATGGATTTGGTGCATTGTTTTAAATGTACCCCAGGAAAATTGTGGTGCTTCAGTCAAAGCGGAAAACTGACTGAAAAGAAACAGAAAACAGAAATTAAAATCCGCTTCACGGCTTGTTTGTCGCTTTTGTTTGTGTTTGTTTGGATAAGTCATGAAGGAAGTCGAACAGTTTCTCAGACTGAGTGGAAAAACGTTGCTCACACAGCTGAAAATGGTTGTGAGTTTGCTGGTGAACGTTTCAGTGTGACAAAAATCAAGAGAAACATCTAAAGGAAGTGGAGTGGTTAGAGTCATGTGGTCAAGATGTTTGTCAGATCTCTTGCTCTGTCTCTTTCTAGTTCAGCATCGTCTCCTGCAGAAGGTTTTCATGTGCCTCTTGGGTCTTTGTCTGCAGGAAAAATAACAATAAAATAGAAAACAAGATGCACTGGTCATCATGTGGCTCCACGAGTCCCTCACGGTTATTACTAATACTTGTGTATTAGTGTGCTTTTATTCTCGTTATCACCTCTTTGCGAGCCTCCATTATGTCTGTGTGTGTGTATGGGGGTGGGTGTGTGTGTGTGCAACCTGCAACCACGATGCCAGTACACATGACCTTGCTGGGTAGCGAATGGAAAGCCCCCAGCCTGTGCAGCCCTTGCCCAACAGTTTTCTCTTGGCCTGTTTTCATCTTATTCATCTGTGCTTATGCAAACCGACACATACAAACACACACACACACACACACACACACACACACAAACAAACACACCCTCACACCTGCAGACATTGTTTTACAAAGCACTATTATGTCATGTTTTGAGTAAGCACTACTGCAAGTGTGTGCAACGTCAAAGGATGTTCATTTAAATACCAGAGGCAAGACAAAAACCACTTGACTCATGATTTTATATTTCTCAGTTTTATCAGAAAAAAATATATAAATAAATAGAAAATATAATATGTATTTCCTCTCTAATTCAGTAATTTATTTTAAATGTGTCCATATGCTAGTATGCTAGAAATTAAGTTCAGTTTTTAACCAGCAGAGGGGGATGTAAAAAATGTTTTTTAAGTTCTCTTTTTGGTTTGTCGTGGTGCAAAGCTGGAGAGCCACACGTGGCATTTAATGTTTAATCAGTGAGTTTTTTCACAATTTTAAAAGGATGGTTAAAAGTATTTTACTTTTTTTTTAAATTGTATTTCAGGGATGAAGATTGTATTTAGATTTCAGGGGATCTACATGTAGTTTTCTTTTATATTGTCATTTACTAAACACACTCAGCTCCGAGGTTTGGAAACATTTAAAAAGTTGAATTTTGCAACAAAATCTGACGAAATCAGTGTGTGCAATATCGCAATGTCAAAGCACAGCTATGACACAATATTTTAAAGGGTATTCTATTTCGGTTGTCCTGCATTCATGCTCTGCATATCACTAAAATATTTAGCCAGTCGGATGGACTCTAACTGCCCACATCTAGAGGGTATTTTTACTGCATCAGTCAGATGCGAGAGCTCAGAGAGGATATATGTTGGGGATATTGTGTAAGTGTAAAGCAATATGGGTTAATAATAATCGATATCCGAATCACAATTTTTAGAAAGAGTGTTGCAGTTTCAGGTTTTCCCAATATCGCACATAACGAAGGAACCTGATTTAAACCCACCTCATGATGCATTTTATTTCAGTGAAATGTTCCTATTTGTTTACATGACTCACTGTGTGATATGCATTTGTGTTGAGGATGTGCCGTTTCAGTAAAGAACGTAGGACCTGAGATGCCGTCATAGCGTGTGAGGACGAGTTGGGGAGTAGGTGTAATGGTAAATGGACTGAACTTATATAGCGCCTTCACAGTCATACAGACTGTAAAGAGTAGCTTTACACTAGAGCTACACTTCACCCAATCGCACTCACTAACGCTCACATTCATACAAGTTGAGGTTAAGTGCCTTGCCCAGGGTGCAAGACGACTACTCTTCCTACTGAGCCACAGTCGCTTCTTGTGTGCCACCACTGGTTTAGCCATAGCAGCTCGATTTGTCTCAGCACACAGTGTTTGCCGGCCTGAGTGGTGAATCGCTAAGGCGGTCTAAAGAAGGAAAATTAATAAAGTGAATAAAATAAAATGTAAGTGGAGATGAACCTTAAAGCTGCTGTTTATATTACAGACACACTGTGGGTAAAGGTTGCTGACCCTTGGATTGGCGTGTTAAAGGCCTTGAAATATTTTTAAAAGCGTTTAAATAAAAAGTGAAAACGTTTTGCAGATTTTTATTAAACTCTGACTCTCATCTTTTCAAATATCAACTTGAATGTAGGAAACTGATGTCTGCACGTTTTCACTCCGCTTCATTCTGGTTCTCCCCCTGCGCTTATTCCTTCTGAGCAGCATTTCAGGCTAGCTTCTGTTCCATCAGTGCAGGACCTTAAGCCCAGTCACACGTTGGTTCTGCAGCAGGACAATGATCCAAACCACAGTAGCAACGCCACCTCTGCATGACTCAAAAACACTAAATGAAGTTTTGAAAGTGACCTAACCAAAGTCTGGACCTAGAATCTTCTTAAAAACACCGATCATACACAAAAACACGCCAACATGGCTGAATTAATTTGTTAGGTTTAGGAGGCAATAATTTTTCCCATAGGGCCAGGTTGGTTAACGAATGAAATTATCTTTTGGAAACCGCTTTTTTGTATTTTCTCTGGTTATCTTTATCCAGTATTACAACTTGTTTGATGATCTGAAACTTTGAATTGTGACAAAAAAGCGAAAACAGAAGAAATCTGTTTCTGGAGGCAAACACTTTTTCACAGCACTATATATACTGAAACACACTTTTTACTATCAAAATCATGTCAAAATCATGATGACAACTACAGCTACGCTGAGATATAAAGAGATGAGGGTGAAATATGCGGTTATTGATAATACAAGCATAAATGCCAGAAATGGATCAGTTAAAGTTCTTGGAAACTCAGCTGCAGAAGTGAATGTGTGCAAGCCATCATGCTCTTTTCACAAGTGCACACAATCACATGATCTCTCCTCTGTTTCTCAGTAAGCTCATCTGTTTCTCTGCTGGATATTTCAAAATCAATGCTAGGAGTTCACTCACAATAAAGTTAGTTTTAAGCTGGACAACTCATACACCAGAGCCAAAGGTCGAATTGTGTTTGAGAGTAAAATGGATTAAAGTTGTCAGTTTTATGAGTCGACATTTGTCCACAGATTGTACAGTTGAAGTTCTTCTAAAAGGTTGTTGTTAATATCTTGTTTTATTTAGTGGTTACAGTTAAGATGAGACAGGAAATGAGTGGGAAGAGATGAAGATCCCACTGGGAGCCTGGCTTAGGACATCCCCGAGAGCCACAGGGTTTGATACAGAGTCTTAAATGTTATAAATCTCAATTTTGGGCATTAAATAGTCTTAAATTGCCCAGCTCTTACATATTAGGCCTAAATTTAATTTAGCACGGTATTAGGGAAAAACACTGGTACCATGGTATCAAATATTAGCCCAAATGTTCCCACAGCTCTCTTTGAGCTTTAGTAAAAAAATATCCTTTATTTATTCAAATTATTAAACCCTAATACTTCAGCTGAAACAGTGAGCTGATAAAAACATATCTATTCAATTCAGTTCAGTTTATTTATATAGCACACATGTCGTCTCAAGGAACTTCACAAAAGTCAGGTACATACATTCCAATTAATCTTAATCATTGAACAGTGCTTTAATGACACTTTAATGACAACGTCATTAAAGTGTTAACTTAACTTACTTAATCATCCAAAATAGAAATCATAAGGAGCTTTCAAAAGGTCTCAAAAGTTCTAAATTTAACTCACTGAAATTTTCTCAAACCCTGAACCAAGTAATTTATCTCAAGACATTTTTATTTCTTTGCTAGAAAAGTGTCCAAAGAAGACTAGTTATTGTCCTTAATAACTGGCAGATCTGCAGCTACACAACAGACTGTGGTGTACCATGACTCCTTTCATTAGCCACGTCTAGCATCACTGTGAACTGTGTTGCCTTTCTACATCTGCTTCAGTGGTTCTTTATATAAAACTAGACCTAATAAGTGGAAATGTCCTGATCGGGTTCTTTTTGTAGTTGTTCTGATTTGAATTAATTAGGACTGAGAATGAGCAGATGCTGAGTCCTAACCAGATACACTTATTCATACCCCTGGTAGGTTTAGATTTAAAATATTTTCATTCAGCCAAAGAAAATGTTTCTGATAGGATATAGGACAGGAAATATAATAATACATACCAATAGCTGACTAGTTTTTTGGATGTTTCCATGGGTGTTATGAAGATTTAGTTTTGATAAGCTCCCAGTCTTTAAAGTTGGAAGACCTCCTTGCCATCACCCTAATGTTTTACTTCAGTTGAATTCAATTCAAAAAGACTTTATTCATTCCAAAGGGAAATTAAATGCTGTTGTAGCTCATATTAAGCAGGTTTCTTCAAAGAGCTGTTGTAGATGCTGGTGGCTGTGGGCAGGAAGGATCTCCTGTAGAGGTCTGTCTTACAGCAGATCTAAGGAAGCCTCTGACTGAAGACTGTTGTTGTACAACAGTCTCATGAAGAGGATGCTCAGGGTTCTCCATAATGTTCCTAATTTTATGAAGCATCCTTCTTTGCACAATGATCTCCAGAGGTTCCAGAGGAGTCCCCAGAACAGAGCCAGCCTTCTTTATCAGCTTGTTGAGCTTTTTAAGTCCCTGACTCTGATGCTGCTACCCCAGCAGATGATGGCAGAAGAGATCACACTCTCCACAACAGACTTATAGAAGATATGCAGCATCTTGCTTTTACTGTAAAGGGTGTAAAATAAGATTGGTAGTAAAACCCAGATTCATTAGATCAAGAAAATAATGTGCTTGAGCTGCAGTACAGTTTTTTAGAGCCGTGCATACAAAAATATCCCTGCGCAAATATGGATCAGGACAGACTTACTTATTAGCCTTATTTTTAGGACGTTTTTGACTTTTATGCAACAGTTTGCGTAATAAAAAATCCTTTTGTGGTTCTATTTAGCTGTAAAGATCCCTGTAAAAATAAATACCTGCAAAATCCAGGCTGCTCTTCCTGTTTGGCGAGCAGCATGAGACAACCTTCCAAGAACGGGACGTCCAACGGTGGGTTTCCTTGTTCTAGTGTTATGATGTCATTTGTGAGGCAAATTTTATTGAACATAGATTTGCCATAAGAGATTTCTATCATAATTAAGCAGTTTAGGTTGTTTTGTCTTTTCCGTTTGATCTGAGAGTCTGACATCACGCATCACGGAGCTTTTTATCTCTCCCAGCACCGGTGCTGTTTTTCTACTTTTCCTGCTTTTGATCGCTTGGTGTTGGTCCTGCATGCAGGGAATAGAAGCTAAAGTGGTGGAGATATTATGACCCAGGCCTTTTTTTCCCAGCTTGTTCATTTTTTGTCTATATCCATCCCAATGCTAGGTTGCCTGAGTACTGAGGTAGTATTTCTCACTGCACCGGCCAGTGGTCGTAATGTTAGTATTAAGGACTGTTGTGTTTCTCTTTTATTAAGGTCACAGTCAAGTGCGGTGAAGTTTCCATAAAGCATCCTGATTCAACATTGTTTTACCTTTTAATGTTGAACATATGCCTGAATACAACTACTGATAATATGCAAGTCTTCTGGAGACAGGTGGATATAATACTTAAAACCTAAAATTTAACTATACATATTATTGTTTTCCTGCATCTACGTTTGTCTTCTTAGTGGTTTATTACATTAAATCTGTGGGTGAAAATTTAAATCTCTGTAAATTTGCATTTAGAGGAATATTTGTTAGAATCGGTCTGCATTAAATGAGATAAAATGCTGAGACGCCATGTTTAATTCTGTCTTTTAATGCTCTGCCATCATATGTTGATTTTTATAGTCCGAATGTTTTTTTCCTGCTTGCTCCCCCTTTTTTTTCCTGCCCTGTCAGGTTTTCTAATTGGTTTGCACAGCCACAGCTAATTCATTTACGAGAAACTGCTCCCATTTCTGTGAATCTAAAGTGTGCTGTCTTAACGTCTTCATATTTGGCTCATATATCAGTATTTCTGAGAAGTTTGGAAGGAGGACAGTGCAATAAGTGACACATTTCTTCATCACAGAAAGCCTGCATCTGTGACAGCTTCTAACAGGTTTCCAAGAACACACTCATCTCTATCAGTGATGGTAACCTCGTGACTAGTGCGCTCTGTGTGTGCGTTCTGTGAGCATTTGGGTGTGTGTGTTTCCCACATCCTCCATGATGCCACAGATAAAGTTTATTTTGAATGTGATCAGCTCTAGTGATCTCCAGGCTACATACACTCCACATACGCTCATGTACTATGAGCTAGTGCTAGTAAAGGTTGCTGATGTTGTAAATTGGCTTATTTAGCTGCAAATGGGCTGTTTGGAAGATCAAACCTAAAACTAAAATTCCATGCCCAACACAGCTTCCAAAACAAAGATGATTTCATGCATTTTAATGTTTTATTTTGGATGTAACCAAATACATTTTCATTTATTGGAGCTGTTTTCATGATCTGCTTGGTGAAGAATGTTCTCACTCAAAGACCCCAAACACAAACAACCACAAAGCCGAGTCGAGCTGGGATCAGGGAGCTTAGGATTGTTTTTCTGTATGACACAAACAGGTGGGCGAGGGCACAGCAGAGCGGAAAGCAATACCAGCTGCTGCAGATCACTGCTATTACATGCCACTGTTGATGCTGAAACTATTGGTGTGTAAAAGGGAAACATGTATGGACATACAAGGGGAAACATATCTGTACATATCCCTTAATTGAATGTAGATATCAGGTATCGTGTCAAAAGCAACTTTTAGAAAGAAAATTGAGTGTACGCTGTAGTATGGATGCCAGGCCCATTAGTGACGCTGTGACACTGCTGCGGAATCATACCAAAAATGGTGGCGAAAACCACTAGGCATGCGCAGACTACTCATACGAGGTAAACACAGCAACATGGCGGCACAGAGGCACATGGTGGTTACAGAGAGAGGCGGAGCTACTGCATCATCGTTTCTGAAAGGATGTGTTTCACATGTACACATGGAAACACACAAAGCCTTTCCTTCCTGGGACCCAGATTCAAAAATGATTACTTTTGGTGTCCCAAAATGTGGACAGAATACCTTTGCGGATGCACCTAAGCTCGTCTCCCTGTGGACAGGGCCTAAAACAATCTGCTAGCTCTATATGGGTTTTTACGCTTTTATTTTTTCTTATGTGGCATATTTATATATGCCACATAAGAAAATCATAAAGGCCACAAAAAATCCTAAACCGAAACTCAAAGACCACTTTGATTTGCTACTTTTCATCAAATATCATCCTTTTTCTGCTGTGATATTGGGAAAATATCATCAAGGTGCTGGAAAAGAATACTTTTGTTTATCTAAGAGCTATAAAGGTTAAAATCCAGAGAATCGTCCATGGAACGGTTATCAGTGTGAAGGTTGAGGGCCTTTTTGTTTAGCATTAGCATCAAAAGCAACAGTTTAAAATGTCATGTCTTCCTCCTTACATTTCAGCAGACATAACTCTCTAATATATGCTTTAACATTCGACTAAACTCAAAAAGTAGACATTCTTCACAGAGAGAATTGTAAATTGTACAAAATAAATAAATAAATCCCGCTCACACTGGAATGCACTTTTGCTATTTTGCATTTCTGGGCGAATTTTTATAGTCATTTCCAGGTTGTGCATCAATACACTCAACATTTTCATCAACAGAATAAATGTGCAACATGGCTCCAAAGTAATGAATCAATATGGATATGAGGTAGAGCTGCCCTAGATATTGAATTGCAATCTTCCTCACAATCTCAAAGGACTGCTTGGATGCATTATTTGGCAGGATATAATATTCCATGCATGCATATTCTGCATGCCAATAACATTTTTGACTAGTTAGATCGACTGTCACTGCCCTTGAGGGACACGATAAAGTTCACAGAGAGGGGTGGTAACATTGTGATAAAGGAAAAAAAGAAAAGAGTCCTCATCCTCAGCAAGAAGGTCCTGGGTGCAAATCCCAGCAAGGGTCTTGCTTCATGAAGTTTGCATGTTCTCCCTATGCATGTCTGGGCTCTCTCTGGGTACTCTGGTGGACTGTGGCTTCCTGCCACAGTCCACAAACATGACTGTTAGATTAGTTGGCCTCTCTAAATTGCTTGCACACGCTTGTTTGTTTTGTGTTGGCCTGTGATGGACTTGCTACATGTCCAGGATGTATCCCACCTCTCACCTCCTGTCTGGTGACCCTGTGACCCTGGACGAATATGCAGTAAAAAGGTGGTGGATAAATGCAAGGAAACTCTGCTTCTGTGTGGTTTATTGATGGATTGTTTTTAAACAGTTCAAGCAGTTCATGAAGGCTGTTTTTGTCCCCTTAATAAATTAACTTTTATATAGCAGAAGTACACTTCACATGAGCGCTCTTTTTTCTTTTTGAAAATGAAATATAAATGCATTTTTACATATACAAATGAAACAGTCCGAGAGTACTCAATGTCTTACTAATTTATTGTTAGTTGTACTTGGCTCAAGTTGGGAAAGTTGCACAAGCAGATGAAAATCTATTGAGAAATGTACTTTGGCATAATCTGACCTGGGATATGATTCTTTTGCCCATAACAGAGCTAATGCCCCAGACAAACTGGCCCTAGAAATGTAACTCCAGGTCAAGTAGAATTTTATGAACCACTTTTGAGTCACTTATGATGATGTGATGTTAAATATTCCATCGGTTTTCTATTCAGTAGGATCAGGACAGAATATCAGGCTCTGCGTCCTTTAACTATGCAGCAAAGCAACAAAAGCAATGCTTAAATGATCCCAACCTGAAACCAGGGGAAGTACAGACAGATGTGTTAGTTGCTTCTATTGAGGTCACGGCCTGCTCTCATGGGTGGTTCTCTGTAGTCTTTAACATTTCTTTGTGTGTGTATTTGTGTTGGACTAATGCATGCACTCTTTCCGAAACGTCTCCAGGGATCAGTTCGGAGTCTAATGTCAGCTCGGCACACACTCACACAACCATGCACCCCGGACAGCGCTGGCTTCACTGACCCTCGGAGGGATAGAGGAATGTTGAGTGTCAGTGAGTTGCCTTTGCAACGGCCTTGAGAAAGGGACCCTGGGAAGATCGTTTTGGACTCCAAACATCCTGTGTGTCACCCGTGTGTGGGTGTGCTCACTCAAACTCTAGATGTGTTTGTGACTGTGTGGGTGAGAGGTTGCATAGCTGCATCTGTGAACGTGTCTCTATTTGACATCAGATGTTTATGCTTTCTGCTGCCTTGTGCACAAACCTGCATGAAACAGTTCCTGCAAACAGATTTAGACTTTAACTTTATTTTTATTTTTATTTTTTCGTTGCAATAGACTGGGAGAGATCTCATTTTTCTCCGTGTAAAGATTTTAGCTGCTTAAAAACTAAACTAAGACATTTATTGTTAGTGCATTGGTGAATATTTTACAGGTTAATACCAAGTTGGAGGGTTTCTAGATGCATCTACACAAATTAACGATATATATATATTTTGCTAATAGCATAATTTTGCTAGAACAGTAGCCAAAAATGGACAATGTCTCTGTTGTTGTTTGTTTGACCTGGCAGTGTTTGTACTTAGTGGATCTGAAGCTGAAAAGTTTGGGAACTCCGTGTTTAGTCTGTAGTGGATCCAAAAAAATACTAGAATGTTAAATGAACAAAATGTATAAATACTCTGTAGAAATACTGTGAAGATTTTAGAATTTAAAATTAAACAGTGTGACTACACAAAAAATCATACATTATAGAGATAGAGATGCGTCAGTAAAATATGAGAAGTTAATTTAGTTTAGTTCAAAACTACTACCTCTAGCAAAGAATCTGCAGCACATTTTTCTTTGTGTGTTAGTCTTTAGAAAAAACAACTGTAATCAGTCAAAATCTGAATTGGCAGCTCAGACTTCGAGAGCAGATATCGGTATTAGGCAGGAAAAGCCTTCTTGGTGCATCTCTATCATGAAATGTTGCACCTGTGAAAATAGTTTTATTCATGCAAGTCAAATGAATTGGAATTGATCTGTTGGTTGGTAAAAACAACATGTCGGTGCACAGCATATATTTATATGCAGCAGTAATAAACAGGAAAGTTCACCGCAATGCACAATTAAGTTCAGAAACAAATTATGCACAAATTATAGGAAGAATGAATGAGGAAGACACTGAATATTATCTGGCAGGCTGTTTAGGTTGATGGGATTGGGCCAGGATGCAGGCAGTGTTGCCACTGTTGCTTATCTGTGTTTCACATGTATGATATTTGTCTGGGTTTGTGTTTGAAGTCGCAACGTAGTAGTGAAAGTTGAGTCAACGTGAAAAGATGCAGAAGTGGAAACTGAAAAGTCAGGGCAGGTTCACATTGTTGCTTTAACAGTCACACCATCAGGATGTTTCTCTGAGCTGATGTCAATGTCCATCTCGGTTTTTCTTCCTTTTATAAAACTCTATTTATTATCAGATGACCTTTTTTTTTGCTCTTATGTGTCATAAAAATGTAAAAAAAAATATCCATTTAGATAACTGTTGGACCGTAACATTGCCCCAAGGGAACATGTCGTGACTTTTATGTTTAAATTAGTAATGTAAACCCGAATGAAACTATTATTTACTCTGATTCCTGACAGGGAATGGAAAAGATCTCAGGCTTGAGGTCTGCTTGAAAACAGTCCAGTGAGCTACTGAGACCAAATGAAGCTGTTATTTAAGAGGAGAAGGAAAGGCTTTCCTAATTGTTTTACTTCATGTTTTTAGACTCAGGATGCATCATTAAGTATGTATGTGTGTTTTTAAGGGCTGAATTATTTAATCCGATTAATCGTGATGAATCTATTATTGAAATAATAAACTGAATTAGTTATTGAATAATCGTAAACTGGAGTATACAGACTATAAAACACGCCATTAGCTGAAAGAACAACCCACTCAGAGCGGTAATTAAGTTTAAACTGTGCAAGAAAATATACATTTATCATTTAAGATGTAAAACCTTTTTTGTCAGTATCAGGTGGCATAGTTTTAGCTTCTAAACCTTCTTAACCTTTTAAATTCTGTAAATCTCCTATTATCCTACTATCCTACCTTTTGCTATTAGATTATTCAACAATGAATCAAAAAAAAATAGTCAACAGTTTAATCAATAAGCAGATCGATTGCAGCCCGAGTCTTTTTGCATCATCCTGTTTGTTGGTGACATTCTGCGGGACGTTAGACAAAATAGTGTAGTTGCACTATTTCCCTCAGCGGGGAAATTAGTTTCACTGTGTAGAGTCAAAAAGAGAGAGCTGCTGTTTCCCAGTTATTTTACTGGTTACCAGACCACAAAACAACACAAAACTTTGAGGTCGATTCCATAAAAGACTTGCAGAATAAAACCATCAGTGCTTTGTCTACATTAAAAGTGTTCAGTATGAGCAGGAAATAAAGTCTTTGCAGACCCTACTTGCAGATGGCAGACGTGTTGAGGTCAGTGACCATACCCAGGTTTTGTTTTTACTTGTGAACCCTTGATGGCAATAGGTGGAAAGAGCGGGAGGTTTTCCTCTTGAGTCGACCGTCATATCTTTAATTTTTTTGAACATTTGATTCTCTAACCACTTTACAACGTTCTCCAGAGCTGATCCACGATCGACCTCTCCTCCCTGGAGCAGACTGATTAAAACAGTGATCATCTGCAAACTAAAAAACGTAAAATCTGACGAAAGCTTGTTAACTGCAACACGTGACTGGATTTTAATAAAAACTGGTGAGAAGTCCACAAATAAAAGCCGTACAGTTGTTTTTGTTCCTTGAAGATGCTTATACAAGCATCTAAGAAGACTGATTGTGGCATTAGCTACCCCTCTTCAGGACCTCTGTGCAAATTGCATTGGGTCGAGCTGGCCCACGGATCTTCTCTATTATTATTAACCTTCACCCATCAAAATATCAACGTATGCAAGGCATGCAATCACAAAGAACTGCTTGGATGCTGTAATATAATTCATTTGAATTGCTGACAGATTTTGCATGCCAATAATAATAATAAATCTGGGCACTTAGATGGACTTGAGAGAGAAGTGATAAAGTAGTGATAAAGTAGACTCGCCATACTGATTCTATGGATCTGTGTGAGTCTCCTTGCATGCAGAAAAAGTTTATTGTAGGCCGTAATTAGGAAAGACATCTTACATCGCAGCTTTTTTTGAGACGCTCTGTACAGTATGAGATAAGAGTGTTGCTGCACAAACATCTGTCAGGTTCAGTTTACAGTTCTTGGTTTCGTGACCATTCTCGTGCATTTCTGAACATTGTGGATGTGTACTTCTCTATTTTGTGTAGAGCTGCACAATATATGGTCAGTAGTCATAGCAGTATAAGCGGCAATGTACAGAGTGCTCGAACGCAATGTTGGATAGTATAATTTATTACCGTTGGTTGCTTTCAGACTTTGCATGCCGTTAGCACGTTTGGCCAGTTGAAAGGACTTTATTTTCTACCTCATAATTTTGTGTGATAATTTTCAAACCTTTATGGCCTCTTGGCATTTGTATGTCATTTGTATTCTATAGGTTTTAATAGGTCGTTTGTAACTTTATCATTATTTTGGGTACGGTGTTGCTGCTTCTTAGACATTTTGCCATTTTATCTCCATATTACCTGTTTTTAAAGCATCATGTTGCTAAAAAAAAAAACAATTCCAACCCCAGCTTCATTTAATGATCCGTCTTTATCTTCTGGGGTGTGTGGGTCTTCCTTTGTGTGCGTTTTCTTGGATGACTATTACAGACTGCAGATTGCAATAATAGGAAGTGTTCTGTGAGCTTGTACTTCAGCTCCCCTGATAGAGCTGATTCACAGAAATCAGGCCGGTTGTTGCTCAACCACTCAGACATCTGCTGAATGTTTTCCTCTGTCTCTCTTTTTTTTCTTTTGTATCCGTCCACAGCTTTAAACGGTTCCTCAGAGGAGCTCTTACTAGCCAGAGACTCATTCACATTCTTACAATAAACTCGTCTCAATGAGTCACTCGGCTCAGACCAATGCTCTGTCTGAATGAGTGTAGAGCTTATTATTAGAGGTCACACATCCGGTGCAATAGTTACGGTAAAGATTTTGGTCGCATTTGTTTGATTTTGCTGCAACTGTGAATAACCTGCTCTTTTCTCAATGAATTGTTTGGACTGAAGATTGTGCAACTCTGGAAACTTTTCTTACGGCGTCGGCTTCAAAATGCATATTCTGCTTCTGATTTATTGTGTTGAAGCCAAGGTTTAGCAGGTAGTCCTACTTCAGCACCGTAGACCAGTGACCCATATTAAACAGCATTATTTTTGCATGGCTCCCTCTGCAGACCGTGTTAAGTATAACTGCTCCAGTTCTGCACATATTAAAGGGTAAACAACTCAATTTCTAAAAACAACAAGGCTGACTCAAACTATGAAGCTAATCTAATGAGTAAAAGCTCGTATGTATTACTGAAAACTTTTTTATATCCTTTTAGTTTTGTCGACATCTTATGTATGGTCACTTTTTACTGTCACTAAGCACCTTCCCTCCTTCACCGTATTTTTGATTTTCTTTTTTTACCTTTGTTTTCTCCTTCTGCTTTTAACACCTGCAGAAAAATCTGCAGAAACATAAACAGAATTTCTCTGAAAACCTAAACTAAAATTGAGCTGTAGCAGCAATTTTAGTTTGGGTTGACTCAGAAATCCCTAAATGAGTCACATCCCTCCCCTTTCTGTGTCACTTTGTCTCTTATTGATAATATTAGTCGCTGTGGTTGAATCGCAGAGCTTTGAAAGTGACAAGTGAGGACATTAATCGTTCTTTTGATGTGTGCTTGTGTAAGAGAGAGCCCTCCTCTGTCTGTTTTTATGTGTGTTACCAGATTAGCAGACATTCCTCAGGCTCACACATTGTCACATAGACTCAAACTCATCCGGTGCACAAATCCCTGGAATCTGTCCACCCTGCCCTTTCTTCTGCTCTCCATCTCTCCATCTCTCCCTCTCTCCCGTGTCTTTCACCGTCTCGTCTGTTTCCTTCTGCTGCTGCTGCTCATCCTCTCCACTTGTTTTTTTCCCCTGTTTTCTTGGCTTTGTTTGACCCACGCGACACCACACTTTCAGCCGAATGATGATGCATTATAAACAGTTTATAAACCAGTTTCATTTTTTGGTAAATATTTTTTTTTTTTTTTTTGTGTGTGTTTTTCTCGTAGTAAAAAAGAAAATCCAAAAATAGAACCATTCCTGACAGAGTCTTGCATATTAAAGAAAATTCAGCCTACAGTCAAACAATTGTTTTCAAAACTGATTAATCTGTCGGCTATTTTTTTCGATTAATTGATTACAATCGTATAGTAAAAGGTGCGATTTTTTTTTCCCCAGAATTTGAACTATGTAAGGCTAAAGCAATCCTACTTCCGGAGTTCTGGATAGACCATATAAGAAGGTTTTTCATCCTAAATGCAGAGTGTATATATTTTTGGCCTAAATATTGCTCTGAGTGGGTCATTCTTACATCAAATGACATGTTTTAGAGTCTGTACACTCCAGTTAACGATTTTTCGATTACTAATTAGCTAACCATTATTTCTTTAACAGATTAATCCCGATTATTTAGATGAATTGTTTCAGCCCTAAAACAGAGGATTCGATGCTGGCAGTTCTGAGGCTCTTTCCAATACAATAAGCGCAGTCATTGTCCAAACACCTAGGAACCGTGCAACATCTATTTTCAGTTTTTTCAGACTTGGGGTCATTTGTTCCATCCTGTCAACCTGTTTCAATCTGTTTCCACTGACATATGGATAGCGGTTTAATGTCTTCCCAGTTTGGTGTTATCTTCTTCTTCGCAATCGGGAATGGTTTGTGCAGTATAAACACTACATTGCGAAAAGTAATAGGTCACCCCTTCAAATCATGTAATTTAGGTGTTTCACTTTCATGGCAACAGACGTATAACATCCAGGACCCGTGCAGATTGCTTTGTGAAAGAATGGGTCGCTCTCGTGAGCTTGGTTTCCAGCCTAGTATTTATAGGATTCCACCGTTGTCGGACCTCTTTTTGCAGAAGCACATTTGTGAGGTCTGACACTGTTGTTGGACGGTCTCCGCTCTAGCTCATCCTAACGGTGTTCTATTGGGTTGAGGTGAGGATGGTCAAACATTCCCAGAAATACACTCCTTGTCCTTGTGAGCTTTACTAGAAGAGTTGAAGCTGTTTTAGCTGCAAAAGATGAGCTAACATCACTTTAAACACTGGGGATTAAAAATCCAATGTCAGTCAGGTTCAAATTAACGTAAAGGCAGGCAAGAAAATACTTTTTATTGTATATATCCAAACAAAATAACTTGGGATCTAACAATAGTATTGTAATAACAGGGGCTACAATTACATGTAATATATTTTGAGATATATATATTTTAAAGGTGTATGATGACTGCATTACGATCCATGAACGTAGTTCAGCGCCGGATGAACTTAGGACTACTTCTTGTAAAGAGTAAATGTATTTTTCAAATAGTGGTGCAATAAAATATTGATAATAACCATAAAACACTTTGATGTTTGCCTTTAAACCGTCACCCACTTACCAGCTGTTTTCTTCTTTCACACTGGCATCTCCGTCGTCATGTATTGTAAGTCATTCTTATTAAAACTGTTTTTATCTACAGCTCTCTGGTAGCAGACCACGCAGTGAGTCTGAAACAGTCACTCAATTAACTCTTGTTGTAATTATTCTGAGGAACCTCACATGTGCAGGTCATGGTGAAGCTGCTGCTTTGAAACCAGACGGACGCAAAGGCGGAAAAGCGAATCCGTAAGCTCATGGAAGCTTCTCTGAAAGAAAGCTTTGGTTTGTCCAACACATGGCTGCATTTATTGCCGATTGTTTCAAAAGATTGCGTTATAAGAAGCAATGCTTCAAAGTATATGCAATATCAAAACGGCGTTCTTAAAATGTGTTTTGTTTCCTATATTTTCCAGGTGCATTGTATTCACGCGCTTCAGGCTATTATCACATGCTAATGCAATATTTAGCTAGCATTTCCTTATTGCAATATTAAACACTACATTTGAAATGATGCTTTTCCTCGTATCGTCCATAATGCTTGAAATTATATGAAGATTTTTATGATCTGGTTTCTTGCTTTGTTTAGAAAAAGTATCAAATTAAATGAATTAAAGTAGATTTTGTTGCCAAAATCGAACCCATGGTCATCTCCACAGACTTAAGTGGGTTGTGCTCCAGGGTTTTCTCACTGTCTGTACAGAAACTCGTTGCTATCAAGGAGCACAAGAAACAAACTGGCTCTTTCATTATCAGAGATCAGGACATTTTGAACCAACGCATGAATAATGTTACTTTTCTTACTTTTATGTTTTCACCTATATAGCTCATGTGACACCCACAGTACTATTTAAACTTCAATATTTCACATGAAATTTAATTTCTGACCAATTGTGTGTCTGTAAGCTCTTGGCTTAACTAGTGTTTTGTTATTTCTGGGTGTTTAAAAGCTCTACATGTTTTTGTAGGAGTTTGTTACAGACGCATTTTCTCTTCATCATATTTTTTAAACTGTCTCCTTCATAATTTTCTTTACTTTTGACACAGTGTCAGAATATCCAAACATTGGTTGTTTGCGCTTCACGTTAAACAGACGACACGACCAGCCCTCATGTCTCATTAATTTATTCAAACAAACAGTTTGTCCTGGGAGGCCAGACCCTGGAGCTCGGCCACAAGAAAGCCAGTTATGCTACAACTGACTGCTTTGTTTCTCACTGAGGGAGGCCTTAGAGGATTTGCAGTCACACATTCGCTCAAGTAAGCACATCAGACAGGAACTTCCTCTGCATTGCAGCCTGAGTGCCGAACACCTAGTTCTTATTAATTATGTGTTGAGAAACTAAAGTGTTTCTGCTCTAGCTGAACAGTTGCATAAACCACCTCCTTTGGTGTCTGTAGCTTAATCAACTTTAACCCAATGCCTGTTGTCTCTCTAATGCAGCAGAGCTGTTTTTGCAGCAACCATCAGCTTATATCGCTGCAACAATGTTGGTGAATGACTACGTTTTTGTTTTTATACCTTTTCGAAAAGAGCTTATATTTTAAAAATGCACCGAGACATGGATGACACACCACAGGAGGGTCATTATTCTTCTCCCTCATTGTTTCGTCTCCTACTTTTTGTTTCGGTATGTTCACATGCAACGCCCGGTGATAAATATCTACTCGGTTGGAGAGTAATGACGTCCTTTTTTTGTTTTTCAGGCCTCCAGTCCCAAACTGACAACTCACTGCTCAGATATCCAAGAAGTCCGTCGCTGCACCCGACTGGAGATGCCCGACAACTTAAACACATTTGTTTTAAAGGTACTCTGAAAGTGTTCAGCTAGGGGCACACTTAAAATGTATCTACGAAGGTGCTGGGAACTTCTACTGTTCTAATGTGCAGTTGTAGTTTGTATGCAGAGGGCTTCAGTTGTTCTGTGGGATTGTTGGTGTTTATATTAAATGCTCAGTTTCAGATATTTTACAGGTTCAGGCAGCTGTTTTTCTCAGTTGCATCCAAAATCCTTATATTGCATAAGCACAGGTTGATAATTTAGAAATTACATGAACCTACACCAGGTCCGGATAAATGTGAAAGAAAGAAAGCATCAACAGCTACCCTTGAAGTTGAAAATCTGAGTTTATTAAAAAAAGTTTCGTTTTCACATTTATTGGTAATCTTGTATATATAAATAAAGATGGCAAGCATTATGTGCGATAGAGTAAATATGTAATGAGGAAACTTTACTGAGTACAAGCCCAGGTTCTGGCCTTAAGGCCTTCTTCAAGATTCTTTAATGATCCAGAACCAGACAAATCTTCACTTAGGTCCAGATTTGGACCGCCACCCGCCATATAGGGACCTTTGGTGTAAATGCAGTTTTCCTCCGAAGTCTGGAAAAATCTGGAAAATTCTGAGGTATTTCCCAGACCTGAATATGCATGGAAAAAAATAAGTATGGAGAAATCAAGGCTTTAATCTCTGTCCTATTGTCGTAATCATCCATCCATCCATTCATCCATCCATTCATCCATCCAGTCATCCATCCATCCATCCGTCCGTCCATCCATTCATCCATCCAGTCATCCATCCAGCCATCCATCCAGCCACCCATCCATCCGTCCGTCCATCCGTCCATCCATCCAGCCATCCATCCATCCATTCATCCATCCAGCCATCCATTCATCCATCCGTCCGTCCATCCGTCCATCCATCCATCCATCCATTCATCCATCCATCCAGCCACCCATCCATCCGTCCGTCCATCCATCCAGCCATCCATCCATCCATTCATCCATCCAGCCATCCATCCGTCCGTCCATCCGTCCGTCCATCCATCCATCCATCCATCCATTCATCCATCCAGCCATCCATCCATCTGTCCGTCCATCCATCCATCCATCCATCCAGCCACCCATCCGTCCATCCATCCGTCCATCCATCCAGCCACCCATCCATCCGTCCATCCATCCAGCCATCCATCCATCCATTCATCCATCCAGCCATCCATTCATCCATCCGTCCGTCCATCCGTCCATCCGTCCGTCCGTCCATCCATCCATCCATTCATCCATCCATCCAGCCACCCATCCATCCATCCATCCATCCGTCCGTCCATCCATCCATCCATCCATTCATCCATCCATCCATTCATCCATCCATTCATCCATCCATCCAGCCATCCATCCATTCATCCGTCCGTCCGTCCGTCCGTCCGTCCGTCCATGTTACATATATCCAGCATCAGTTATTATTAAACATATTTATTCATACTTCAAAAGCTAAAAAAAACATATATTAGTGACTTGAATAATGTGTAGTAAGTCAAGTGCAACACAATATTGCAAAACAATCATAAAGTTTAATTGAAAAGGTTGAAACAGGTCTTTATCTGTTATTTAACTGTGAAAACAATCCACATTTTTAAATTGGTGGATCCAGATAAATTCCTTGTAAATATATAGGACGTCTTTGTAAGACATGAAAAATGACTCACAAATTCGCTGAAAAACCTGTAAATTTGACATGGAAACGGAGTCAGAAACATTTAATAATATATGTTTAATTTCATCCTGCTTCCACCTGTAAGCCACCGTATAATTTAGATTAAACATATTTTAGACTTCAGGGATATTTCCCAGATTTCCCAGGTTTTAAATGTAGTCCCCACACTTTGAGGCAATGTTTAATTAATCCCCTTGTTTAGTGATTTCTAGAAACACTGTCAGTTTATTTTAAATTAAAGTCCAGGGAAACAAACCAAACTTAAACTGGTGGTGTTGGTTTATTTGTATTCTCTATAATAAAATGAAATGTGTAAAAAGCTTTAAAAAGAAAGAAACAAACTGCTTCTCATTTCACAGGGGGTGCATGAATCTATAGCATGTTTCCCGATGGAGAAAGTATGTTATGTTGTCTCCTTTCAGACAGTTTGAATCCTTTTTTTCTCTCTGCAGGTTAATCAAGGGAGTCTGATTTTTGAGACGGACAATGACCAGCAGGTCAGCTCCTGGACCACAGAGCTAAAAGAATGCATCAGCAACAGGTGAGCAACACCTGAACGCAGCACAGTGTGCACAGTCTGCTGTTTTTGTTTATTTTCAGAAAAAACTTTTAAAACATCACAGCAGTAACATTTCTCACTAGTTTTATGCTGAAGTTTTGAGTAAAAGTGGTTGTTTTTTTAGCTTTGGAGCTGCTGTAGTGTTCTCTGCATATTTTATGGAGGAATACAATGTACTCCACTAAGTGTGGTTGCTTGTGAGGTAAATTATTAAAACAACAAGGATATTACACGTTTAGCGCATTAAGCCCATTGTGTGTTGCATCGCGTGTTTGGGGTCTTGTGTTTTATCAGCGTTTACATCTACTGAAGCAGCTCAATAAATTTGAATATTGTTGAAACAGTCATTTATTTTAGTGAATCATTTCAAAAAGTTAATTCATAGATTCATCCAAACAGAGAGAGATAATTCAAGTGTTTATTTTTGGTTAATTTGTATGATTATTTCTTACATCTAATAAGAAGCCACAATTTCTCTTCAGAAAATGAGAACATAAAAAAAAATGTTTTTAATAAATAAATGTTATTTTATGGCCTACTAAATCATGGAGAAGACTGCTGATCATTGACAACATCAACATGAAGGATAAACCACAAAAGGTCATTTTTAAGGAAGCTGGTAGTTCACAGAGTGCCAAATCCACGCATGTTGGTGGAAAATTGAGTGGAGGGAAAAAATGTGATAGAAAAATGTTCACAAGATACAGGGATAACTGTGATTGTGAAGAGTTTGTAGTGGTTTCAAGAGTGTGTGAACAGTAGCTGCAATCAGTGTTTTACGAGCCACCACACAGATTTGTCCAAGACATGAGTCGCAACTAGGGATGTACAATATATTGGCATCGACATTGCTGTGGGCCAATGTTAGTCAATTTTTAGCATATCAGTAACGGTCCAAAGTAAAACTGAGCTGATGTTTATTTCAGTCTTGTTTATGTATGTGTTTCAGAAGGTAAGGGGGCTGGCCATGTGGTATTTGTTTGGTCATGTGACAGTAATAGTGATGCAGCGCAGGTTGTGGGGTGTTTACCTGAAGCAGAGAAGCAATGTTAGCGGTGTAGAAATGTATACAATATATATAATACCTGTAACAACCATAACAGCAATATTAATATCGGACATTGATATCGGCCCAAATGTTCATATCTGTGCATCCCTAGCCACAACCGTCACATTCCTTGTTTTAAGCCACTCCTGAACCCGAGATGGCAGCAGCGTCTTATCTGGGCCCAGTTTTTGCTCCGTGGGAAATTGATTTGATTTGGAAACATGGAATCTGATTAAGGGGTGGAGAAACACAAAATCCAAGTTAAGGTCTGGTGTGAAGTTTCCACAGTCAGTGATTATTTGGGGTGTCATCTGCTGGTGTCTGTCCACTGTGGGTCGTCAAGACCAGAGTCAACAAAGGCATCTACCGGGACGATTTAGAGCAATTCATGCTTTCTTCTGCTGGCAGGCTTTATGGAGAAGCTGATTTCATTTCCAGCAGGACTTGGTATCGACCCACACTTCTAAAGTTGCCAAAAGCTGGTTCAATGACCAAGTTGTTGCTATGCTTGACCCAACAAGCTGGCCTGACCCCATATAGAGAATCTCTGGAGGATTGTCGTGAAGAAGATGAGAGACACCAGACCCAACCCTGCAGATGACCTGAAGGCTGCTATGAAAGCAACCTGGGCTTCATTACACCTCAGCAGAACCACAGGATGATCACCTCCATGCTATCCTGCATTGATGCAGTAATTCATGCAAAAAGAGTCCAAACCAAGTATTAAAATTATTTTTTAATGATCTTAAATAATGAATACTGTCAAACTGAAGTAATTATGTGACATAAGATGGTTTTTAAAAACAGGATCGTTTCCTGTCAGAAGTTTTTCACAGCGACGTTCATCTTCTTTACACGGCTCCTTGTCCTCATGTTGCTTTTTCCTCCTGAGACGCTGAGCAGAAATAACTTGTTTTTCTTGTGCTGGCTGTGCTTGATGTTTACTCATGCTGAGGTATGTGTTTGCAAAGTGAAAGGGCTCCTTAAGGTGTGTGTGAGGACAAACCAGTGTGTGTGCATACTTGTTTGAGTGCCCTTGTGTCCGTCTGTCCGAGGTTCGGTTTGATTTGTGGCTCTGCAAACTGGAGTAGGTTTGAACTTGGTTATGTTTGGAATATTTCTGCAGACAAGTATTTAGTCTAAACCTTTTAAAAGTGTATTTTATGAAAAGTGGAAAGTTGGAGAGGAATGGGTGGGGTTTAAACCTGATCAGGGGTCCGAAAAGTGAGAGCTTTGTGAGGATCCAGGAGGGGTTGCTTCCTGAGTCCTCACACAGACCAGGAAACCTTTCCAGGTTCTTGATCTCTTCCTAATAATAAAATTGTTCAAGCGTTGTTCTTATTCGAATGTTTTCAGCATCTGTCTTAAACAAAAATTATTTCATCATGGAATAATATTGTCTACATTTAAAATCACACCAGGGATAATAAATGATTTATCTGCTGGTTTTTAAGCAAAGTCCATTTGTGTTTTTTGTCCAAATACTTTTTTTTTATTCTTTTGAATTAAAAACATCCAAGTCCCTCATAACCCACCCCAGAAGAAGAGGTTTAAAATAAAAAGAATGACTGAGTTGGCTTGAAGAATAAACCTTGTTAAATGTGGTGCAAAATAATATCAGAAACAGGCAAAACTGGTGTTAAATGTGAGTTTTTAGGGTAATAAATACAGATATGTGTAGATGCACATATAATGGGAACCGTGGGAGGTCTGAAACTTGAGAGACCTTTTTCTGCCTGTCCTCGTGGTGAACTCTGACCCTTGCCAGTCGTTTAGTTCAGGTTCAATATAAATTTCTGAGTCGGTTTCATGTCTCTTTGAGCTTCAGAAGACCTGTTGGTTTGTTAAACGCTGCGTTCTGACCGTCAGTCGGTCAATTTTCACCCTCTTTCCGTCTGCGTCTGAATAAACCAAGAAGCTGCCGAGCGTTCAACAGTTTAGACGAAGAAAAAAATAATCTGACACTTTAAGATCCAGGGTGCTTCACCTGTTGATGCATCTAACGCTTCCTTTCCTGAGCAGTTATTTCTACTGCTAACTTTGGAACACCCATAATGGAAAACAAACAGTTCATGGTTTACCTTTATCAGTCTTGTTGGTCTCTGACAATATTTGACATCTGATAATCCTTCCAAAGCAGTAGACTGTTGGACAGCCTGTCTTCCTGGGTTTGTTCCAGTATTTACTGACACAACAGACCTCCTTCAGCACCGCGTGACTGTTGTTTTAAAAGCTTCAGTGCCTCCAACGTCTAAACATGTGGACAACCATGTTGTTCACCTGTCTGTTTGAAAAGTCCTCTGTAAATGGAGTTTAGACGAAAATTCAGAATGAAAGACTCACCTTCACCGCCTCCAGCTGTGTTCATCCTTGCTTGTCAGCTGAGCTCATCCCTCCTCCACCACACCTCCACCATCTTCCTTCACATCTACTCCTGGCTTCCTCGCTCCCTGGCCGCCAATCCACCACCAATGTCGGATCAGGGGGAAGAAATCTCTAAATCTAAATCTTTAAAATGTACATCTTAGCTCATGTCATTCTCAGCATTCATGTCTTCCTCCCAGGTCCGAGCGCCATGTAATTTCACATCATTAAAACTTTTCTAATTGCCATCCCTTTCTTTGTGAGTCTTTTCAGATTGAAATAAAGTTTGACTGATCTACTGTCATTTGGAAAAATTAGGACACCCTATTAAATATTGGGTTCTCTCGGAAGAAATGTTCAAATATTGAGGTGTAAATGTTTTTTTCCTGGAAAAGAAAGTTACTTAATTGCAGCTAAACATGAAAGATAAACCTTTTTTACTTAATAACAAATAATATCAGCAAAATGTGTATTCTAATGTGGCGTCATGTAGATGATGCCATCCACCAGTCTGTGATATCGGTCTGAGGAAAGTTTGCTCTACTTCTCACTTTTAGTTGTAAGATGTTTCGGAGATGCTTAAAATCATCCCTCAGCATGACTACGAGATGACTGGTAAATCTTTGGCTGATTACCTGGTGTTTTCTGGATCATTGTCATGTTGCAGGGTCCGTGTTGCAGTGGGCTGTGGTCTCAGATTTTCTTTAAGCTTTTTTTGATACTCTGTAAAATTTATGATGGAGTCTATGATGGTGAGCTGACTAGGTCCTGCTACAGCAAAGCTTCCCCGAACTATGACACTTCCACCTCCATGCTTCACAGTTAGTATGAGGTTGTTTTCCTTGAATGCTGTATTTGTGTATTTGGTTTACCCCGAACATGTCCTCTGTTGTGCTGTCAGAACAATTCATTTTTAGACCCATGTGTCCAAATGTCCTGATCTTTGTCTGTCTTCTCTTCATTCTGACCTTCATGTTTTTCATAGAGAGTCCGATCAATTGGCCCCGATTTTCTTAATTTTGGGAGGTCGGTGATCGGCCGACACTTACATGTGAATCCGATCTTATCTACTTGTCTAACCTATTGTGCAAGTTTTGTTGAAAAATGAGAAACTAAAGGAACTGCAATGCTGTAAATGTTTTATTTATATTTGAGAGCACTGCCTCGTGTGCAGTTAAAACAAGTTTGTATTGTTTTACAGGTATTGTTGAATGTTTCTGAATAAAATACGTTTGGAACTTTGAAGGTGTATTGTGACCTTATAACACCTGACATTGTCAGTTATTTTAAAAAAATCAGTATCGGCCAAAATCGGATTTGGTAGGTCAGGCTTTTTAAAGATCGGTCGTAGGTGATCGGCCAGAAAACTGCAATCGGTGCACCCCTAATAGAGCGCATAGGTTTCCTCCTTCCACACCTCTCATGAAAGTCCCATGACACAGAGACCCACTTTGCACAAGCCAACTACAGTTTTCTGTGTAGGAAATCACAGTTTTTATGTTTTCTCTTCCGTGTCTGTCTGGATTTGTCCTCATTCAGCTTCTATTAAACCTCAAATGGAAGCAAAGAAAAGAGTAAAATTATTCAGAAAAACACAATCTACTATTGTTCTGGAAGAATTCTTAATGTAGCGCTGTTTTTACTTCTTTTATTTAATATTTTTATTTTGCCAAGCTCAGGGTGTTCTTCTGATGCAGTTATTGTGGACGAAAACGCCACCTGCTGGCGCAGCATGGGAATTACTACACTTTTCATTAGAAATCCATAGACCATGTAGAAGCAGACTTAAAAAAACAGAGGAAAAATATCCATTTAGAAATATCTGGAGCTGTGTATTATAACCTTTCTCAGACTGATGGGCAACAACAGCTGCTGCTTTGAGACCAGTCGTCATTTGCTGCGTGTCAAACACCTAAATGCTGCAGACCAGCTTCAGATGTTTTTCATGTGATCATAAAGTTAATAAATCCTGTGATTAGTAGCTCCTGGCAGCTGCTTGGCTTTTGAGTTGTTTCAATTAAGTTTTTTAAATCCTTTTGAATTATTTTTTTAATAGTTTTTTTATAGGCAATTATTTTCTTAAGACCTGGAAAGGGAAAGGAGATTATTAAGTATTTAATATTTTTATTTATTTTATTGTTCAAAATTTAAACTTTATTTGATTAATTTTAGGACTTTGTAAGGGGATGATGATTTTGTAGTATTTATTTTTATTTATTTAATTTTTTATTATCTCCTGATATAAAAAAATCTTGTCTTTTTTCATTGTAATTTGCCTCCAATTCCAAATATAATGGTGATGGGAGAGTTACAGTCGACTTTCTTTCTACGAGAAGTCACTAAATCTCACAAAGCATCTCTAATATCTCTACGATCTGAAACCTGTGAATTTAAGACGGGAATTATTTTTCTTTACTCCTGTGAGCCAAGAGTTAATGATCCCATCTTTTGGGGTTTGAGATTTAAAGAAACATCATAAATACTTCAGAGAAATATGGAAATCAGACATGGCCGCATTTCTTTCGTCTCTCTTCCATTCATAAACCTTCAACAGATTCACTGATAAGGTTCATAACATCCACGACAATAAACTGCTGCTTGGTGTAAATTGTGAGGTGACTGATGTGAGCAAATGATTTAACATATCGCGACTACAGTGAGGACTAAATGGTGGAGGATTCTGGGAGATAATTTAAGGACTGTGTGAGAGTACGTTAGGACCTTTCTCTTATAAATGCGGTCGGATCGGCTGGGTGCAGTTCGTCACCGCCAGCCCCCGAAGCTTTGCAGGCTGACTGAAATGTCCTCCCTGAGACGGAGGGAAGCGCTGGCACATTGTCCTGAAGATAGAAGAAGAAAAACATAAACTCACTCGGCGAGGCAGAAGGAGACTCTCGTCTTCCTGTTATTCAGAGCAACACAAAGTCAAGTCAGCATTTACGCAGGACTTTCTCCTACTTCCCTCTTTAACAGTCCCACTATCATTTGTGTAGTTATGCACACACACACACACAATGCAGGCTGTGTGTGTGTGTGTGTGAGGGCAGTGAAACAGAAGAACAGTGGGTTTCAGTTGAGATCTGAGCTGGTGAACTGGACTGACTTCCTGTCTGTAGCTGCTGTCTTTGTGTTCCTTCAGCCTGCTGTTTCCTCCACATCAACAAGGCTCCACACCACCGACACATGCAACACTGTGCAGAAGTTTTAAACCACCTGTAATTTCTTTACATTGTGCTTCCAAGAGGCCAGACCATATTGTAATCTATTAATGTGATCTTGATTATTAGTTCTCATGGCTTTCTAAAGTTCTTTAAAAGTTATTCTTTGGCTGCATTTTCGGTCATTGTGTCTGATCATTACAGCATAGAAAGTGTGCATAAAGAAAAACAAGGAAGTGGGCAAGTGGAGGATAAAAGAACAACCATGACGCCTTAAAGAATAAAGAAAGTTAACATTGAAAGTCAAACCTTTAAGTGGATAATCTACTGTATGGCAAGTTTCCTGCTAATAGCTCACTATGAATCATCTTGTTGGTGCCAGAGTAATGGTCTGTATGTCTTGTGTTATTTATCATAGATTTAGTTAACATATCTCACTAGACTGGACTTAAGATTCCAGAACAGTCTAAATAAATTTAAATTTTCACTGTATTTATAAACTTTTTATGCAAAAAAAAAACAATAACAACGGCCTGAATGTCTTTCTGTACATCACTGGAAGTCTAATTATATAGTAAAATCCTGCAGGTTTTAATTAGATTAATCTGTAGAAATAAAACTCAGCTAAAAAATATTATAGCATATTCAGTATTTTTTTTACATGACAGATTATAGTTAACTTTTTTGCTCACCCGAGAATGTATTTGTGCACCACATCAGAAGAGACTCCAAATTATTTCCTACAAGATCTTCTTAAAACGAACTTAAAAGACAACGAATACAAATAATAAAACAGCCGATGGATCAGTGCTGTAAAACGCTGACTGCTGGTTGGACGCCATGTTTGAAACACGTTTCCATGTTGTCATACCCAATTAGAGAGCAATTAAATGTCATTAAATTAATGCAGTGCTCATAAAAACAGATACTCAGTTGGACAGATATCTCTTCTTTTGGTCCAAAAGTAGGAGCAACAGTGAACCTTTATTCATTCATGCATTTAACAGCAGATCCAGTCACTGGACTGAAAGCAGAAGCTGCTGTTTTACTTCACAAGATGCTAAAGATCTCTCAAAGTAACAAATGGTTGAGATTAAATGTGTCAAATAATGCTGGATCATTCTGTGACCCTCAGGTCAGGCAGTGTGGATCTGGAGTCCCCCCTGTCTTCAGCTGACAGCTCTGTTGCAGCCAATCAGAGGAGGAGCTCAGACTCAGGGAGTCAAAGTAAGCTGCTTCTGTGGGACGTCCTCTGATAATTAGGGTGTTTCTGTTCCCTTTCTTTATGTGTTTTAGTTTTTCTGAATAAAAACAATTTATATTGACCCAAACATTAACAAATTCTGGGATTTACGCTTTTTTTTTTACTCTCTCCAGGTCCCGTCACCTTCAGTCTGCCTGAGCAGGTCATCCAGAAGGCTGATGACTTCCTGGTTTCTTTCCCCTGGTTTCACGGGCCCATCTCTCGGGTCAAGGCGGCCCACTTGGTCCAGAGCTCCGGACCCGAAGGTCACGGGGTGTTTCTGGTCCGGCAGAGTGAGACTCGAAGGGGAGACTTTGTCCTCACGTTTAACTACCAGGGAAAAGCAAAGGTGAACAAACCCGACTATCCTCTGCTAGTGTGGGACCCATCAGTGCTAAAGCTTTAGATCTGGAAGCATCTTGTTAGCAAATAGACACACCACTAAGCTCTTCTGTCCTGTTAAATTGTGATTTCGTTTTTTCCTCCCTGCAGCACCTGCGCCTTTCTCTAAACGAATGGGGCCAATGCAGGGTGCAGCACCTGCGCTTCCCCTCCGTCATGGACATGCTCAGTCACTTCCGCCTCTATCCCATCCCTTTGGAGTGCGGAGCAGCCGGAGCCGTCACGCTGTCCAGCTTCGTACTGGCCGGCTCCACCCCCCCATCACAGGGTGAGACTCTGAATCTCTCTGACACAGACTCATTAGAATAGAAATGGTACCTTGGCTTTATTTATTCTTGGCTTTTACTGGCTGTTGGGATGCACTGACATCCCTACAAAAAGAGAGCCGATTTTAAAACCTGCAGTACTAAAGTTGCTGATGATGATGATGCTCTGTGTATTCATGGAGCTTACCTCATTTGCTAATTAGTGTAAAGTAGTAATTTTATATAACATGAGCATTCCTCTTTGTGCTTCTCTTTTTATAGTAAATCCCTGCAGCTGAATTCCTCAAAACAGCTTCTTTGAGTCACAGTTTTGCTTCAGTTCAGAAAAGTCTGACATTTGGACTGAAAGGAGGCTCCTTGAGACTCTGAGTTAACCAGGGTTGCTCTGGCCAGTCAGTTCTGCCGCTCTAATATTAGCCTACCTTGCAAAAGTATTAATACACCTTGATTTTTTCTCATTGTGGCACATTACAACCACAAACCACAATGTATTTAAATTTGATTTCGAAACCAACACAAACTAGTGCTTAATTGTGAAGTGGAAGGAAAATGATGCACGGGTTTTCCCTGCTTTTTTAGCTCTTTTACGAATAAAAGTTTGAAAAGTGTTGCTTGCATTTGTATTTAGGTTGGGTTCTAGTACCCCTAAATAAAATCCTGAGCAACCTTCCAACAGGAGAACAACCTTCAACATGCAGCCAGAGCTACAGTGTAATAGTTTTAGATCTGTGGTGTTGAAAGTCAATCCTTCAGGGCTGGTGTCCTGCATGGTTTAGACGTTCCCCCGGTTCATCTGAACCACTAGCACGTTCCTGCAAAGCTTGGAAGTGCTTAAGAGCTAATGCAGCCATTTGAATCAACTCTGTTGAAGCAGGAAAACATGCAAGACAGTGGCTCTTAAAGGCCTGCAGTTGGACACCACTGCTTTAGATCAAAGCACATTCATATCTTAGAATGGCCTAGTCAAAGTCCAGACCTAAATTCAACAGAGAACCTGTGGCAAGAGTCGAAAATTGATGGGCTACATTTGCGGCCTCTAGATCTGCTTTACCTGCAGCAAAAGGTGGTTCTACCAAGGATTGACTCTGGAGGTGCAGGCAACACTTTTCAAAATGTTTATTTGTAGTAAAATAATGATCTACTAGTGCACAGAATCCAAATACCTTGACGTTTGTGGTTGAAATGTGACAAAATCAAAAGGATAAAAATCAAATGAGACACTATGAAGCCCAGAATGATTTATAGTAACATGGTTCAGCCTCCTTACGGTGTAGCAAGTAAAACATCTGTTTTTCTGTTTCTCTCAGATATGACCCAGAAACACAGTGAATCCGGCCTGTTACTAAGTTTTAATAACACAACCTTAAGCTGTTTCTGTTGTACAAGGTCGCTAAACGTCGAAGGCAAATCTAGGATAATATATATATATATATATATTATTTATAAGTGATATAATTGGAATAAATGTGAATGTTGAAGCCCCAGCTCATGTCCTGTCTTTGCTCCTCAGGTCAGCTCTCCAGCGCTCTCCTCGTCCCCTTCTCCCTCCATCGGTGGAGCTCCGAGCCCAGCTTGGCTCGCTGCAGCCTGGCCCGAAGCTCCAGTCAGCCCCCTGCCTTCTCCTCCTCCTCCCCCAGCACCACCTTCACTTCCAGTCCCAGCTCCTTTTCCCAGGTGGCCCGCACCATCCCCGCCCCCGAGCCCGCTCCGTCAGCACCCGCTCACCTGCGTCGGAGCGAATCGGTGGGGAGGAGGCCCCTGCTGCGCAACCCCAACCCTCACACTCCCATCATCCCTCAGCGGGACTCGGACTATGAACTGGAGCCCGACCGCAGTCGCAAGCGGGCAATAGACAACCAGTACATGTTGCTCTGACGGCCCCCCACCCCACCGTCTCCTTGGTCGCCTGTAAAGATAACATGGCGGCTCCCACGTGGTGATGATCACTCAGATGCAGTGTGTCGCCTTCTTCAGGATAAAAACCTGATTAAAGCAGGCTGACGAACACGAGGGAACGAATCCGAACAAGTCCGACAAATGCAAAACACGCAAAAACAAGTTTGCCTCAGCCTCAGAACCTCCAGTGTCCACAGTGAATGTATTTTGGACTTTTAGAGTGTTGATGACGATGATTAGTCTTGTTTTTAATCGATGAGCTCCGGCGGAAGAGAAAAAGTTTATTAACACCTGTTGTAGTGATTTTCTTGGAAGTGCACTTGATGTTATTTCTTCGACACTTAACCTGAAACGATGGGAATCGCTGTCCGCTCCTTTGGGAATACTTGGGGCATAAACTTTTTGCACAAAGTTCCCAAAGCGGAGCAAAACCTCCAACTTTCGAACAAAAACAAGCTGCGCTCCTTTTCCTTGTAGGATCAAATTCTGTTCTTCCTCTCTGTGCATCATAAGCATCTAAGTGCGCATCACTTTCAGTGCACTTTGTACACATTGTGTATTTTTTTTCTATACACGTAATCTTTTGTAGAAAAATATAAAAAAAAACAAAGTAAAAAGGAGAAATGTTCTAGAAAGAGGTAGTTCTAGAAACTAGTTCCCTGGTAAAAAGAACCACAAACGGGGGGATTTAGGATCGGATTTTCGCCTGGATGTGAGTCTTGCTGTGGGATGAGCAAAGCCCAATGTGAGCTCCAATGTTTTATCAGCCAAAGAAATTGTGTTAATGAAGCCAAATCAAAGCAAATGCCACAGAATCAAACAGACTGGAGTGACGATGATAATTACTTACAAATGCCGCCCTGCAGCTGGAATCTGAGGTCCAGAAAGCCTAAAAAAATATTGGATCCCCACTAGTTGGGCCTGCTTCCTGCTGGGGGAAATCTGACAGGGATGTCTCAATGTCACTTTTATTAGTATAAATCAGTGGTGTCCAAATCCTGGAGCCGCTGTCCTTCAGGTTGTTAGTGTTTATCCTGATTTAACTAAACGGGTCGTTAGCAGGCCTCTGCAGAACTTGTTGAGATGCCGAGGAGGTAATTCTGCCATATCAATCAGCTGGGATGGATCAAAAACATGCAGGAATCTGGTCTCTTGAAGACCAGAGTCGGACATTCTCTGACGGGGAGTAAAAAGGTACTAAAATCTATCATCCATAAAGAAGTTGGCTCCAGTCTGTTGCTTTTGTGGCATTAAAAAAAATGAAGAAATATTCCAAAGCTTCACTCCAAAGCACCAGAAACTCTCCACTTCCAGACAGACAATGATTGGACTGACTCGCTCTAGATGATTTGTCCACTTTAACAGAGACGTTGGGTTTTTTATTTTCCTGCTTTTTTCCCCACAATTTCAGGCACCTTTTTCCATCCTGGTAGCAGCCATTGAGTCTTCGCTTTATTTTTTACACTTATAGCATTAATTCTTCATATTTTCTCTCACTTCACCACAGCAGCCAGAACCAAAAGGGCTGCAAGATGTTTGTTTTTTCCTTTTTACACTAGATGTATTTTCTAATCGATTTTTATATCTTTTTTAATTGGAATGAGAGGAACGTTTTGTAAACAAAGCTTTGGAGGTGTCTAAATGTGGCGTGGGATGTTGCAGAACCACTAACATTGACAATTAAAGGTGCCTTTTAAAAGGTTTAAGAACCACCATTTTGACCACAACCAACTGACCAACTCAGGCTGAAATGAAGCCTTTAACCAAAGCCCGGAGTTCTCCATCATTCTTCACTGTGTTTGTTTCTTCCTTTTCATCCCTGGATTTCATCCCAAACTTTAGAGGTTTTAAATCAACTCAAAGACGATCTGTAAAACAAAAGAAATAAAGTAAGTGTTGCGTCCATTCGCAGTGAGATGAGTTTGGGAAACATTGTGCCTTCTAACCTTGCTTGAACACTAACTTCAGCAGATTATTTTAGATTTAGATTTGCAGTTTGGTGTCCCTCTGCAGCTTCCTGTTTCGTTTTCCTCCTTAATTTTATAGTTTTTGTAACAATAAGTCCGCTTTTTCCATTTTTTTCTACCAAGGTAATATTTGTTGGTTTACTTTAATGGTTGTCGCGTCCTTTTTAATGTATCATCGTGATCTAGACTGACATCTGTTAAGGGGAACAAAAACAAGGATGTTTTTGGCAAACGTACGGTTGGTCTTCCTGACTTTGTGTCTGAACAGATTCCTTCGTCACCTCTCTGTTTCATTTCTGCTAAAGCAGAGCAACGGTAAAAACACACAAAATGAAGAAAACTATTCTGAGCATCAGTCTCGTATCCTGTCTCTTTTTAGTTTTTTGTGAATCATTATTCCTGGGAGAGTGACTGTGCCTTTGCCAGAAAGCTGCTGTTGCTTTTTCCCCTTCTCCAAAGCTCAGGGTGTGATCGTGCCGTGCAATAAATGAAAGATGCTTCACACCGTGCTGAATGGAAGAATTAAGTGCTTATATCCGCTTATAGACCAAAAAAATAAATCATTTGAGACAGAAATCCTGCTGCATAAGAACAAGAGCTGCCAGATTTTTAAAAAACTTTTTTATAAACCAGCAAAACCCGAGGCAGTGCTTGAAGTGTTATCAAGGTGCCATTACCCCACACACAATCGGCTCCCCCCTCCCCCACCTGTTGTTTATTTGAACGTGTCCAGTTGATGAATGTAATATGTTCTGAATACTGTTCATCCTGTCTGTTAACTTCGCACTGTAAACCTTCCACATCAACGCAACATCCCGTCCACAGCAGCTTCTCCTGCATCATATTGGGTCAGCATCCCTTTCAGTTACGAGCATTTAAATTATATTAAATATATATATATATATCAACTGTATATTTGACTTTTTTTAAATAAACCTAACCAAAATGATAACCCGTTTGCTGTTTTTGGTTTTTTGTTTTGTTTACCAGTTTGATTAAAGACTGTCTCTAAATCATGATTGGGCTCATTTTAAACAGCATCATTTTTCATATTTCTTCAAAACCATGATTTTTATGTCATACTGACTTATAAATTGTTTGATTTCCTGACTGGATCAGTGCCACCGGGTCAGGTTTGCCGGCCACCTTATTGCTCACACCCAGGTCTGTGTGATGGCCGCTCCAAGACGAGGACTTTGTTCTCCGCATGAATGATGCGGAGATCATGACAATTCATGATGCCATCAATTGTAATGAAGTGCACCAGTCGCTCCTGCAGCAAAACATCTGAAGCACACTGCTTCAGATGTTTTTAAAAGCCAGGACACGATCATCTGGGCTTACCCCAGCTGAAGGCACAATAATCAGAGTGCATCTAAACATATAAATCCAAGTATTAAAAAAAATACTTGAAAAATCAAATGTGACGATACTTTCAAACTTTGGGAGAAAAAAAAAAAAAGCCTGGCAGCACGTTTCGCTGCTCTCTGGTCTGACAGTCGGACTTCAAAAAGTAAGGTCTAAAGTAAAAATATGATTTAGTTACATTTCCACCAGTAATTTCAAAAAACGGACAAAAAAAACGAAACATTTAACAGAATTATTCTAAAAGGTTGGAGTTTTGTCAATTTTACTGCAAAAAAAACCCCTAAAAAGGCTACTAGAAGGGCCATCCGTGGAGGGCGCTGTAAGAAGAAATGTTCAGTTACTGAGAAACTGCAAAGATAAATGCAAAACTGACAGCTTAGAGGTATTTCTGTGAAAGTAAAGTAAGTCACTTTCAGGTAACACCACCATGGGAGCAGGATAGGAGCTAAGACAATAAAATAGTCTAAGATAAAGAAACTGAATAAAGCATTTGCTCATGTTCAGCTTCGAAATGGAGCTTCTTAGATGAGTTAATACTAAATACTCATGGCAGGTTTCAGTGTAACATTTCTATTTCCATGACAGTGTCGTCATCAGGGAAGAAAAAGCATTGCGCTAACATTTAAAACAGAGCTGCGAAGAAATGAGAGCGCATGAAACCCTGACCTGTGGAGGACTTGATAAGCACTAAAAAAACGAAGTATTTGTTTAAAATAACCTAAACTGAAATGCAAGTGCAGCTCAATTACTTACAAAACTATTGAAAGTTAATTTACAATTACATGCAAAAACCAAAACTCTGATTAATTTCAAGCTTTTCTTTTCTGTTAATTATGATTATGGTTCACAGCTGATGGAAACCTAATAGAAAAAGAAAAACGTATTTATGTCAGCTTACTAAAATAAAAGGTAAGCCAATGTACTGTACAGTAAATGCACCCAGTATTTGGTCAGGACTTTTTTTTACTACATCAAGGCTTCGATTATCCCTGCTGATTTTGCACATTTTTCTTCCTCACTTTTTCCTTCCACTCAACTTTCCATTAAATGGTAAATGGCCTGCACTAGTATAGCACTTTATCAAGTCCCCAGAGACCCCAAAGCGCTTTACACTACAGTCAGTTTTTCACCCATTCATACACACATTCACACACTGGTGAGCAGCTGCCCTGGGGCACACTGAAGTGAGGCTGCCTTACACAGATACCATCGAGCCCTCTAACCACAACTGAGACAGAGCAGGGATTCGAACTGGCAACCCACTGGTTACAGGACGAACCCCTACCACTGCCACCACCCCACTGGCATGTAGGCGATCACCCTGTAGAACTGCTGAGGCACTGAACAGACCCTGGTTGCTTCAAAACTGGATTTCAGCTTGTCTGCATTCTTGGCTCTAACGCAGTTTTTCCTTCCACTCAACATTCCATTAAATTGATTCAGCGCTCTGGACAGCCAGCTTCTTTCATAGCGACCTATTCTGGTTTACCTTCAACGCAGAGGCACAACTGTCAGCAATCTTCCCTGTGATTGTGATGCCCACAATATAACTTTAATGTATTAAAAAACATTTTTATCAGTTTTCTGAGAATCTAGACTTTGGGTTTCCATTAGCTTTAAGCGCTAATCATCTAATTTACCAGAAATACAGGCTTGAAATATACCACACAGTGTGTGATAAATAATATAGGTAAAAAATGAATTTAAGCGCTGAAATTAATCAATTAAGATGCACCTATAAACTTTTTCATGATTAAAGACTCATTTTTTGGCCTGTCTGAATATTCCCGTTCCCAGAAATGACTGAACCACAGAGACACCATCCAGTTTTTAAAACTTTTTTTATTGTTTTTAAGTTTTTTTGCTCATTTTTTAAATTATTTATATTATCTACAAAGTAAAAGTTTTAACTTAAAAGTTACATAAGGGTCAGGGTGAGAAGTGGGATCTGATCACCTCAGCCGTTATAGTTTTATAAATAACAAGTCTCCTGTCCTCTTGACTGCTTTATTTTATGTTTTTTTCTTTCTCACAGGAAGTTTCTGGTCATTTTTCAGGTTTTTAGTTTGGTTAGAAACTCGTCTTGTAGTCTGGAAACAAACGCAGCACTTGGCAACAGCAGCAGCAATGAACAGTAGGGTTAATACTGTAATAGTTGGAAGATTTCTTTTCCATAACAAGGTGCAGAATACAAGTTCCAGTTGATTCTTAGCAACGTTCTCTTTCACGTCTGACTCGGCAAGCTGACTAGTTGACCCCTCATATTGTGTGCGTGTGTGTGTGTGTGTAGCGTGTTAGCAGGGTCCAGACAGGAGATGCCTTGTCCGTAAAAACTCTTGTTAAAACATGTCACTGCATCAACCCGTTAACATTCACTTATTGCCTAGTCCGTCTGGGAAGGGAGGAAGGGGAGGGAGAGGGGAGAAAAACGCTGATGTGAAGCATGTCGGGTGAAGAAAGAGAAGAGAGGGAGGTCTCTCGTTCTCCTCGCTGCCTTGTTATGGAGGGCTCTGGCTGAGAAGCGTGAAGCGGAGCGGGTCCCTCGGCTCGCCGGCGCCCTCTACATCTACAGCTGCTGATGATGATGATGAGGCTGCACTGCAGGGACGGGACACAATGATGGAGTAGAGTCAGGGATGGAAACAGAAGGACACAGATAGAAACAACAAACCAAACCACATCGTTCTCATTATGCAGACTCTAGTAAAAATATTCATACCTCAGGACATTTTGTTTTTTACATTTTGTGATAGACCAACACAAAGTAGTGCAAATTTGTGAAGTAGACACTAAACCAAAAAAAGATTTTCTTTTTTACTGTGCATCAACATTCATCCTCTCCGAGGCAGAACTTCACAGAACCACCTTTTGCTGCAGTTACAGCTGCATGGAGGCATGTTTCTACCAGCTTTGCACATCTAGAGGCTGAGGTTCTTCTTACACAACAGTTCAAACTCAAGCTGAATGGAAAGCACGTCTTGTCCACAGATTCTCTATTGGATTTCTGTCTGAACTTTGACTAGGCCATTCTAATACATAAGTGTGCTTTGATCTTAACCAGTTTTTTTTTTCCTGGCTGTATGTTTAGGGATGCAGGCCTGCCAAAAACTAAACATCTGCCCCAGTCTGAAGCCTTCTGCAGCTTCCAACATGTTAACTTCAGGGATTGCCCTGTTTTTAGCGCCATTTACCTCTCTATCGAGTCTGAACAGCGTCCCGGTCCCTGCTGGAGGACATCGTCAGACCAATAAGCTTCATTTGATTCTTATCTAGCCAGAGCACCTTGCTGAACATGTGTCTCCTACATGGCTTGTGGCAACAAACTGTACATGAGACCTTTCAAGGCTTTCTTCAACAACAACTTTCTTCCTACCAATCTTCCATTAAAACCAAATCTGCAGCTCCTACCCCAGGATCTCTGCAGCTCATCCAGAGTCACCTAGGGGATCTTGCCTGCGTCTCTGATTATTGCCCAGCTTGTCCGTTTAGGAGGATGACCATATCGGTAGGTTTATGGTTTGTGCCATATTCTTTATATTTTCAGATAATGCTACATAACATGTTTTAGGATATTGTTTTTTAACACAACTTTGCTTTAAACTTCTCCACAACCTTCTCCCTGACCTGTCTGCTGTCTTACTTGGTCTTCATGATGATGTTTGATTACTAATGTTCTCTAACGAACCTCTGAGGCCTTCAAAGAACAGCTGGATTTATAAAAAAGTTAAACACAGGTGGACTGTCGTTACTAATTAGGTGACTTCTGAGGGGAATTTGTGGATTTTATTTCGATTATCACAGTAAAATTAATTGTTGTTTCACTTCACAGCCATACTCTACACACGGTGTTGGTTGATCACCTGGAACCCTGGCTGGGCTTCAGCATTATTTATGTAAAAGAACAGCAGGAAGGCAGATTCTAACATTGTTGATAAGGCAGCTGTCAGTAGGAGTTAGAAGGTTAATAAAAGTACCCTGTGGATGTGTCAGGTAGGAGAAATGTGTAGTGGAGGACACCGGGATGGGGTTCAGGGCAGTCTGGGGCATTGGCGGCTGTGGACCCCCTGGAGGGCCCTGCGTGGCCATCAGCATCATTGTGGCGTGGGTGGGTGCCGGGTGGTGCGACTGCACAATACCAGACTGCATATGGGCCTGACACGTAGAGAGAGAGACAGTGAGAAGAATGAGGCGACTGAAAACTGAAGCATTGGAGACGAGGAGCATCAGAACCTGCTGGCAACAGCTCTGAGGAGCAGAGAGTGATGACCCCAATCAATGGGAAATACATTATTGGCCAATGAAAAGCAAACTCAATTACAGCTAACAAAGTGCCCACTGTGGACTGAATCCACTAGTGATAAACCCGGTTGAAGTGGTGTTTTTTTGTACACTCGCACTCCTCAATAGGCTTTTCATTACTGCCAGTTAAAACCCCTCAGGGGAGCAGACACAGACTGGGCCGACTGTGAGAATTTAGGTACCACTTTGTATTCTGATGGTGGGAACAGTAAGTGTTCTCCTATTGTGCTTTCTTCATTGTAGAGAAAGCAGACAGAAAGCACATCTTTCCCCTAAAGACTGGATTCCACCAGTAGAGGGTTACTGATACATTTCAGGCAACGTGACTTTTAAAACGTCTTACTGAAAGGACAAAAAGGAACCAGTCACTGAAAATCCAGAATTTCTCAGGGATGTTTTACTGCTGTAGTTCAGCTTCTTCAATCAAAACTCCTTTGACAACCTTTCCTCACCCCACGGACCCTAGTGTGGAGTTTCCACTACTTTATGTCCATTCTAAAATACAAAATACTGAAGTCTTCTATCAATTTGTGGCAGATATTTAGAGAGCATGAATGCTTTAAATGTGGAAGACGGCAAGCAAGACAGAGGAACTTAGGACACAAGGAAAGAAGGTAACAAGGTAAAACGTAAGGAAGGAACAAGGGAACCATTGTTGAAGGGTTAGTTTGACACAGCAACAAAAACATCATCCAATATTAAAAACTCACGGCACAATCAACATTAAATCAAACATGACACAGTCAGAAGGGTGAAAACCTGCTGGTGTGCTGATCCCAGGTTTCCTCTCACACACATTTAACCTACCTGCTGCATGTGTGCCATATGGTTGGGGTTGTAGCCATGCTGCACCTGTTGAGGGTGGATGTAGACAGTCTGCTGAGCAGAGGGGAATGATGTCTGGGGAGACTGTGGGTTAGGCGTCATGGAGGGGGGCGTTGGGGCCAAGGCTGAGTATATCTGCTGCTGCGGGGGCGCATTGGTTAGATGGAGGGCCTGGGCCGCTGCCGCTGCCATGAAACACACATTAACTGTATAAACATAAGACTGCAGTGATTTCTAACGATTCAACTCCACATTAGGAGTAGATGATCACCTGCTGCAGCCTGTTGGTGTTGAGGATGCTGGACTGGACTGGCTGCAGGGTGGCTCGGAGGACCCCCGTGCTGCGGAGGACCGCCTTGCTGGCCTTGGCCGGTAGGGGTGGCAGATGGCTGGGGGTGCTGAGGGTGAGGGTGTAAAGTGGCATTGGGGTGAGGGTACTGCTGAGGCATCGGCCCTTGAGACACTGGGGCAAAACAAACATTTCACTTTAGCTCGGACATCTAGAATCAGTTATGCAGACTAAAACAAGTTGTGGTGTAGTGCTATGTTCATGTCTTTGCAGCTTTGACAAACCATCTTCTCCTGTGCTGCTGGCAATGATTGTAAGTTAAACACAGAGTTGTTTTTTTTAGCTGCATAAAGTGTTTTATTGTATATCGGGATTGTTCTCATCCCCACAGTCTACTGTAACGCTGTGTAGCTTGTTAGAGACTTTTGATGGCAAAGTGACATGTTGTTTCACCTAAAACAAGGCTACATTCACGCTGCAGATCTTAATGCCCAATTACTATTTTTTGCTGAGATCTGATTTATTTGGCCTGGTGGTTCGGGTGCGAACCATCATCAGAGTAAAACATAAACAGCCGACAGCCCTGAAGTGACCCACATGCTCAGAAGACGTGTTTATGCAAGTACAGTTGTGTTCAAAATAACAACTGTGTGTTTAAAAACGTGAGTAAAGCTCATAATCCTTAGAATAGTTTTTATTCCCATGCCTGGAGAACACTGCAGATTATCTTCCAAGTCAAAGCATGAAGAAAAACGTATCCATTTTTTAATCACATTACAGAAAAAGAAAAATGAACATCGAGCCGTTCAACAAAATAGTCTGGATTTTTCTTTACAAACTCAAATATTTACTGCATGAACGAAAAAATCTTTAGCGATTCACAGGAATGATAAATCCTGTGATTCACTAATATTTACTTGTATATTCACTATGTCTGGGAACTGCTTCACATCTGTGTTTCATGGCGTCAACCAACTTCTGGCATCTGAACAGGTATTCCAGGCCGGGATGATTCGACATTCCACTATTTCTTGATTTTGCATCAGAAACTTCTGTTGTCGCCCCACAGGTTTTCAATGGAATTAAGGTCCGGGGATTGGGCTGGCCGCTCCAGAACTGTGATTTTGTTGTTGTGGAACCAAGATGCGGCTCGCTTATTGGTGTGTTTAGGGTCGTCTTCTGGAAACACTCATTTCAACCACTTCTTCGGCATAAGGCAACATGACCTCTTCAAGTATTCTGACTTGTATGTGATAAATAGTCCCGACACCATAGTAAGAAAAACATCCTCATATCATGATGCTTGAACCACCATGCTTCACCGTCTTCAGAGTAGACTTTGACCTCAGTTCAGCGTTTGGAGGTCCTCTGATAAACTGTCTACGGTCCTTGGACCCAAAAAGAAAAATCTTACTTTCATCAGTTCACAAAATATTTCTCCAGTTTTCTTGAGGCCAGTTAATGTGTTCTTTGGCAAATTGGATCCTCTTCAGTGTCTTTTTTGCTAACAGTGGGACTTTGGGACTTCTTGATGATAGATTAGCTTCACACAGGCATACACACCGTGAACTTCCGACCTTCTTTGATCACCTTGGAGATGATCATTGGCCGAGTCCTTACAATTAGAATGGATGGAAGAATAGCCAGAATGGCAGCCTTTTGGTTTCTTCCTCATCTCTCTGGTTTGGATTTCCATTCCAAAGCTGCAGATCATTTTAGAAAGGGAAGCCTCCCCCCCCCCCTCTCCAATCAACGTCCTAATCAAAGTATACTCTTCTTCTGAACAAAACCTGGGAGGACCCATTTTTGCCAGATATTCAGGGAGAGATGCATTATAAACATGTGCTGGTGTCATCCATAAATAGAGGCCACCTGGTTGACACCTGTTTCTCCACAGGATGGAGTCCACGCTGCTGGACATGCCTCTTTTAATCAAACAGACTCAGGAGCAGGCATGTAATGAATGTTGGCCCTGTTGGTTTTCTAGGCCTCTACTACACCTACTGGTAAATTATTAGCCATGTGGTGATATCATTTCTACCAAACACAGTGATTGACCCTGTTAGTCTAGTTGGACTGCTATTATCTTGAACACAACTGTAAAAACGGACGCTACAGACGTCCACAACGTGTTGCAATTCTGAAGTTGTTGTGCAATCGGAGCAGACAAAATTCTGACTAGCTCAGTGATGCTAGATGAATGTTTAAACTGAGCCCGCTTTTTCGTATTCCTATCTTTTTCTTTTCAGACACGAATGCCATGCATGGTTGGGCGGGCACCAGTGAGCTCCCAGGGTGTGCTCATATCAAGAGTAACACTCGCTACGTACCATACATGGTGTGCGTCTGCTCTGGGTACTGTGTAGTAGAAGAAGAGACGAGGCCGGGCTGGCCATGCGTAGGAGGGCCAATCATCCTGGCGCTGCTCTGCATGACTGGACTGAACACGTGCTGGAAGGTAATTTTACAGATAACAGTTCAGGTGTTAGAGGTAATTAACGGGTCAGCAGCTAGAGAAGACATCCTCTAAAAGCTGTTGAGTGCAGGTCCTTCCTGCGTCAGGCAGACACAGTGATCTGTACCTGTGACTGGTAGTGTGGCATCTGCTGAACAAGCGGCTGACTGGTGAACTGCTGCGGGCTGCAGGTGAAGTACTGCGTAGAGTACACGGGGTTTGGTGCTACAATAGGCGGCCCTGCTGCAGTCGCTGGGTGCATCATGGTGGGCGTGCCAGGCGGGTGGTGCTGGTCAGACCTCTGCTGGGGCATGTTGGGCACTGAAGATTGAAACCGTAAAAATAGACCAAAAAATAAATTAGATGGAAAGACAGATAATTGACCTTTAACCCACGTTAAAATGAAAATATAAAACAGAAGGTTCAAAATAATTCACCTTTAAGTAGAAAATTACACTGAAAATAAGAAGCCAGAACAGACAGACGTTTTAATTGAGTCGTGAAAACAAAGCCGGCAGCTTTCCAATAACCGCGCTGAATGTTAGTCCATGATCTCAGTTCAGTGGACCCATAGATCGGGTCATTTTCTAGTGTTTGACTTTATTGTGAAAGCTTCAAAAATGATGAAAAAACATTTTACAAATACCTAAGAAACTATTTTTAGAAGAGTAAGAGCATCAAGCCCTCTCCCAGTGCAGCCTGAAGCAGTGATATGAATAAAGAATCTAACATCTGAAATAAACATGTCAGAAGATGCTCCTCAATTGTTTCCATGAATTAGGGGGAAAAACCCTCCAGATTAATTTGGATTATCATGCACAAAATAAACCGTTTGGTTTGGTGGAGACAGCAGACACACAAGAAACATCTAATGCAAACTTTCTTACATTAATGGAACAAACAGATCGACACTTGCATCATGCAACAAATAAATGGTTTCCAGAAAGAAATAGATGCACCTATGATGAGTGCAGGACATTTTTACCACTTAATGGGTTCCAGTGCTAAACAGATGCTAGTGCTTTCTTAGCACCAGGTCCACAGCTGAAAGCACCGACTCTGGTACAGAAAAAACGCTGTTTTCTCAGCACCAACTGGAGGCGGGCTCATGGATTCCTACAACCAATCAAAGTGCTGTGATCTCCAATTTGAAAACTCTGGAGCAAGTTTTAGTTTTTGGACGTGTCACATTATAAATATATTTTCTACTTATTGTAAGGAAAATAATAAACCGTTCTTTTTAGACGAAAAAAAAATTCGATGCATTACAGAAATATATGACACCATATACTTAATAAAAAATTAACTTTTCCATACTCAATTCTTCCAACCTTTTTATGAGATTCTGGACATTCGAGTAGAAAAAATATTTACCTATTTGAATGTTATTGTTTTGTTGCCCTCTCGTGAAACACAGCGCTGACACTGTTTTCAGAAAGTGCGGTAAAAAGCCATTTCAAAAATTCAGATTTTTATCCAAATTATAAAACAGAATCCCAGATTTCAACTAAATCAGAACATAACAGATAAAAGGTCAAACATCTACATGATGTGTCTCCAAGGTTGTTCTCTGGCTGTGGGAAAACCCAAACAGTTTTCTTCACAGAACCAGTACAGACCTGACCGTAGCCCTGGAACCACCTTGGTTGAAAATGTCCCTTAAAAAGCAGGAAACAGATAAAAGAAAAGGAAGGGAAGCATGGATTATTCTCACCTTTACCTGGTCTGTAAGGTTTAGACTGGTTCACTGCCATATGAGGCATTTGGACCTGGTACACAGCTGGAGACTGGAAGAAGGCCGGCAATTGAAAAAAAAAAAAAAAAAAAGAGCTTATCCTTGATGTTTTCTAACAAACAAACAGAAAATGTGTAATACCCACCTGCCTGCCTGGTAACATCCAGAGTTTAAGTGTTGCTTTGGCAGTTATCTCCTAAATTAACATTTAGATATGCATCTCTCTTACCTTGGGTCACATGCACTGTCTATTATAACCTGCATCACAATTATGACGGTCTGTAAACTATCAGTTCTAAACAATACTTTCATACAACATGCATCTCTGTCATGTGGTGCAGTGCAGCACAAAAGAAGCTCAAGAACCTCCTTGTTTTGTGTTTTGGGTTAACAGAATAAACCAACAGAAACTGGATGATGTTAAAGGTCCATCTGGGATGGAGGTTCAAAGGAATTGCAATAAGAAGTTGGCAAACCAACATCTGATGGCATTAATTCAACAAGCAAGCAAAAATCCTCTAAGTACAGATTGGGCTTAAATAAAATGAACAAAAAAAACAAGGGTTGAAAAAAAGTAGAAATCTTAGAAAAATTTACAAACCTTCCATATTATGCTTTTCTAATGGAGCGAGAGAGAGACAGGAGGAGGGGGAGAAAAGGGAAAAAGAACCACTCTTTAGTTGTTATTGTTTGCACTTGTCTGATGTTGGATCACCAAGTTTTTCTTAAAGCAACGCAGGATATATAACATTACATATAACAAAAAAATACACTCAAACCCATTGAAAAGGATCTCAAAACTGTTATTGTACCGTGTCTGTTCAAAGATTTTACAATCTTCGCCCATTTTGTACACATTTCTAACATTTTTATCCCTGAAGTGAACGTAAGCATTTTCAATCAACTTCAAAACTTATGTTTGTGTGTCAGAGATGATTCACACACAGACACAAAACAAAAAATGAACGACAAACATTAAAGAGGAGTTGTATTTTTTTAAGAATTTGTAAATCTGCAAATTAAAATCTGTAATTTATTGTCGATTTATATAGCCCCGGGTCAATTTGCCCCCTCGTCAGTTTGTACCCACTTACTCCCATTTTATTCCTCCCAACTTCCATTTCATACCAATGAGCTAAAACGGTGGCATGTTATGTCATTTTCTATCGCAGATGAGTATTTTTGTGATTTATGGAGACAAATTGAGACAAAAAAGCTAATATCTCCTCCTCAAATAACTTTCTGGTAGATATTATTTACTGGAGTCATAAAACCTAATTTCCTTACAGCAGGATGCGAGTAGAATATATAAAAGGAGTCATCGGTTGTCAACGCAGGTACAGACCGATGCAGGGCTGAGATGGCGAAGGGGCAAAATGACCTGCACCTGTTGACAACTCGGAGGTAATTTTTATTCACAGCAAATAAAAGCAGATCCAACAGTTCCAGCATGCAGGCATGCATCTCACCTGAACTCCAGGGCTGACTGGTGTCAGCGGATACATCTGTGGGAAGCAGCTGTAGACTGTCGGAGGCTGCTGAACCACAATGGAGGGGCTAGGCTGGCCCTGAGGCCGAGGAGGCGTTGGGGTGTTGGCTGGCTTGGGCTAATGAAGAGGATGTAAAAAGACAAAAAGATAAACATAAGTTGAATAATCCCGGCTTGTGATGCTTTCTTTGGACTTGTTGGGTAAACTTGTAATATCCAGACATACTGACCTGTGTGTTAAACCTGGGTTTGAATTCATTAGCATTTGGGTTCAGGGTGGATTTTCTTACTTGACTGCCAAAAGCAAACAAAGAGTGAAGTTAACATTTAAAGCAGTTAACATTTAAAGCATCAGTCAGGTCAGCTTTATTGGTTTTGCGGTATTGGTTTTCCTGTGTCGTTTTTATGGTTTCAGAACAAAAAGTATGACATCTCAGTCCACTCACTCTTGTACCGCCTCCTTTTTCTCCTCCTTTTCTTCATGTTTGGGTCCACTCAACGTGGACGTGGCTGTCGTCTGAACCCCTTGTGATGTCATATCCTGCCCTCCTCTCTTCTGGTCAAGAGTTAAGGGAGATGGAGAAGGCGCTGCAGGGCTGCCGGGCTTACTGGTGTTTGCGGAGCCGGCGGACGAAGCAGGCACAGCTCCAGAGTTGCCAGCAGCAAGCACTGCAACCCCCTCCTCGGTGTCGTCTCGTCCCACTGCAGAGGCTTTGTCCAGGGCAAGATCTTTTCGCTTGTCTGACGGCTCTCTGACAGGCTTGGTCATCATCTGGTCAAAGGCAGGGTCTGGACTGGAACTAGGTTGCAACTGAAAGAGGTGCAATGGATAGACACAATGAAGATGCCTTTATGCAATCTGCTTAAGTGACTTTAAAAATAGGTTTTTCCTGAGCAGGCCGAAAGATACTTACTACAAAATCTACACTAAATTTCTTCAAATTATCTATTTGCTTTCTGTGGTCAGGTGCCATAGAAGGGGGTCCTGGAGGCAGAGAGAAACGGACTTAGTTTATGTTAATAATCAAAAAATAGTAGAACAGTCTAAATTACTTCATACCAGCTCAATATGTAAAAACATTTCTAAGACACGTTTAATTACGATAAAGCTTAAAAGCACTGAAGTTTGACGAATTCAAACAGTAAACTCCCAGTGCAGACTCCTACCTTTACAGACTGGTCTTGTGATACTAGGGGAATTATCCAAAGGTTTCATGTTCTCGTTGTTTGCTGAGGGAGATGATTGTCTTGTCTCCTGGACACGGCATTCTTTAGCTATAAAGGTAAAAAAAAAAAACACAACATTTAGTCTAAAGCAAAGCAGAGCGAGTACAGTGCTTTGTACAAAGTATTCATGTCTTGAACTGTTTCACATGGTGACAAATTTCATTCTTGCAAATAGTAATCCAAAAAGTGTGGCATGCATTTCTTATCAACTAGAATCAGCAATTCTATTAATTCTAGAATTGTGCAGCTCAGGGTGGCAGCATGTTGGAGTAGCTTTAATGTTTTTGTCTGATATCTTATTTTAAAAAACTCAAATTACTCCTTTTGTGAATGAAGATTGCTTGTTTTGGACGACTGTTCCCTCTAGTGTTGGATACTGTGCAGCTGGAAAGATTTTTGCTGATATATTTCTTTTGGACATTTGTTATGATGCATAACCATAGCAACAAGTTTTTTCTTGTTTGTTTTTCAACAACCATGAGCTGCTAATTGACATCTCAAAAGGTCAAATAAAACCTGAACTACAACCCCCAAGTCCCAGATGAGTTAAAAAAGGAGGCACCATGGATGCAGAGTAGGAGCAAAGGGAGGCGAGAGAAGGCGTAAGTTCAAATCATCTCTTCCTTCAATCAAGATGGGCAATGTGAGAGCATTGAAAAACGTGGATGAACTCTAAGCCCTTCAAATGACCTATCCAGAGTATCAGGAATGCAGTATATTATGTGTTTCACTGACGCACGGCTGCAGGATCATATCCCCGACTTCAGTGTCTCTCTGCTAGGCTTTCTGACCTTTGCAAATGCAAAGGAGGTGGATTAGCAGCGCTTGTGAACAAGAGATGGTGTAATCCAGAATATGTTACTGTAAAGTGTCGTCTCTGCAGCCCAAATACTGAACTGTCAGCAGTAAATTTTCGCCCATATTATATACCCTTGAGAGTTCACTAGTTTTATTTTGGCAAAGGCTTATGTTCCATAATCAGCTGTTGCCAACACTGCATGCGATGTCATCAGCTCAGTTGTTGCTAAGCAGAAGACACAACACCCCAATGCGTTTGTGGCAGTATTTGGTGATTTTAATCACACCTCACTCTCTGCTACTAGAGCTGGGCAGTATACCGGTGCATAACCGGAACCGGTTTTTATCTTTGTCATGATATGAATTTTCCATACACCAAATGTTTTTTTGGCCTCAGAACCTGCGTGCCAATACCCTGTTTCATGGGGGATGCCTTTCTTTGCTACACCGCGATAGAGACATTTTGGCAGATGTATCAGTTAAAGGTAATGGCGAAGAAGAACATGTGCCTAAAAGAGGGGCTGTGTCTTTTGTGTGTAAGTATTTTGGCTTTAAAAGCTCGGATACCAGTCAAACGACGGTCATATGCAAACTCTGTCGAAGTAAAGTTGTCACAGCTGGAGGTAACACCATCTCAGCCGCAAACACATCTTAGAATATGCAGATGTTTTAAAATTATAAGGGGTATCCTCTACTTCCAAACCTGGAAAAACCTCAGGAGAACACTCAAGCCAAACATCCCTCGCAGATGCTTTCAGCCAAGGTACTCCCTACAGCAAAACAAGCAAATGGAGGGTGGAACTAAACTCTATCACTTTTCTTATGGCTAAAGACATGGTTCCGTTAAGGACTGTAGAAAAAAGGCTTTAGAGATATGATTAAAATGTTGCCTTTAAGTACAAGTACAGGTCATTTAATGCAGTAGTTTTCCTCTCACTCTGCAAAAAATGTGGTTAACACACAAGTATCTATGAAAAGAAAACTACTGTCAAATACCATGATACCTTGATAAAATACCATGATATAAAATTTTGGTCATATCGCCCAGCTCTATCTGCTACACGTCTAATCTTTCAACAGTTTAAAAACAATGAAAATAAACCTTCAGAGAGGGAGCCATGGAATTATTGAGGAGTATACAGAAGCAACCTAAAGTCAAGATAAAAGACAGCAATCAGGTGTACAAGAAGAACCTAAAGAGCAAGCTCCAGCATAACAATATTAGAGATGTGTGGTCAGGGATGAAGGAGATCACAGGGTTCAAGCAGAAAGAGGATCGGACAGATGGAAATCTGGACAGCGCCAATGAACTAAACACATTCTTCAATCAATTCAGTTCAGTTCAGGAACAAGCTCAGTATCCTTCTCTGCTGCTCACAGCCAAATAGACATTCGACCCTCCTTTGACCCAAAGCTTCCCTGTCACAACTGAAATGTTTCATCTTGCACCTTCGTCATGGACCCTTCTGCTTCTACCAAGTTTAACTTCAACCAAATCAGAAGATGCAGATGCCCCCTTTACCACCCCCTTCCACATGTGTATCTCTAGAAATCATATGAAGAGGCAGATGGAGAGACTTAACCGGAATGAGGCTGCATGTCCAGATGGTGTCAGCCCTAGAGTTCTGAAGGGCTGTGCAGAGCAGCTCTGTGGGATTCTGCAGCACATCTTCAACCTTAGCCTGACCCGGGAGAAGGTTCCAGAGTCATGGAAGACCTCCTGTCTTGTTTCAGTACCAAAGAAAACTCACCTATCAGTCCTCAATGACTGGTCCTAGAAAGACTCCTGTTGGCCTGAGACAGCAAACAAGCAACATCCAGGACCCTCTTCAGTTTGTTTATCGCTGTGGAGCTGGGGTTGAAGATGCCACCTTCCTGCTTCAACAAACCCCACTGTCATCTGGACAAAGCCATCCGCACTGTGAGGATCATGTTCTTGGATTTCTCCAGTGCATTTAACACAATTCAAACTGATTTGCTTTGTCAGGAACTCCAGACTCAGGTGTCTAACCAGGTAGTCAGCAGCACAGGAGCACCACAGGGCACTGTACCCTTACCATTCCTTTTCACTCTGTTCACCTCAGACTTCCAGTACAGGACAGACTCCTGTCATCTGCAGAAATACTCAGATGATTCTGCAGTCGTAGGGTGGATCAGAGATGGACAAGAACCTGAGTGCAGGGAGCGGGTGGACCACTTTGTGACATGGTGTGAAAACGACCATCTCATGTTGAACGTAAATAAAACAAGGAGTATAATTGACATTTTCCTGTTTCTCTTAAAATCTACAAAGACTATTTCCATAATGGGAGAAAACGTGGAGGTGGTGGAGGAGTATAAATTTAATAAATAAATGTAATTGAATTAATCATGTGTCAGCGAAGCAGCCAGGAGATCCACGGTAAGTTATTTACTAGCCAACTATTGCTTGTGCACTCCACTAAATCTGGGCTTTTTTTTTTTAAGGGAGCAGGAGGAAGAAGACCATTTTTAAAAGAAAGACATAAAAATCTAGAATTTAGAAAATAAAAACATTAACTCTTGACTTGAAATAAGTTGCTTAAAATTTTATCTTTGAAATTTAATCTCACCATCTCCTGACGGAGAGGCGATCATGTTGGGGGCGGGGCTAGCAGCAGCAGGAGAGGAAGCTGCTGTCAGCGCCGTAACAGTTTCTACAGGAGCTGCTCCCATCTGGGGTGAAGAGAGCGAGGAAGAGCCGGGGGAGGCTCGCCCCATATTACTCTGTCGTGGAGACCGGGGTCTGTGAGCTGAGGAGAGCAGCGAAACAACAATATATTTAAAATTACTTTAACCAAAAGTCCCTATCAGGATAAACATCCTTATAATCAGGGTATCCAAACCACCTCCAAAATGAAGAGGAAAATCATACTCTACCTCCACTGACCACTGAAGACCAGGTCCCTCCAGAGGAGCTACTCCTGGTTGGAGGTGTTGCTGAAACCTCTCCAGGTGGATTGTGAGAACCCAAGTCCACTCCGGTAGAGACTGAACTGATTCGTGGCAATGGCACTCTGTGAGCACGAGGCGTTCGCTGGGATTTTGGGGACATCCTCGGAGGACCTGCAGATGAAGGCATGTCCCATAAATCACGTCTAACATCCAGCTGTAAAGACTTCTTTTTTCAAACTCATCTCCATTTCAAATGACTGCATCGTGAACCCAGATGTAAATCTCACATCAAACATTAGGGACATGCGTGTTAGTAAAGGAGAAAGCAATAATACTTTCAAATGACAAGACACCACAACACACCAAAATAATAAAGTAGGAGATGAGAGAAGAAACCGGTGGAAAGGGGCAGAAGAAAATGTGAACCAACTTGTGCTTGCTTTGAATTTGGTCCATGATGTATCAAATTATCAGTAAGTCTTAAGTTAATTTACTCTACAAGCTCTGGAAAAATATTTTGTATGTTTGGGGAATGGATGAACAAGGATTTTTCAATTTTAATTTAGTCATAAAAGTATTCAGTACCTGGCAAAAGTATTCATACCCTAGAACTTTTTCATATCACCTTACAACCACACACACCAGTGTATTTTATTGGGATTTTAAGTGACAGACCAAGGTAGTGCATAACTTAAGAGGAAAGAAAAGGATATATGATTTCCAAATAATTTTTAAAGATCAGTCAGTAAACAGAGTCCGCATGTGAAGGCCTCGGAGCAGAGAGCATTAGTGAACAAACAGCACCATGAAGGTCTAGGTTCCAAAACAATGTATTATCTCACAGAACACTGTCCCATCCATCTTTTGAAAATAGAAATAGGATGGCACAACTGCAAACCTGCCAACACATGACTGTTGTGCCACACTTTTCATATTTTATTTGGGACAAATGGTGGAAGCCGTGTATGCATCCCAGTAAAATACAATAAGTTTTGTAAAGCAATCAAATACTGAGAAGTTCAAAAAGTACGAATACTTCAGAGAAGCACTGTAGGTATAATTATCTGCAACCACTATTCTTTTAGAGAGGGTGTTTTATAGCACATAATCTCTCCCCCCCACCAATAATTTTTTCTAGCCAAGGGAGCTCGACACAAACTGAACACCGAATCATAAAAGGAAGAAGAAACACAACTTTCAGGGTATGGTGACTTGAAACACTCAACATTCATTACAGGCCATTTTTGCCAGTCCTTTTTAAAGGTAGTACTCAGACTTTTGTGAAACTTTTCCTATTGCCTCACTCACATGTTCTTTTTTTTGTGGAATAAAATAACAGAAACACAGAAAAAACACAAACTTTGATGCACCCACATGCTGGGATGAAATTGCCTTTCACACTGATAAGGAGTCCACTTTGTTCAGTACAAAATTCTCTACATTCGAATGGAAGTTCTACATCAGACCCCAAATCAGAAGAAGCAATTTCCTAATGTTTTTGTTCCACAAAACACCTGGGCAAATTTATTCATGAAAGGATTTTTAAAGCTTTATGACACTTTGTACAATTTGGTCCAGAATTCAAGCCCCTCAACCTCCATCTCATGCATTTGCCCAGGTGGGCTCATCCTAAGTGGATACCTTCTGAGGACATGCGTTTGGGCAGAGTGGAGACTAGCGACGTAGGCCCATGTTGAGAAAAGGAGGATGAAGAGGAGGGATAGGAGAGGTGAGATGAATGAGAGGGAGGTCTGGAAGGTCGAGAGGGGGGTCTGGAGGGTGGCCTGGTGGGCGAGGTTGCCCGGGGATGCAGGTAGTAGGGGCCCGACTGGTAACGAGAGGGGGGACGAGAGGAGGGAGACTGACAGGGTGAGGGCCAATGGGATGAACCTAAAAGAGGCAAGGACAAATGATCAAGGAAAACAAAAATTGGGAGAGAACAAATGTACAGTAGCAACAGGAAGGAGAGAAGTTAATAAACATAACAGCAAAATAAGAAGTTTGATTTAAACAAGGGCAAATAAAAAGAGCTGAAAATAATATTAACAGAAGCAACAAACACAAACATCCAGCTTACAAGATGGAAGATGAAACATTCACTCTTCTTCTGCACAAACATCCAACATATCTGTTCATCTGAAAAAGCATTTTAAATAAATTAAATTAAATCCTGGTGAGGACTTAATTTATCATTTGCTAATTCAAGATGGGCCGGTTCTTGGTTTAAAGTTCTAGCGCGATTTTAAAAAGGTACGGTATCAAATCTTGAGGCAAATTACAACCACTTAACATCAGTCACCGTCAGACCTGCACAATATAATATTACTTTGTCTTCACAAGACAGCTTAGGGTGAAAACAAATTGTTGGGTTCATATTTCAAGCGTCAAGCATCTATGCTTTACATGCTAATCATATATTGAGCGAGTCAAACGGACCTTCAAGGCAGAAGATAGCCACACCGCATTTAGATGACAGCAACTTAGATGGCAATAGCCCCTACGTGTGTTGGAGCATCAAGAGGACAACATGGGCTCATTACAGCTAACAAGTAAATCTGCAGCTGCGTTATTATCCTAATATTGAGCAGCTAAAGATACCATCATAGCATCAGAAATCTATTTAACTGAGTCTTGGTGTACATCGGTTTCTACTGCAACATTTTAGTTTGCGTAGAAACAGAAAGCAGGTGCACAGTAAACATACAGGCTCAACATAAGTACTATTGGTTTTGTCTTCTGCACTCAAAGTGACAGATCGTATCTTTAAAGCGATTTGGACTCCACAGTAGAGTGTTTCTACAGGAGAGTCCAGAGATGGGCCAGATGCTGGGTGGGTACCTCCTACTGCGGCTGCTAAGTGTTGAATGAGATCGCCCTCAATGACGGAGTGGGAGAGAGACACTGGTCGTGGAAATAAAAGCTGCAAGTTTCAGCAGTAAAATGATTGCCCATTATTCTGACCGTCTTATAACTACAAAGTCCATGGAGAGCTGTAACTGCAACAAATTTTAAAGGGATCTCGCAGCTGTAGGATTCTTAGTTCCTGAGATTTTGAAGCAACAGGAGGAAGAAAAAAGGAGAGACTCTTAAAAACAGCCCTAACCTTGTGATTGTTTCTCAGCACTGGTACTGGAAAACTGAATGGTAACAGCTTAAAAGTTAGAAAATGTTTGTACAATTCAAAGACATTTAATAAAGCCTCAGAGATGTGTCCTAAAAACCCAAAACAGCATCAACAAATCGTTTTTTTTAAATCTGTGAAGGATCCACAGGGGCTGTGGCTGTTTTCATTCATTAGCCCTTTTTCCATTCCAGGGACTTTTAGCCATTACCTGGTATTTTGAAAGCCTTCCACACGTTTGAACACAGTTATACCCGAGTAATTTCAATTTACCGGGGCCACGCTTTAACTGATAAATGGTCCTGGTCTGGGGACTGTCAGATTACCTCAGAAATGCTGTGGGGACGGGGTTATGTACTGAGCAACAATGGTTGGTGGTCTCTTTCTTCCAGTGTCTTCCATTAACCCGCCATATTGTAGACCTGCATGTTGTTGCCGTTTTCACTCATATTCATATTTGAGCATACTTTTAAAATTACAATGTGGTACAAGACCACAAGCAAAAACAAAAACAGAAAAAACAACTGTGCGTTCTCCATCTTGTTTGGTGAACAAATACAGGCTTTTTGGTTGGGCTTTGCTTATTTGGCCTTTTGTTCCATATTACTGCCACCTACTGTACAGGAAGTGAAGTGCACCTTTCCTCACAACTTCCCCTTACATCATAAGGCTGATTTAAATAATTTCTCCGTGGCCTTTCAGAGCAGTGGAAACAGACAGCACAAAAATTGCCCGGGAAATATTTTTACCTGGGTTAAAAACAAACAAATAAATAAAAAATCCCCAAATTTCTTGTGGAAAAGGAGGTTTTGACAAGAATTTGGTACTTTGTGGCTAATGAAGGAGTAATTCTTCAGAGACCATGAACTTAAACTTCATTACAGTCAACTCTAACAGAAAATATATTCTGTGGATGAGTTTAAAGTGATATGACTGAATTACAGTGTTAAATAAAGTCATCCAGATTAAATGATTAGCAATATCCCCCAACAAGACCTCAACCAAGAAAGTATTGTGTCTCCAACCAGGCTTTTTTCTGGGGTGAAATTCTACGCTGGTAATTTGATAATAACCTGGTAAATGCAGTGATAATGCCGGAGGGTAATAATAGCCTCTTTCATAAAAGGCTTCAAGGATGAATTAAGGCACCTTTTGCCCCTCTCCATGTGTGTGGGGTAAAGACTGCCCACCTCTGTTGGGCCCCCAACTCGCCAAGCGAGGTGGTCACTGGCCGCATCAGCTGACATGTAAAGGGCCCATCCAGCTTCTAGCGTCGAGTGAATTACATAGTGATGTCATATGGTTTGTACTTGGAAATCGTTTCCAACAAGAAGAGAAGAAGGTGAGGTATATAATTTAAAAGTGAAGCATTTGTTCGGCCACCGCAGGATCGCTACACTGAGCTTAATGCTGACATCAATGCCACGGAGAAAACCTCCAAAACGAAAATCTTTTTGGTAACTCACAGCTGTGCGTCATCTTCACTTGTGATTTACTAATGGCCAGAGGGAACTCAGAGGCGGCTTACCTCTGTGAGTTTGTGACGGAAATGTTTTGTGAAGAGGCTATACCCATTTCATTATTTTTAATAACAGCCTATCGGTTTCAGTTTTTATTTTTTTGCTACTACCCATATTTGGTTTGCATTGTTTTCTATTTCATTTACTGTAATTCATTTTCAATGCTAAAGAGTTCATATTCAGTGGAAAAATTTGTATTTTTTCAAAACGGTTCAGTTTTGATCCCACTGATGCTACTACAATTTTACTAAAGTTTTATCACAGAACAAAATCACTTAAAAAACTTAAATTTTCAGAAATATTGGGTGCACAAGTGGAAATCAGGGGTCTTTGAGTAATATGTAACTGACTGGTTAATATACCTCCGTTCACCACCCTCTGGTCAGAGTTGGGACTGTAGTCATGAGGTCCTGGTCGAGAAGTAGAGGCTCCAGCTGAACTCTGACCCAGACGAGGTGAATTCTGCCGTCCTGCACCCCATGACATCGCTTCCCTGTTCCTCTGACCTGGAGGAATGTACTTGTTCTCTCTAAACAGACATACGCACACACACACACACACACACACACACACACACAGGCTTAGTTACGTATAAGAATAATAAGGTGAGGATCAGAACAACACTATCTTAATCTAGGGACTTTCAATCTCCTAAAGAAGCATTTCTTCTCTCTTATTAGCATTTATCTACTTTTGTATGGCCGGTATATGCACTCCGTGGTGGAGCCCTTCTGTTATTTGTAACTTGCTGCAGTGGTGAATCTGTAATAAAGGCCGGTTCAAAAATCTGAAATTTAGGTCAACAGAATATCCGCTCTAGTTCAGACTAGCTGAACTACTACTCTGATGTTCAAGTGCTAGAAGTAGGTTTTCTCTCAATAATAACCAGAGCAGTTAGGCAACAAGACAAATGTGCACCAGATGTGTAAAATACAATAGAGGTGGTGAATGGAAGCAGTTAAAAATCTCACTTTTCTACACATTTAACCACATCACAGAAGTTAGTCATCTAAAGGAAAAAATGTCATTCCAATGCAGTGTTTTTTCCCCTCACGCTGTTTTATAAAAAAGGTCCCTTAATGGAAGAAAAGATGCACAGATCAGAACGCAGCCGCAAACCAAAACACTAATTTCGCTCAGACACTGAGAAAACAATGTCTCTGTGTTGCAGGTAATTGCTGTAGGTAAAATACACAGAAGAAAGGTTTGGACAGAGTTCTTACTTTATGCCACAATGCATTGTGTGGGATATCTCTTAACAACTGATCAGATAATTAATACACAGAGCAACAACTTATTACCCTAAAAGAGTTTCATAAGAAAGCATAAAAAAGCACCAGGATGAGACAAACAGCTACCACAAAATGACATTGCAAACAACGCACAGAGAAAAGGCCTTACATGTCTTAAATGAATACAGAAATAATGTAGATTTAGTCCATTGCTTTTATACATTTTAAAATGTAAATCCACATTTTGTAATGTACTGTTTTATATCATCAGTGCTACATTGCTTTAAAGCTGCAGCAAGGAGTTCTGAGCAAACCGTCGACTTAGCCTGAAAGTTTGAACAAGCACATCTTACAGGTCCCTCCCCTTTGCTCTCTGCAGTGCTACAGACCTCCCTCCACTGTTCCTTCCCTACAGCGGAGCCTGCCGTGAATGCACAGGCTAATAAGCAGGGCCACTGATGGCGGCAGATGAACAGCTATGACATAGTCACTGGTAGAGACGAAACATCAACAATATGCTTTACATTGACTATGGTCTGCCCATACTATAACTACAAACGTGGTCCTCAAATCATTAGTACAGCGCCATTAGCACAGCTGCAGCACACCGGCAATCTTGAGCTGGAACGACACAACGCGATGTGCGAGTGGAGAAGTGTGAGCAACACGTAGATGACGATGATTGACACCGCTAAAACATTCCTCCTGCCTCTAATTGGGTATTTTTGACCAGGAGCGTTGTATTTCTGCAAATTGGAGTAGGACCACTGGGAGGAGCCAGAGGAGCTTGATTTTTTTCACAGATCATCTGTCTCATACTGTACAGTCAGGACAAATTGACAGCGTGTTGGAAGATTTGTACATAAAGTGTCATTGCTTAGTTTAAAAAGGTTCTTTATCCTTATGATTTACCATTAAAAGACTTTTCCATTTATTTAGTTGGGTGAACTTTGATAGAAGTGGTTTGAATACTTTTCACATTTATCTTCGAAGTACTTTTATGAACTATTAACAGAATTGTCATCATGTTTTAGAGTTGCATTTGGGTGGTTGCTATGCAGACTGAGCAGGAACTTGTGTGTGCAGGGGAGTTCTGGGAATCAGGCTGTTCGCACCCCAGCCAATCTACGTGTCCTTGATTGCCAGATGTGGACGTGTGTGCTGTATCAGTATCTGGACAAGAACCCGTTTTATTCAGTAGGACTTGTATTTGTGAAACTGTGTGGAGCCACACCCACGATGCTGTAACATGAGTGTTTTTTTTTCTTTTTTTAATAAAAGGCTGTGACACACGGCAGCTCCTTTGAGAGAATGAACTGTCTCTCCCTGGCCAGCCAAAGATAACTTTGAGTGCTTGTGTCTTCATTGCATACCTTCTCTGAGTTTATCAGTGTGACACAGCTTTAACAAAAATGTAAAAAAAAAAATTTTTTTACAAAAGGTACCTACTGCAGCTTTAATGAATGGGTGCAACCCTCATTTGGGGACATTTCCTAATCAGTTCATCCCTTAATGAATGTAAAACCAGGATAAAAACAATTTTGATTAAAGGGTACTCTGATTCAGTCTACCGAACAATAGGTCCACTACTTATAATATAGATTTTGCACCCTTTTGCTTTATATTTTAATGCATCAGGGAGTTAGGACTCAATGACCAACACAGAACAAATGTCCCCTGATTTTGCTTCAGCAAAAACATCCAGGCCTTTAGCTTCTGATGCATGTAACCTCATCTCACCTGCTGAGCGTGTGAGTCTCCCTCTCCCCTCGCACCACAGCAGTATATTTTTCCTCCTCGGAGCGCTCATCGTTTTCAAGGGCCACCCGAGCCTTATATGTGGCACTGGCCTCTATCTCCTCTGCCAGCTGGGCAGCACGAGCTTCTCTCTTCAGAAACTCCTCCGAGTCATTTCGCTCCAAGGGGACCCTGCAGAACGACATTCAGAAAGACAAAGACTGTCTAAACAAAGTGGGAATTTAAGTTTTTGCCAAACCACAAAAGTGATAAAGTGACTGAGGGTAATGAATAGCAACTTTAAAAAAATACATATGACCAGCTGATCTACTACGTGTAGATGGGTTTAGGGCTAAGAATAACACAGAGGAAGCTGTTCTGATTAAAATATTGAAAATGTTTATAAAACCATTTAAACATGAACAAGACGGACAGTTAAAAACATAGAAAAACAGAATGATACTTACGTATAGGTGGACAGGCTGCTGTCATATGTAGACAAGACTCCATACTTCTCCTCATTGTACTTGAACATGTCGTTAGGATCCCATCCGTTTGACTGATTTGTAGAAACAAAGCAGGAAAGCAAGGCCAATTCACCATTTGAGCTTTTTGACGTGGGACAGCTGTTTCCACTCACCCACAACTGAGGGTGAACGCCACCCCATTTAAGGAGACCTGATATCAATGTGTCTGCAGTGCTTGTGTGACTAATCTCACCACATCTGTATCCAGGGACTCAAGGCTGTCAGAGTTGTGAGTGTCTCCTCCATCCCAGGGCTCCAGATCTTTCTCTTTATGTTCACCATTAATTCGACCGCTCACTGCCGCATCTGTGAAGTTGTCTATGGCACAAAAAGAACACATATTAATGCATGTACTGTACAATATCACACACGAAACAACTCTTAAATAGGGGTGGGATTTGCAGTGGATCTCAGAATGTGATGATATGACAACACTAAAATGGTGCATTACTATGAATCAGTAGTTCTAGTTAATAAGGTGAGAGGTTTATTTAGTTTTTTTCTACTTTTCTTATTGTTTTCCTCAGCAGCCCAAAAAAAGTACAGAGTTCATGACAGTGTACAATAACATGGCTGCATTCGTATTGTATAAGCAGGAAAGAACTCATGCCTTTAGGGTCTCAGTCATAAGGCCTCAGCACCACGACACAAAGTGGGCCTTTAGGGGTCAAACTACAGATATAGCAAAAAAAATTAATCATCAAACAGTTATTCATTGCAGTAATTCAACTCGAATAATGAACCTAACAATCTATGGGGGTGTACCCTGACCTTCCTGAATATCCCAGCAGAACCACAGAGGCGGATCGCCTCCATGCAACGCAACCCTGATGCATTCATTCATGCAAAGGAGCCCCAAGCAAGACTTGAATGTATTTTCTGTACAGTATGGACATATGTTTTAGTTAACTCACATTTCTTTCATATCATGCAAAATCTACCATATTTATTTCTTGCTGCGATTTTGTAGTCCAAGTTCAAGTATGCCTTTGCTGAAAAAGGATAAGTTTGGTTCGGTTGTTGGGTGTATTAACCCACACAATTCATTACATCGTCCTTCTGCATCAGAACTAGAGGCTGACATTTTTTCGGGAATCCCACGGGTCACGGGATTCCCATGGGAATCCCGCGGGATGGGAGACAGCGTTAGTAAAGATCACGTGATTGGGACAGTACAGGATAAAAAATGAACGGGAGCAGACGGGAGTGGGAGCTAACCAACAGGAGGGAAAATAAACTAGGATCAGTTCTCTTTGGAAATGTAAAACTGAGACTTGGATCGACGCCGCCATTGTGTAGTTTTTTTCCAAGAAGCATATACTATAATGCGAGTCAAACGAACTACACGACCCACAAGCCAACAGTGCTTCTGATCGATGTTTTCCACCTGCGTTCAGAATGGAGGGAGCAAACGCAGGTTTGCAACGTTAAGTCAGAAGTAAGGACTTATCTATTAAACTCATAGAGCTGACAGGAAACTCGCAAATATTACCGAACTTCAGGAGAGTTGAATGCAGCTGTGTTAACGCGCAGTATGCTGCTTGTAAAACGTGTTTAGTCGTAATCAAGTACACCAGTGATAAAGGCACACTTGTAAGGCAAATTCTGGATTGAATCAACTGCATCTCTTCATTCGTCAAACAAAAAGTACCATCACGTTTCAAGTCTCATCTGACCAACAAAACTGCTCGCATGTGCACTAAAGATTTAAGAGCCTTTGCCACAGTAGAGGGGAAAGGTACGCAGGCCGCGAGGGGACATGGGGGAACTTTTTTTCTTTTGCGTCCCCACGCAATACTTTTGCGTTTTCTCGCAAAAGTTGTTAATCACCTTGAGAAAGCTGTGCATTTTGGAACAGCAGCACATGACAAACTGCTCACAAAACATACAGCATTGATATGGTTTATTTGTCATATGCAGGTTAACATGCAGTTAACAACCCCACTAAAGGCTTAAGATAAGAAGAACCATTCAAATCACGATAAAAACAAAAGCACTAATGGCGTGCAAAAAAAAGTGCACATCATGCTGCAGCAATTAGCAAATAAAGTGTCACAGATGTGGTTTCGTGCAGTATTATTGTCCAGAGTTCAGTAGTTTGACAGCATGTGGATAATAACTGTCTCTAAGTCTGATTGAAGATCATTTTATTTAAGGCCGATTTCAAAATAAAACTCAATGAATCTCAAAAACGGGTGTAGTGTTTGATACATTTTTGCAGTTATCTGGTTTGGAAACTGTCCCATAAAGTATTGCGAGATAACGCCAAGACTGTTGCGTGAGAACGCAAAAAGTATTGCGTTGGGACGCAAAAGAAAAAAAATTCCCCCATGTCCTCTCGCGGGCTCCGTAGAAAGGCTTCATCAAGGGAAGATATTAAATAAATACATTGTGAAATAGAAAAAAATTGAATGTACCATTAAATGTATAATTTATTTTAATACATCATTAAATATTAAGTGTACCACTAATTACGTCATGTCGTCTTTAAAATTATACTTAATTATTCAGTGGCACACTTAATTGCATAATAGTCCATTTCATTATATAATGGTACATTTATTGTTTCTGATGATGTATTAAATAAATAAATGGTACCTTTAATTTAATGGCACTTTTAATGTTACATTTCTTTCATGTTACATTTACTTCACTTATGGGACATTCACAACATTTATTTATTTAATGATGATTTTGTTGTATTAATTTTGTCCAGTTTGACCCTCCATTCTTGGTGTCTGTATAGGAGGTCATGTCAGAATTTGAATCAGGTGTGCTGGAGCAGACACACATCTAAAACTTGCAGGGAAGGGGTCCCTGAGGACCAGGGCTGTGAACCATTGAGGTACAGCTTCTAAATTGTGAAGGTAATGCCTTTTTGCACTTTTGTTCACCAAGTACAGTTCTCTTGCTATGTGCATTTTTCTTTCGTTTCAGCAATTTAAAACATAAAAGTAATGTCACTGTTCAAAGGAAACAATCACTTAATAATTGAGTAAAATACAATTATGTACATTTTGTTTATTCAACTAAGATAGGCATGGTCTGTTTCCTTGTTTGATATTTTATTATTTCTTCATTATTATTCTTTTTACTTTAACTGGCCTTTACTACAGCTAAAAACAGGGACTTAACTGGCCCTTCAAACAAAAAAATTGCCAAAAGACTAAATGAAGAAAACAAAAATGGGAGTGGCACAGGAGTGGGAGTCGTTCTAAATGGGAGCGCGATGGGAGTGGGAGTCAATTTACCAGGAGTGGGATGGGACCGGATTTTTTTTTTTATGCTGGCCTGGGATTGGGATGGGACAAGACATTTTTCTGTGGGAGCGGGATGGGACAGGAGAGAAAATCCACTCCCGTTTCACCCTCTAATCAGAACCTCTTTGAATTGCCTGGTTAAATTTTATTTATCATGGAAATCTACCCACATCAGGTGGGAAATTTTTATGTCCCCACTTCAAGGACGAGTTCTTCATTAACCTCCACCAGTATCAAGGATTTCCTGAAAGACTTCATCTGATTAAGGGGTCAATTCCTTCTGTCTATAGAAACAAAGGACACAGCTAAGCGGTGAGCTGCAAATACAACTAATAAAATGACAACAAAATTTATTTTAGAGATGAATTTATTGTGTGTTGTTATGACGTCCTGGCTATTGTTTTGATAGCAGTAGCATGGTGCGTCCCGCTTATGTTAGCTGTGTGCTGTTTTTAACTCCTTTATGACATAACCGTACTGCCTGTTTTGAATGGTATAATTACATAAACAGTTTTGCATCGTCTTTGCCATTTTGGTTTGTTTCTGCAGCGCTTGATAATTGCTGTCCAACTACAAAAATGGCCGAACTGGTTAAAGTGCAGCGCCCTTTGACCTCTAGGGGGGCGGGGTGTGAAGTGCCTCAGTAGCATTTAAAGAGATAGCACCAAAACGAGTCTTTCTCAGATGCACCTCTGAACAGGGGTAAAAGAGCAGCCTGTGGAGCTACAATAACAAGGAATCCAGACCAAAGCATTGCAGTTGCACTTTATATTGACTGAGTCACTGAATGATTTAAGGGTGAAAAGGAAAGATTTAAAAGCAAGATATGTCCCCTTTAAAAATATTTGGTAATAATTTTCTGAGCAATATAATTGGCTTTTCATTAGTTGAAAGCCATAATAATCAGAGCAGAAATAGAAAGCGAAATAAATCAATCTGTGTGTAATGAAGCTATATAAAACACTACTTTACCTTTTTGTATTGAATTACTGAAATTAAATAACTTTTCAATGATTTTCCACTTTATTAACAATCACATAGATCCTTTCAAAAGAATTTGAAAAATGTCTGGAGCTGACTTGTTAGGGCTAGCAATAATATAGAACAAACAACCTAACGCATGTCCTAGCTTGCAGCATATTGCTGTCCTTACAGCAAAAACATGAATTTATTATTAACATTAATTGAAATTGAAACAATTCGGTGCATCAGCACTACTTCAGTTTATCATCATTGCTTAAAACAGCCCAGCCCAAATAAATTCAAGACAAGCATGCCCAAAGACAAAATGTGCTTTAAAAGGAAAGCTAATTTTATGTCAGCCCAAGTTTGGCCCTATAATCTCATTCTCAAATCCAACACCAATAGACTGTGAGCATAACGCAAACCCACTACCTGAACTCCCAAAATTAAAATTTGACATTCCAATTCATCTAACATTTAAAAAAAAAGGATTTAAGAACTTCTGATATGTACAAGATTAGATGCATGGTAGCATACACACAGTGGGCTAACAGGCTTGGGCTATCTTACAGGGCTCTAGCATGCTTTGTTCATATAATTTAGAGGAATTTTCAACAGATTTACAGTATCTTGCAAAGTATTCATACTTCTTGAACCTTTTCACATTTTTTCACATTAAAGCCACAAACGTTAGACCAAACAAAAGTAATGAATCATTGTGAAGGGGAAGGAAACTGATGCATGGTTTTCAAATTCCTTTAAATGTTTGCCACAAGCCACGTCTGGGACACGGCAAATAGGTTGAAGAAGATGCTCTGGCCTGATGAGAGCATTATTCCACTTTCTGGGCAATGTACAGACCATGTAGTCTGATGGAAAACCCAATTGTGCATGTCAACCTGAACATACCTACGGTAAAACATGGTAGGGGAAGCATCATGCTGTGGGGATGCTTTTCTACAGCAAAGATATGAAAGCTGATCAGAGTTGATACGAATAAGGATGGTGCAAAATTCAAAAAAACCCTTGGCAAAAAACCTGTTAACTCAGGAGGGTAGAAGAAATATGCCATTTTTCAGATTTTTTTTATTTGTAAAACATTTTTAAAATTCTTATTTCACACTTCACAGCAGTGTGTTACTTTTTGCTGGTCTATCACATAAAATCTGAATAAAACACCCTGAAGTTTGTGGTTGTACTGTCAGAAAATGTGAAATGTGAAAACATTCAAGATGTGTGAATACTTTTGGAAAGTAATGATGATAATAGGTAAATAAAGAATGGGTGGTATGTTGAAGACGCAAACATGCAGGTAATTTAGACTGCAGTCAATTATATGATCTTCAAGACAAATCACACATCCAGGGTGTTCAACCTGGGCTCTGCATGGGTTCGTTTAACATAAAGGGCTGCAAAAGAGCACCATCTTTAGGAATCGTACTGCAAATGAAGAAGAATCACATTCACAACATACATGTCACTGTATTTTAGAACAAGACTAAGAAAAATACCCTTAAAAACAAAAATCAAACACTTTTGGTGTTCAAGATTCATTTTCAATAAATATTTTTACTATTTACAATATCTTTCACACATTCACGCACTCACCAGTAAATGCAAACACACATATGTGCCCACTGAGTCACTTCACTTACATGTGTGATAGGGGAGCTTTAACCACTAAACGCAACATCCAAACTAAATACGCCACATGGTGTTGGGCGAAGAATGACATGCATCAGATTCCTATATTTAAGTAAATAAAAACCGACATCATCCATTTTTTTCAAAGTCAAAAACAGAAAAATGCAGAACAAACCAGTGATAACATATACCCAGTCACGTGCAATTCTATGTTCTCATAGTCTGATCTAAATGTGTGTATCATTGTGTAAACAAAAAAATATCTGAGAGAAGAAAATTATTATTACCTGTGTCAGAAGAGACTAGACCATTGGAAAGAAGAGACACACAAATGACAGAGTCAGAAGATGGACGGACAGACAGAATGAAGAACGAAAATACTAATAGTTGCCGCACCAACATGCAAGATCCTGATCAAATGGGTTTACGTTTTAAATGAAAACGTTCTCGTTCTGCTCCTTTAGTTACCGGTCTGTATCTGACAAAAAAGATTTATACCCTAAAAGATCATTTTAATTGTTTTTTTTTTTTACTGCAAATATCTCCTAAAGAATCTACTGCATTTAAAGAATATTACAAGGTTAAAGATCAGTTGCACGAAGCAGGCTTCTTCAACCTTAACTGTCCTTGCTGCACTTGCATTGCCTTCAGAAAAATCAATAGATCAAGATCGGTTTGCAATGCCTGGACATTCGGAAGCAGAAACACAAGCTGTAACCCATGACAAGTCACATCAAGGCAAGACAGAAAACAATCAATCCCCTGCAAATATACAACAATAGCCAATCATCTGCGAAATGCGTTTTTGAGCATTTTTCAACTACAAGATCATTAGCTCACCTAATCATCAGCTACTTAATTTGGGATATGTTTTCAATTAACACAAAAGCCTTTGATACCTTTTCTGGCGAAATTTAGGTCCACGTCTTTGAAGGTCACCACTACAACATCGGAGGCCTTAAAAATAAGGCTCTCTACAATATCTTCTTTCCTGGGACCTATACTCTGCTCTGGGCTCTTTCTGTGGGCTGCATCCAACACCAGGTCACACTGGAGAAGACAGACAGGTTAAAAAAGGTTTAAAAGGCAATCGGACATGAAGTAAAAAGGCAATAACACCAACTGAAGAGACAAAAAAAAAAAATTAAGTAAGCAAATTACAGGTGCATCTTATTAACTTATGTCATCACAAAATACGTTTATTTCATTAATTAAAAATTTTAGATCCATTACATACAAAAGAGGATTTGTTTCTGTAAATGATTCTGGCTTACAGCTAATGAAAAACACAAGATTAATAAAAAAGTGCTTTTTAATAAAGAAAACTCTCCCAACTGAAAATTATACCCATGTACTGTATAGTGTATGCACTCAATACTTGGTCAGGGCTCCTTTTGCATGAATTACTCCATTAATGTGGCATGGTATGGAGTGACAAGCCGCCTGTGGTGCTGCTGCTGATGTGTTCAGAAGGTCCAGGGTGCTTTAACAGCAGCATTCAGCTCCTCTATATTATTGGATCTGGTGTCTAGTGTTCCTCTTGACAATATCCTGCAACGGGAAGCATCAGGTCTTCTAAAAAGTCCTGGTAGACAGCTGCTCTGCCTTTGGACCTGATAAAACACAGTGGACCAAAACTGTGGAGATGACATGACTCCCCAAAGTATCACTAACTGGGCAAACTTTCCATCAGATCTACACGTAACCTGGATTCTTTGCCTCTTAACTTTTCCACCAGACACTGGGACCTTGATTTCCAAATGAATTGCAAAATGTACTTTCATTTGGAAAATCTAATTGTACAACTTTATTCTAAGAGTTTTTCCTTCCACTCAACTTCCCATTAATGTGTATGGACACAACCAGCTTCTTTAGCAATGACCTGTTGTGGCTTGTGCTCCCTATGGAGATGTCAGTGGCTGTTTGCTGGACAACGGTGAAGTCAGTAGTCTTCTTCCTGATAGCACATTTCATCACATTTTTATCATCATATTTCTGTTTCCTTTTGTTTAATGTTAAATGTTTCTGATATATTGAGTTGATTATTTTAATTAGCTGTAAACTGTAATTATTCCAAGTAACAGAACTAAATGCTTGAAATATACAGGGGTTGGACAATGAAACTAAAACACCTGGTTTTAGACCACAATCATTTATTAGTATGGTGTAGGGCGTCCTTTTGCAGCCAAGACAGCGTCAATTCGTCTTGGGAATGACATATACAAGTCCTGCACAGTGGTCAGAGGGATTTTAAGCCATTCTTCTTGCAGGATAGTGGCCAGGTCACTACGTGATACTGGTGGAGGAAAACGTTTCCTGACTCGCTCCTCCAAAACACCCCAAAGTGGCTCAATAATATTTAGATCTGGTGACTGTGCAGGCCATGGGAGATGTTCAACTTCACTTTCATGTTCATCAAACCAATCTTTCACCAGTCTTGCTGTGTGTATTGGTGCATTGTCATCCTGATACACGGCACCGCCTTCAGGATACAATGTTTGAACCATTGGATGCACATGGTCCTCAAGAATGGTTCGGTAGTCCTTGGCAGTGACGCGCCCATCTAGCACAAGTATTGGGCCAAGGGAATACCATGATATGGCAGCCCAAACCATCACTGATCCACCCCCATGCTTCACTCTGGGCATGCAACAGTCTGGGTGGTACGCTTCTTTGGGGCTTCTCCACACCGTAACTCTCCCGGATGTGGGGAAAACAGTAAAGGTGGACTCATCAGAGAACAATACATGTTTCACATTGTCCACAACCCAAGATTTGCACTCCTTGCACCATTGAAACCGACGTTTGGCATTGGCATGAGTGACCAAAGGTTTGGCTATAGCAGCCCGGCCGTGTATATTGACCCTGTGGAGCTCCCGATGGACAGTTCTGGTGGAAACAGGAGAGTTGAGGTGCACATTTAATTCTACCGTGATTTGGGCAGCGGTGGTTTTATGTTTTTTGGATACAATCCGGGTTAGCACCCGAACATCCCTTTCAGACAGCTTCCTCTTGCGTCCACAGTTAATTCTGTTGGATGTGGTTCGTCCTTCTTGGTGGTATGCTGACATTACCCTGGATACCGTGGCTCTTGATACATCACAAAGACTTGCTGTCTTGGTCACAGATGTGCCAGCAAGACGTGCACCAACAATTTGTCCTCTTTTGAACTCTGGTATGTCACCCATAATGTTGTGTGCATTTCAATATTTTGAGCAAAACTGTGCTCTTACCCTGCTAATTGAACCTTCACACTCTGCTCTTACTGGTGCAATGTGGAATCAATGAAGACTGGCTACCAGGCTGGTCCAATTTAGCCATGAAACCTCCCACACTAAAATGACAGGTGTTTCAGTTTCATTGTCCAACCCCTGTATCTCTCTGTGTAAAATGAATAATTACAAGTTTCAAAGAATTGGAATAATCAAATAAATTTACTTTACAGTTTTATAATTTATTGAGATGGACCTGTATATTGTATGCACATTGGATGAATTAAACAACAATTCAAGAAGGCAACAATTTTAATAAAAGCTAATTGTTTGAGAAAGAAACATTGAACATTGTATGTCTGGCCTTTCAAGAGTGGTTTAGATCATTATGAAATGAAAATTATAAAATGAAACATTAGAAAAATCACATTATATACATATGTGGAGTTGGTTTTTGACTTTTTATTTGCTCCAATAAAAAAGAAAGGAATCAAGCTTTCCAAAAATGCATGATTTATTTCCACATCAGGTGGACGAGCTTCTGAGATGCCATGAAAAGCTTACAGGGCTTCCTAGTTCTCAAACGTCTCCAACAACATGTGTGATACCTCAAAGAAAACCTTAATTACAACATCTGCAGCCCAGGACTACAGTACTGAGGAGGAAACTGTGTGGTTGTATTTGGAAAACAGAAACAATTCATAACTCAGACACCTGTTAAAGAAACTGGGAGATATTGGAAACCTAAATACAGGACCTGCAGTTTCATGTGCACTCCTCCATATGGTCAGAAACAAAGGTTCTTGGTAGAGGAGTTCAAGTTCATTTTTTGTAATAAATATTTCTCCACAAGTAAAGGACTGGGCAGCAGAACTTTGTAAAAGGAAATATGAAGAGTCGGATATTGCTCTGTTCTCAAACATAAGATGGAAACCACCTCAGGGGTAGAGCTGCTTCCGAGTGCTGCCAAGATGGTGTCCTGACTAAACTTAAAACATTTTTGCAGCTACTGAGCCAGTGACTGAATTGTCCATTATAAAAAGGGATATAAAGGCGTCGCATGGTGTAGCAGTAAAGCGGGAGCCCCTTGTCGCGGGCCGTCTGGGGTTCAATTCCTGAACTAGAGACCTTTGCTGTATGTCTTTCTCTCTCTCTGCCCATTTTCTATCTAGATACCGTCAGAGGCTACTAGTGCCACAAAACCTTAGAAAAATGGGATATTAGATGGTGAATGTCCTTACCTCAGGACCGTATGTCTTGAATACCCCTTCATATACCGCTCCATTTTTTACTTTCAGCTCACACTTGGCCCCCTGGGAACAAATAAGCTGGTCAGCGGTCACCATATAAAAGACTTACTCAGAGTCAATGTAAATGTACACTATGAAATAAGTTCAACACGCCCATCTGCTATAAGGCAAATGATTGATCTGCCTTCCTTATGGTACAAGCTGTTCTAAGTGTTGTTTACCGCATCGTAGACATTCTGAACTAACAGCATGTGGTAAATGAGAAAGTGCAGTTTTTTGCTGACATAAGTCATTTACAGTAAGAATGAGCCCAATAGCTTTGCATTTAGCTGCCTCTGTTCATGTGTCTAACAATATTCAGGAAAACAGTCACAAATATAACCATCTTTAAATCTGAGAGAGATATAAAGTAAACTCACCACCACAGAAGTCAAAACATGGACCATCCTCATATTTGCATATACACCATTGAAAATAACCTGAAGAGCAAAAACAGCGTTTTTCAGATTCCTGAACAAAAGTTCAAATGTGTGACACCTCCTGGTCATCTGGTTCATGGATAATCACCATTGGCGTAAAAACAACATCTGATGATAAACATTTAAACAGCAGAAATTATTTCAGATTAAACTTGTGACAGAGAGCCAACTTACAGCTGCAGGGGCTTTGCCACTGTGTCTTCCCCTGAAAGAGAAACAATAATGTCAGACACCCCTTAATTAACAGCAATATTTTTCCAAGCACAAAGCTTGAAAAAATAAAATATTAGGAAAAATAGCACTGGAAAGGTCAACTCTGGATGGAATTAAACTGCTGTTAAAAAGGAGAAAAAGATATATTCATCAAAACAGGCCCCTCAGCTTGACCCAAACCCAATCTGGAGCCCATTGGAGCTTTTGTGTGCTGACCAAGCCTCATCAAACTATGGCTCACATATGTAGATTTTCAATTCAACAGATACTTGAGTAATACCTGGCCTAAAATTACATTTCTCCTTTGTTTGAAGCGACCTAAACTACTAGGGGTCTATGTAGTTTCAGAAACACTTGCCCTCTGCTCTGTTATGTTCACATGTATAGTTTCCTTAGTTATCACCAAGGCAACATGACATTGGAAAAAACGTGACATTAACATACTATTGTTGAAGATTGCAATGACCATAATGATTGTGAGAAAGCCACGTTTCCTCCTGGCTCTCTTTCCTTCCTATCACAGCAATGTCCCCAAAACTCTCCTTAAGCTTTATTATCTTGATCATGAAGACCTTTATCAGTGTGCACATAAAGGACAATGTAAGACCATCCAAAAGGCCAAACACATAGTATTAATAATACATAGTATTATTGCGATGATGAGCCCAATTCACTGTATTACGCAACTCTAGATGTAAGGAAATTCATGTTATCAGAGTACAAACATATTGACAGAAATTCATAGAATAATAGGTTTTGGATTTTTTATTTTTCTGTTGTGTTATTTCAAAAAAAACAAAAGAGCACTCTCATCCATTGGTACTGCAAAACTGGTTAAAGGACACGACTCAATTATGTTTTATATTCTTCCTCAGAAGTTGAAATTTCCAACCTTTAAGTTAGAAACATTAACAAAACAATCTCCACGAAGTTAAGAGTTTAAAGTGGGAAAGTCAGAGATTTTTACCAACCCTAATTTCAAAATCCAATATGGCTGCCTTGCATAAAACAGTGAAAGCTGCAAAAAAAAAAAAACTGTTTATACTTCTGACAACTAGCATGTAATCAAATCTTTGCCAACCTCCATCGGTGAACATGTTACTACTTCGTTTTAGAGTACAAACTGCAGAGAAGTACTAAGTCGTTACCTTGAATTGATAATAGTAGTAATGCTGTTCACTTAGGGTGATAATTACCAAATCTGACTGGTTTTTAAACTAGTAACTGGAGCATATTTAAGATGGCTTAGGCCCTGTTTACAGTTTTTCTGGTGAAAATGTAAAAGTCTAGTTGCGTTTCTGCTGTTGCCGTGTGAGAGGAAATTGTAAGTAAAATGTTGTCATGTAGATGTGTTAACAGAAACTGAATAATAACCCGTTTACAGTTTATTGTTGTCATGTTAACGAGGCCTTAGAGGTTATTCCCAGGTCAGATCAGAGGTAACTGCAAAACAGCATTTATATATTTCTGGTTCACGAACATCCACTTTAATTTGTAATCCTTTTTTACCCACTGCGCTTCTTTTCGGAGGAGTTTCTGATGAAGCAGAAATCAATGGACTAGGACAACTCATCTTTGAAGTTGTCGGAGATTATTAGCTCTAAATCACAGTTAATGTCTTCACATTTAACTTACCAATAACTGATACCAACATTTATTCTGAGTACCAACTATTTGAGCGCCACTGTCCTGCAACATTTAGATGCGCCCAACATACCTGAATCAAATGACTGAATTACGTCCTCAGCATGCAGTCTGGCTCTACATAATCCTGCTAATGAATCAACTATTTGATTTAGGTGTGTTGAAGCAGAGATGTGCAACAGTTGCACAACACCCGCACTCAAGAAGTGGGCTTTGAGACCCCTAGTCTTAATGATAAGGGAGAAGAAACTGCTGATCTACTGGGATTTTCACACACAACAGTCTCTCTGGGTTACAGAGAGCGGTTGGAGAAACGGGTTTGAGATGATAGAGAGGCAACAGTGCCATCTCTAAATGCAAGTCAAACCTTGAAGCAGATGAAGCAGCAGCTAAGGACAAAAAACCGGGGCTACGATTCACACGGGCTTATGGACCATATGGATTGCTGGACCATAACAGACTACGGATGAGCTTTAATTACAGCTCATCCGTAGTAGTACTTGGCTTTTTGAACCATATACATTCCTAATAAGAGATGGAAATATACTGGTGAGGTATGCATACATCCCTCTAGCTCAACCTTGCGTTACAGTAAACTACGCCTGCGCCATAAAATGGGTAGTGGCCCCAGTGACCGGTGAACAGACTAGCGCCGAAATGAAAGCGACAAAACACATAATCTCAACATCCATGTGTTGTGTATAAGCTTCGTCGCCGGACAACACGTGGACAGAAAGTCGCGATTCAATGAGACTATTTTCCCACGAAAAGCAACGCCGACGTCAAGGTTGACAGCCGGTCAGCATAATGAGGCCCCCCTCCCCGCCACACACTCCCTTTTCTCCAGTACACGCTTCATGTCATTTATGTGTCAATCCCGTCGCAGTGGTGTTGCGGTAACGTAAGAGTCAGCTGAATTAGAACAAACGCAGATGGTTGGAAAGCTGGCCTCTTCTCAGGCAGCCGTTACAACACTGCAAGTGTGCTGAATTACAAACCCTGGCTGTCAAACGGCTAATTAGCTCAACCCAAATTTTGCTCCCGGCTGATATAATAAACTGATATCAGCAACTTCGCCAACGCCGTCATAACAGGAACAAAAGTAGTTCGTATTTTTGTTCATCCAAACACATTTAGGTGCGTCATAAATGACCGTGACATCTCTTTAACGAGCACCGGGTGAAATCTTACCCTTAAATTGCAACATTACTGGACCGTGCAGGCAGGCAGGCCTCGCTAGCAAAACTACATAACGTCTCACGGCCCGCATAGCGTTCTACCACGCGTACTAATTTTGGACCACTTAACAAGGGTGTCATCTCTTGAAACTACCACCGTGGGACGTATTTGTGTCCATAAAACGAAATGCTGACCACATCACATCTATTCACTGCATTTTTTACTTGGCTAAGTTTAGAACTCACAGACCTGCCCAGATTCTGTCTTCCCCCGCCGCTTCCTCCAGCACCGGAGGCGGCCGCACCGGCCGCGTTGCCCCCGCCGGGCTTGCCTCGATTTCCACCGGCCTTCATTGACATGGTGATCCCATAAAAGACCGTGTCTTAAAAACGATCGGTTGTAGACCTGACACTTCTTGACAATGAAGCGGCGTGTGGTTATGTGACAGGTCGCTAACGTGCTACTAGCAGGCTAGCTGGTTAACAGTTGTTAAACCAAATTAGCAATCTCTACAAATCTTATTAAAACAGAGGGAAAAAATGAATACAAAAACAACACACTTCAGCGGATCTTTCAAATTAACATGTGCGTCACACCTCTTGTCAATATGATATGAAATCCTAACAAAAAAATCGATTATCTCAAATTAAACTTTACAGCTAGCTCGGGTCCTTTCCGTTGCTAACAGCAAAAAGACCAAAACAGTCTGAAAGAGGACAAAAACCAGCGGAGGGATATATGGAAGGTGCAACGACTCATAACATTCAGTTCAGTATTCATGCACGCTCACAACATTTTTTTAAGATATCAATACAAACATTGTCATATTTAATCTAGCTTGCCAATATACATGTATAAATACTCGCTCGTTTTAGAGATTACACAGACACCTGGGTACTATTTTCAGGAAGTCCGTGAGTCTTAAATGGCTCTTTGGCTGCATCCACGTGAGCCGGCGAACGCACAAAACACAGATGTACCAACAGCAAGCTCTAGCTGTTAGTGTCTCCTGTTTGTACATGACCACTACAGAATAATTACTCACAATTAACATGCTCATTAACATACTGAAAAGTTCATCTAAAAAGCACATTTAAAAAAAACCTGAACCTGACCGATGCTCTACATGTAAACCAATGCCGTAGAGACACTAAAAAGATCCGTTAAAGATTGCTGTTGACACAATGCATCATCATGGTTTTTTTATTTGTTTACATAACAAATATTTATGAATCATTAACCCCTTAAATGGCATCGCTTTTTTGTTTTTTTCGGGGGGGGGGGGACACGAAACAGATGTTTACTTTATGCAAACAGCTGAGAATGTGCAACTAAACTTAAAAGCAAAAATTTAATTGCACTGGCAGTATACTGAAAAAACAATTCAGTAGGAGTCAATTACACAAGAAAATGCAGAAACGAACACAACTTGCTCTATTTAGCTCAGAATGAGAGAAATAAAATATGCATTTGAATTCACGCCTAACGAAATGTTATGCAAAAATGGAAATGTCCAAGGACAAAAGAGGAATACACATAATTTCAATTAGCTTTATATAAAGACTTTGACAAGGCCAGTCCAAAACACTTTTTTTGCCATTTGGTAAGACTTGCTGGTGTGATTTGGATCATTGCCCTGCTGCAAAACCCAAGTGTATTTGAGCTTAAGGTCACAAAATGATGGCTGAATATTCTCCTTAAGGACTTCCTACTATAGAAAATAATTCATCGTTCCATCAATTGTGGCATGGCGTCCAGGTCCCAGAGAAGCAAAACCTCTCCAGACCATCACACTATCTCTAGCATACATGACATATTTTCTGTCTTTTTCCAGTTGTTGAATAAATAAACCCGTGCCCCTTAACTGGGGCCCAAAGGGGGTTCGGGCAGCTTTTAGAGTTTTTTTGGGGTTTTTTGTGTCCTTTGGAAAAGTCCAATGTTTTTTCTTGGACTTTAATGGTGAAGGGCCACTCACAAAGCCAACTGTAAAAATTTGTCTTTTTGGAAAGTGCCTCACTGTGGTTTGCCAGCACCCTTTTTTTAAAAAGGTTTGGTAAAATTTTTAAAGACTGATAAGTCCAGGACCTTGTTTTCTTCTTTTTCTTTAATTTTTTTTTGTTTTTTAAGATTTTATTTACTTTATGTTGAAAAAACAGATTTGTATTTACTTGGGAAGATAAAGTTTTTTTGTCAAATTAAAAAGACTTTTGAAAAATAAAAAACCTTTGGGGCTTTATTAAAATATTTTCATTAAACCCCCGTATTTTGTTTTAAAAACCTTGGTTTATTAATATTAAATTTAAAAATGTTGATTTTTTTCATTAGCTGAAGTAGAAAATCTCAAAATTAACAGAAAGAAAGGCTTTGAAAAACATCAGTCTGGTGTAATTAATTATATAGTGTTTCACCTGGGAAATTTGAGTACAAAATAACTTTTCCCCCCTAAATTCAATTAATGAATACGACTGTATTGCATATGTGTCATTTGCCTAGCAATGAAAACAAATGTTTTTATTATTTAGAGATGTTAGAGATCACAGAAATTATGGCTTAATTAAGCAAAAACAATTGCATTAACCTACCACAAATTAGATTTGAATGTTTCCTTTGTAAATTGTCTTTTTAATATAGGATAACAGTGAACATGGGAAGATCTTGCTTACACTTGATAAGAACGGTGAATTGATTCCTTTCATGAATTATTGACAACAAAAAAATCGAACTTTTTAATGTAAAACATTGATCTTTAATTAGTAATGGGAGCAATCAAATAAATGCAGCAGAAAGACAGAACTGTGTGAAGTGTGATGACATGAAGTTGTAAAAATTACACCCATAAATGAACGCTGTAAATTTGTACCATATTTCAGTTGCTGTAATTAGCTTCTTAAATCATTAGTTACATATATTACCAGATGCAATTAATGCATAGGTACTTAAAATGACATTTAAATCACAGTGAAACCCAAGGCTTTACAAGAAGAACGGATATGCTAAAGGTACCGAACAGCTGCATATAAATTTCTATAAATATATTAGAAGCCAAGAGTACCACACATCCACCTTGGAAGAAAACAATGTAATTTAATTTCCAGTCATTATCCAAAAATAAAGTATTTATCTTTTAATTATTTGGTGGAATAGAATTAAATAATCTTCATTTTACCTTGAATTTCCCATAAAGTCGATTTAAATTGATCTACTTTAAAGCTTCCCTGTCCCTGCCAAAAAAGGGCATCCCACAGCATGATTCTGCCACAACCATATTTCAGCATTGGGATAGAGTGTTTTGGATGATCTCCCAATGTGCCTTTCACTACTATGGGCTCTCATTGTCAGTTAGGATGGACAGTCATATCCTGTTAGGTTTTCAGCTGTGCCATTTTCTTTCCAATTTTTGACGATGGATTGAACAGTGTTCCATGAGATGTTGAAAGCTCGGGATTTTGTTTTGTAACTTATTTACTAATTAGGTAGTTTCTCAAGGCAGTTGTTTTCATTAAAGTTTATTTGGGGTATCTGACTAAAAGGGGGCTAAAAATAAATGCATGGAACACCTAACCGATTTGTATTGTGAAAATGGTTTATTCACTTTCTTTCCACTTCACTGTTATTCGCTAATATTTGTTGGTCTATCACATAAAATCTCAATAAAAACCAATGAAGTGATTTTGCCAGACACTGCATTTGTTACCAGTACACATCAATATATTATTTCAAATTCGTCTGGGTTTTAATACTACGCTGTTGTGACATATTGTTCAAATAAATAAACAGACTACAGACAATTCCTTAGAGTTCAGACTATAATAAACCTTTAATTAACCCTTGAATGTAAACCTCAATGCGCAATGAAATGTCTTTATGAAGGACCCCTCGCACATGCCCGAAAACAACCAATAAGGTTATTTAAAAAAAATAATATCCTGAATAAGGTAATTTTATCCAACGCAAAAAATGTGTTGACTAACAGATTGGAGATGTGCTTTTTATGTTGTTTCAATTTCGAGTAATGATCGTCATACTTAGTATTAATTTTCGTCAGGCGTCCTGCGTGGACTCCTATTGAGTCGTGCCGTTTAGGGTTATGGAATTAAGAAAATAGTCCAGAGATGGTCTGGACCACCGCTGAAAAAAATAACCGGTTGATCCCCTTCCTTGAACAAATTGGGCCGTAGTAGCGTTCAATGTTTCTGTGCTTCTCTGATGGAAGATGCTAACATTTTTGTATTTAAGCAGGACTAGAAAACTAACTTATTTTGGCGGATGTAAGCCGTTGGGAACGCGGTGTGCTCACCTTGTCGTATCATCACCTCAGTTGTTCCTGTAAATAGTAATTTCTAAAGATATATCTTTGGTCAAATGTATCCCCAATGTCTGCGTTTTTGTAATTAACTGGACAAACTGTGACAGGAGCAAACAGACGGTGGTGTTGTTAGCTTCAGAGCTAACGGTGACCGAGTCAGCCTTCGGTGGCTAAAAATATATCGCTCACTGCGCCACCGAAACTGGTGGGCTTCGGTCCACGCTTGACTCCCGTCTTCGGCTTTCTTTTTCTGGTGACCTTGCTCGGAGTTTGACACTCTACATGGTCACCACAGCGGGTTCAGGACAAGCGGAAGACCGAGCCGGACCCCGAGGCTGTGAGCCGAGCTGGCCTGGTCTAACGTTACATCGTACGGGCTGTTGGGCTTCAAGTCTCCCGGCGGACCACACTCGGCCACGGCTGATCGGTGGCCGGATGAAATTTTGCTGTGATGGGCTTATCTTGTCATCAGTGGTGATATAACGAGCCTAGGTTCAGCCCAGGGAGAGCAAAATTTTGCGAAGGGATCAGAGTAAGCGACTTATTTCAAACTTTCTGAGACTTTCTGGAGCTGCGCACCATGACGGAGGATAACAATGCAGAAAAGTTCATTAAGGTAAGGACGAGGTGATAAGCTGGTGTTATTTCAGATACTAAATCATTCTTAATATAATAGTATTTGATTTTAAAACTACTGAAATGATACTATATTTATTGATGGAGTTTTAGTCATCAAAAACGTTTAGTACTTGCTATAAAGCTTGGAGCACACTAATGCCTCAAAGCCCTGAGGTTTGCTCCCCATCAGTGGGTCACTGTGGATGCATCTGATCCAGCAGTAAAAGTCTGAGCTGGTTTCAGGAGAAACAGCTGAGAAATATAGCATATGTTAGGTATTCTCTGGTTGTTGCACATTTACCCAAGAGCTGAATAAGCTGTGGTGATTTTTTTAACTAGTCTGAGGATTGCAGATGCACCGACCCGAATCTTGTCATGTCCAATCTACCTATCTGGTAAAACTCTGAGATACTGATATTGATTTTAACCAATTGCGGTTTCTCCAGACATTTAGCCTCTTACAGCTTATTCTGTTTTTGCTTTTTTGACACGAATTCTTTTATTAGACAAAGAAACCCAGAGTAAATACAAATGGCTGTTTTGAAATGGTAAGTTCATTTAAAGGGAGAAGAGAAAAAGCAACTGCCCCAGTTGCTTTATCATAAATTAACTTTGATTAACCAATTTGTTTTGGAAAGCTGTTTGTAATTTCATTTGTCACATACAGGTGTGATTATGGCCAAAAGCTGTAGAATCAAGGAATCGCTTAAATATAACCTGTTTGACAGCATGAAGTAGGCTAAAATATCTTAAAAAGTAGCAAATCATGCACTGATCAAAAGAGGTTCAAGAACAGATAAAAACAAAGTCAGTGATGTCTATCAATCTGGAAAGGGTTAAGCCACAGTGAGATCCACAAATGGAGAAAACATAAAACGGTGATGAACCTTCCCAGGAGTGGCCAGCCTACCAATATTTACCCAACAAGCGCATTGGTGACTCATCAAGCAGGTCACAAAAGAACCCAGAACAACATTTAAAGCACTAAAAAGCCTCACTTGCCTTAGTAAAGGTCGAACATGACTTCAATGGCCAAAACCACCGCTGGCCAAGAAGAACACAAAGGCCTCTCTGACATTTGCTAAAAGTATCTTAAGTCCCAAGACTTATGAGAAACTATTTGGTGCACTTAAGAGAAAAAAAGTTTAACATTTTGGAAGGTTTGCCCCATTACATCTGGTCTACAACTACAAAAAGAACGTCATGCAGGCAGTCAGACACGGTAGTGTGATGGACCTGGATGACTTGCCAAAATTGATGGAAGGATTAATTCTGCTCTTTACCAGAAAATCCTGAAGGAGAGTGTCAGTTCATTATCTTGGCGTGTTTGATTGCAGCTCTTGCTGCCAAAGGTGCAACAGCAGTTATGAGGTTTATGGGGGCAGTACGCTTTTCACTTTTCTTAACATGGTCACTTGAAAACTTCTTCTTGTATTTACTCAGATTATCTTTGTCTGGTGTTAAACGTTGTGTGACAATAAAGCAAAAATAGAAGAAATTTGTTAAGGGGCGATTACTGTTTCTACATTAGTGTATTATAATGATAATAGAACAAAACAGAATCAGTCCTTTATTTGTCTCTGAGTGAGGAAATTAATATGTATTAGCAGAAATGTGACAAATGGAAGTACACAAAAAAAATGTATTTAAAATACTTTTTTCTAACCTTTGTACCATGAGCAATCATGTGACACTGTGTGTTTGAGTGGGGGATCTGCTGAATGTCTGTATGTTAGCAGTTAGCAACAGCAGTGTCTTTGTTTATTCCCTAAAGAACTAACACCCTTACGTTCCAACAGGCTACCAACATTTCCGAATCCATCATGATCCATTACACACGGAGGATGATCGCTCAGGGCGACAACATGGAGCAACGCTCCTGTGATACGTTCAGCCTTGTTGTTATCTGCTTTACGTCTTGTTCTCTCATGCTGACTTGCATCCTAAATGGAAAAGAAAAATGATCGAACATATAGTTTCTATTTAAATATGAAACTAGCTTCTTATTCTTCCATACAAACGGGGGTGGTGGGGGGTGTCATCAGCAGAACCCAGCAGCACTAACCTTTGGTGCAGTTGCTGATCAGAAAAAAGACCAAGATTGTATTTTTGACATTTGAAACAGCTGAAGAAGCTAAAGATCAGCCTGTTCCTGTCAACAGCTGATTTCAACAGGTTTATTTATTTTAAAACAGGCTGGATTCAGCAGTTTTTGCTGATGGCAGCAAACATTGAGTTGCAGTTGCTGTATGTCTTCAGGAGGAGGAGGAAAAAAAATCTGTATTATCCCGATTTTGGGATTTGTTTTAACAATATGTTTGAGCAGAACTTGAGTTCAAACTCAGATCATTCTCTCAGTTTCACTCGTTCCTGTCGAACACCCCCCTAATCCTTTGTGTTGACAGCAGGGGCTAATCTTTCTTATGGATGTGTTTTTGGCAGCTAGGTTGTCATTAGCCAGGAATAATTTGTGTTTAGGATAACAGTAGACACATAATAAAGTATATTTATCTATGACATAGTGTTGGACTGTGGAGGAAATTGTAATTATGAATGTCAGTAATATCTACCTGCTGAATTTGAAAAGCTACTGGGAAATGACTAACATACAGTCGGTTTTGTGCTGACTAAAGTAAAGTTTACGTATGCACGGATCGACGTTTTACAAGCTGATACAGTTTTCCAATAATGTCTCAGTCTGACCTGCTGGTCCTGATTTCTGCTGGTGTTCATTGATTCTTTTTTGAAGGACTAACTCGTAAAAGCTAACCTGTGTAAACGACATTTTACAATAACAATCAAACATAACAACCACTGACCATAAAAGAAAGAAGGTATGCCAGCGGTCGGCCTGAGAGGGATAATGGTTTCAATTCATGACGGATGTTCCTCTGTTTGTTACTATCAAAAAATTTTAACCTGACCTTTATTTGATTTAAATGAACTCAGTAGAGTGCTTCAAGGAATGTTTATTACTGAGCTGTTTCCACAATGAAAACAATAATTGAATTTTTGTTGTTGTTTTTTTTAGCGCTGCAGCTTGTAACAGGAGTACTATTGCTGAATATTGCCATGAAGATATCGCTTATGATTAACATTATGGTCTGTTTTTCGAACAGGAGGCGTCCATCTTGGACGAATACATCATTAACTGGACGCAGAAGTTAGGAGCTGGAATCAGTGGACCTGTCAGGTGAGCAAACAACATTTCACCACCATTTTATTCACCAAACCTTATGGCATCAGACAAGTTTTAAACGGCAACTTACCTACATGGAATCATGTTAATATTTACGTTTATTTGAGAGACCAACATTATTCTTTGTGGCTGCTGATCATAGGCTTGAACCTGCTGAGATGAAGTTTGCATGTGCAGAGCGTCAGACTGCTTTGTAAGGTTTTCTATATCTAAATTTAGCATTTTATAACTGTGAATAATCTGAAACCTCATGCTGTGATGAGAAGAAGAGTTACATGTTGCTTTGCACTGCAGCCTCCGCAGCGCTTGCGGAAATGACTGATGTGATTGCTGGAACCAAATGATGACGGTGCAGATCTAGAGAACATCCTAAGTGGGTTGTTGACCGGACAGTCTATCTCTGTGCCTCCAAAAAAAAACCGTCCCACACATTACCTATGTTTGCATCTCTTTTTTTCCTTCCTTGGATTTAATGGTTCATGTTTACTGAGACGCTTGCTGACAAAACCATCTCATGAAAAATGAACATTTGTGCAAAAAGGCAAGGAAAGCTCGCAGCGTTTTAGATAGGGGATTCATGAAAGGAGAAGCCAGACCCATGTTTGAGTCCCTGCCTTTAGTTTGTTTTGCTGTCATCCTCTCCTCTCCTTGTCTGTGTTGTCTAAGACCTGCTGTGTATGGTGCAACACTGTCCGATTCTAAAGGTTACTGGGCTTGAATCCAAAGCAAAACTTTAACCTGATTCAATACCTTAGCGTGTAGTTGTTAACTGTGGAAATAAACACCTTGGCATGTATTAGCACACATGCTCTGAAGAGCTTACCGTCTTTTGTGATTACTGCTCTGTTTTTTAGAAGGTGTTTGAGGAATAAAGAACGTGGAGTTTCTAAGCTTTTTATTTGCTTCTTCTGCTTTCATCTAGACATAAGGAATATGTGTCATGAATCATGCTCTGACTCCTTCTGTTCATTCGGCTTTTAGAAGCTATCAGGTCAGGATATAAAGACGGCAAGCTGTTATTTCACAAGTGTGTCATTTTAGCATGAAGTGCTATGAAAACTGAGAAGTCGCCTCATCATCTCAGACTGAAAACCTGCTGTGATTCATTCTGCGTCGTTTCTTTGTTGAGCTGCTCTGCCTTTGGCTGAAGTGAAGCAGAATGTTTCCTGTGGTAATTCTTTAATAGGCCAGTATGAGTTCAAAGGCCAAAGGTTGAGGTTTAAAGTGAATTTGTTTACAGGGCACTGCACTTTGATTTTTGTTTTCACATTTTGATCACGTTGCAACTACAAACTTCTATGTAAAGTGGGAGAAAAATGACACATGGTTCTCAAATTGCATTTCATTTTCTCCCTGAAATTGAAATATCTGGTTAGGTAGTTGGAAAAATGAACAGAGTGGGCCCCAGAAGTTGGATTTCCAAGTGGGAATCTCAGAGATTTCCCACCAACCCAGGCCTCAAAGTCAATATGACTGCCTTGCAGAAAAAGCTTATTTTATTTGCTCTTTTGATGATTTGTCATTAAAATTTTTATCACAAACAGTACCATAAATTCACACTTGCTACAGTGTTTAAACAAAGTGCAGGAAAACACATTACTGTTGCCTTATATTGCTAACAGTAGTTAGCCTGGTCTATCAACTTTCAAATTCCTATTGCTTCCAAGGTTCCACTTCAGAGGTACCACCTGTGGGACACAGTATGAGAACCATGGACCTAAACCAGTCAGTTTTATTGTTGTGTAGTTTAACCCTGCTTCTCTGAACTCTGCTGTGGTCCTTGTTCATTTTGGTGCTGTTTGTTTACCAGTGAGCTCTAACAAACCTTTCAGGCCTTCACAGAACAGCTGGATTTTTACTGAGATTAAATTACAGCCAATAGGACTCTTATTTAGTAATTAGGAGGCTTCTGAAGGTCGATTGGTTGCACTGGATTTTATGTTGGGGGTATCAGAGTAAAGTGGGTTGAATACAAATGGATGCCACACTTGTGATAATGCACTTTATGTTCATCTGTCAAATAAAGTCCCAATAGAAAACATTTAAAATTTGATGTTATAACTTTACAAACGTTAAGGCCCACCATGTTTGCAGATTAGAGGAGATTTGAGTTTCTTAGATAATGAAATATACGCATCAACAGTCCACTCATAATAAAACCTTAAAGTGAACCTTGAACATTAAAAACAAACAAACTGCAAGTTCATTTGAACAATATAAAAATAGAAAATTCAAGCTTCACAGATTTCTTTCTTGTTGGAAATATTGTACTTACAAAGATCTGGATGAGAATAAATCCATAATCTCTCTCTGTTCTGTATGCTTGTTTAAGGCTACATTTAAATTTGAGTCTGAATAGATAACATATACTTCAAGACAAGATTTAAGCACATAAAGTCAGTGACTCTGAAATGTGAGCAAAAACTGAAATTCTCCTCTCCAATTAAAAAAAGTCGTAGTTAAAATGAAAGTTGGTACATTTTAGCAGCAGAGCTCAGTTTTATTTCAACACATAATGTGTAAATATGCAGAGGAGGAACCCCCACAGACAAATCTGTCTTCCAAATTAACTAATACAGGCTGAAGGCTTAAGTCATTGCAAAATGGTGATGATATTGATCGCTGTGTGGATTTCATTTATGCTCGCGATTCTACGCGTCTCTGACTGGACCTGCTGCAATTTGACGGGAATGTCATCAGTCAGACAGGAAGTCAGACACGGCGGCAAAGTAAAACGCATCCGCTTTGGGAAAATACAAAGTAAAACGGTCAGATCGCAACGTAAACATTACACAAATTTCTGATCGCGTTGGTTCTCAAATATTTTCGGCTGGTTAATTCCCAAGATGGACGACGAGTAGTTGCTTGTCGAGGTAGAGAATAGAGCTGTTTTCTATTTATACAGCCTTCTTACAAAGACAGCAGCCAGAAGGAAAAATCATGGAATGAGATAGCAGAGGGGAATTAGTGGTGTGCACAAAATATTGCATTTAAAATGTTTTTTTCCAGTTCATACTCTTTTGTGAATGTGTTTAAAAGAAATCGGACCGGAGAGTGTTGAGTTGGTATCAAGTGGTGCGTTTTGGGGGGTTAGTAAAAAAATAACCAAATAGTGGCGATCCACCGATCAGGCTTTTTGTTGCTGATACCGATTTCTGTTTGTTTTGTCTGTTCTGCCTATTATAGTTTTGACAGATTCAGATTTATTTTATGTGTGCATATTTTTTTCTGGTAAGCACTATAAAACATAAGGGAGTAAAATTGCTGTTTTATTGATGGAGAAAGCAGTTTTGAGTGCAGTAGAAATTGTAGGAATTATGTGATTAATCACATTTTTGGAGAGCAGACTTCAGTTTCACACCCACACCAAGACCTGGTTATTACATGACCCATAGAATCAAGAAATGACTTAAATAATATCTGTCGGACTACATGATGTCAAAAAGCAGCATCACATTATAGCATAGGAACGTCATTCAAACAGTGAACCATGGGGGGGGCAGTCTGATGGTGTCGGGCTGCTTCAGGACCTGGATGACTTCCCATAATTGAGGGAAACATGAACTCTGATCTCTACTAGAACATCCCAGAAGGAGATTGCCCTGCTATCAGTTTGTGACCTTAAGCCCAAGAGAACTTGGGTTATACAGCAGGACAATTATCCAAAGCACATCAGCAAATCCACCACTGAATGGCCTAAATAAAAGGGGGGGGGGGGGGGGGTGTTAAAGTGGCATAGTCAAAGTTCAAACTGAAAGACAATTGAGATGGAGTGATGTAACCTTAAACAGACCATTCATGCTGTAGACCCTCCAGTGTGGCTGAATTAAATAAAACTCTTTTTTTAATTTTAACATTGCTTTGAACTGTTTTTTTTCTGTTTTATAAATGAAATCAGTTTGAAAACAGTTTCTAATTCACTCCGACATTAAAATCTGTTTGTTCATGTGAAACATTTTAGTTTATTAATATAAACAGAAGTTATCTGTAAAGGGCCGGATCCTTTTTCACAGCATTGATGTAAAAGCTCCTGCCAAGGTACAGAAACCTCTGTCTTGATTCTTTACATCACCATGTGGCTCATGAACATTCTGGTTATGTTGCTCATGTTTGTTGACTATTCGGTTCTCCTCCCTCTCCAGAGTGTGTATGAAGAAGTCGACTCAGGAACGCCTGGCCCTGAAAATCCTTATTGATCGCCCCAAGGCCAGAAATGAGGTTGGAACGCCGTCATTGGTGTGATTAATCCCTGTTGTCGGTTGTGTTTGGCTGTATCGGTGTGCTTTGTTCCCTCTGCCTGCTATCAGTCTTCATGAATTCCTGTTTTTCTTTTCCCCGCCACTCAGTCGTCTCGGCTTGGCTTCGTTTACATGGGCATCTTTGTCCCTAACGTTGTCTTCTCGCAGTGAAACAGTGTGTCTCACAGCCTTATCGTGTCATTTAGCATCAAACTGTTTTGATCAAGCAGCTTGAAAAGTAGCAAAAACAAGCAACAGAGATTAGCTTCACAAGCTCCCGCTGATGAACTGTGAAAGATGCCGACTGTGACACACTGAGAGACGTGTTTTCCGGGATCTTTTATTATCTTCTCAAAACGAGGAGGTTTTGTATGTGCATGTAAAAAGACGGGGCTCAGTGGTTCTCTTCCACACAGGTGCGTCTTCACATGATGTGTGCCAACCACCCAAACATTGTGCAAATTCTGGAGGTGTACGCCAACACTGTCCAGTTCCCTCATGAGTCCAGTCCAAGGTAAAAATAGCTTGGTCTGTGGAAATCACCCTGTGCATTTTTTACTTGTTTATTTTATGCCTTCATAATCATCCAAACCCCTCTTTGTTTTTCTCAAGAGCAAGACTCCTCATTGTTATGGAGATGATGGAGGGCGGCGAGCTCTTCCACAGAATCAGCCAGCACAAGCACTTTACTGAAAAGATGGCTAGTCAGGTTACCAAACAGGTGTGTAAAGTCCTAAATTCAACACACGATTGTTCAACTCTGGGCTGCCTAACAGAGCTTTGTTGTGCTCACTAAGTGGAGTCTGTGTGTGACGTGTCATCCACCTGTAGATTAGCCAAGCATTGGCTCATTGTCACTTCCTGAATATTGCACATCGTGACCTGAAGCCAGAGAACCTGCTCTTCAAAGATAACTCTCTGGTAAGCTGCAGGAGCTGCATTTACACAACAGGTCTTTGGAGATGTCCAAGGTTGGTAAGCTGTATGGAAAAGCCTGGGGATTTCAGGGATTTTGTTTAAATATGTTTTTCTCTAGGTCAGATAAGGATTGGGAAGAAAAATGTATAGAAGAATGTGTTTTCTCCAAATATTAACTGTTTAATTCTCCAAAAATATTCTCCATCTATTCATCCATTCATCCATCCATCTTTTAGTCCATCCGTTCATAAGTCCATCCATCCATCTATCAGTCTTTCAGTCCATCCATCCATCTCCATCCAGTGTTGGGGACCTCTGTGGAGCACACAAGCTCAGAAACTCAAAACTGCCATTAGTACTTGTCAAAGTAGAGGGAATTTATTTTTATTTCTGCTTACTGCTAACAATAAAATCAGTGGTTGCTGTGATGATTCAGTAATATTAAAGCATTTGAGACTGTCTGTGTATGAACTGCACTTCTTTTTAAGCAAAGCTGGTGGAACACGTTTGCGTTCTCTTCTGACCTGCAGGACGCGCCTGTGAAGTTGTGTGACTTTGGCTTTGCCAAAATCGATCAAGGAGACTTGACGACCCCTCAGTTTACTCCGTACTACGTAGCACCGCAGGTAGAAAAACGAAGAAAAAAAAATCACTTTTCTGCTTCTATAGTTCATTTCATTTATAGACACATCAGTGATCATCATCATTTGTGTTCAGGTACTTGAGGCTCAAAGAAGACATCAGAAGGAAAAGTCTGGAATTATACCTACCTCACCAACACCTTACACATATAACAAGGTGAGACTCACTTCAGCTGAAGCAAGTAGTGAGTACAAACATAAAGCACAGGTTAGAATGGATGCCCTGTAAGTCTACATCACTGTTTAGGTCCCCTGGTTCTCCTCCCGGTGGGACGTGCCTGGAACACCTCGCGAGGAAGGCGTCCAGGAGCCACCTCAACTGGCTCCTCTCGATGTGGAGGAGCAGCGGCTCTACTCCGAGCCCCTCCCGAATGGCCGAGCTCCTCACCCTATCTCTAAGGGAGTGCCCGGCCACCCTACGGAGGAAGCTCATTTCAGCCGCTTGTATCCGGGATCTCGTTCTTTCGGTCATGACCCAAAGTTCATAGCCATGGGTGAGGGTAGGAACGTAGACCGACCGGTAAATCGAGAGCTTCGCTTTTCGGCTCAGCTCTCTCTTCACCACAATGGACCGCCACAGCGCCCCCATTACTGCGGCAGCCGCACCGATCCGTCTGTCGATCTCCCGCTCTATTCTTCCCTCACTCGTGAACAAGACCCCGAGATACTTGAACTCCCCTCCAACCTGAAGAGGACAAGCCACCCTTTACCAGTCAAGAACCATGGCCTCAGACTTGGAGGAGCTGATCTTCATCCCAGCCGCTTCACACTCGGCTGCTCGCTGGGGCGGTTCGCAGGTCTTGGCTAGAGGTGGCCAGCAGGACCACGTCATCTGCAAAAACAGAGACGAAATCCACGGGTCTGACATAAGATAGCCTTTCCTTGGATCCTGCTTCTGCTTTGTCAGGAGTTTATTCAGAGCTCTGATGTGTACAGGCCAGATACGTTCAGCATCAAAATGTGCCTTTAAAAATAAAGGATGTACGTAGATTAAAAGGTTTATTTAATAAAGGTCATTTAAACCACTGCTATTGACTAATAGTAGAACGACTAAACTAATAGATAATATAAAGACAGTCTTGGAAATCGAATTTGATCTACTTTTAAAAAATAAAAGCATTAAACACATAACAGCCTTAATGGAAATTATAGTATCATTTTCGTGAGGCTGATGGTGGCTCTATTCTTCCTGTCTCGTATAGAAACGATGTGTAGAGATTCATGATTTCTTATCGTGCGGGTGCTTGTACATTTTGATGAATTTATGGTTACCAGCGCACATGCAAAGAAAAGCTTATTGTCCGTCTCTGCAGAGCTGTGATTTGTGGTCGCTGGGTGTGATCATCTACATAATGCTGTGCGGCTATCCTCCGTTCTACTCAAAGCACCACAGCCGCACCATCCCTAAGGACATGAGGAAGAAGATTATGACGGGCAGCTTTGATTTCCCAGAAGACGAGTGGAGCCAGATTTCCGAGATGGCCAAGGACATTGTACGCAAGTAAGACTCTTTACTTTTTTCCTTTTTTAGTGTGTAAAAAAAAAAAAAAAAAAAAAAAAAAAAAAAAAAAAAAAAGTCTTCCAAAAAGATGAGTCATGCATTGGGAGTTTTATTTATATATTTTTAAAGTTTTGTCTCTGCTGCACCGATAAAGATGAAATGGGAGGTCAGGTTTACCTATTAGAGTACCACTGATCCTCAAAAAGTATTTATTTTATTTCCACCTAACTGAAAGACTGTCAGATATTTGGGTGGAGCCAAAAAAAATCATCATTATCCCCAAGTCTTCAACACTGCAAGAGCCCAACCTCTGGAGATCAAATACTGAAATGTGTGAAAGCAATGAACCAGCCTCTAGTATCTTCTTCCTCACTTGTCTCCCTGTCGCTGAATTTTACTCCTGTTTATTCATTAGATTTATCAGTTTTTTTTACTTAATTGTCTTTTTTTATCATCTCTCCCTTTTCTGTCTGTAGGCTACTGAAGGTAAAGCCAGAGGAGAGGCTGACTATTGAGGGAGTCTTGGCTCACCCCTGGCTGAACTGCACCGAGGCCCTGGACAACGTGCTGCCGTCTGCACAGATGATGATGGACAAGGTCAGTTGGAAGCTGAAGTTCTTGACCAGAGCAGTGACCAAAGCTTTTCCCAGTGCCATCAAAGTGCAGGGCATTGCTGTTTTAATTCGTAGAGTGCGTTGCTAAAGTATTCATGCCCCTTGGGCCTTTTTGCATTTTTTCAGTCTATAACCACAAACTTAAGTTTATGGGATTTAATTTTATGTGACAGACCATCAGGAATTTGTGCACAATTGTGAAATTAAACCAAAATGATGCATGTTTTTTAAAATTTCGTTTTTACAGTTAAAAACCTGAAAAGTGCGGCTTGCATTTGTATTCAGTCATCCTGAGGCACGCTTTGTTTTTTTGCAAAATAGCTCAGGCTGAGTCGGATTGAATGGAAAGTGTCTGAACATTAATTTTCAGGTCTTGCCCTAGGCTACATTCAGAGAGCAGGTCTGGATGCCTAATGATGCCTTTTTTTTTGCTGAAATCCATTTTTCTTTTGTGTGGTCGTTCAAACTACTAATTCAATGCGACCGCCATCAGACGTCAGCCTAAATGATTCACAACCCCAAAGCAACCCGCATATGCAGAAGGAGAATGTAGACGTCGCACAGCAGCAAAATGTTTACGGAAGTAATAATAGATGTCAGCATCTCTGTGTTATTTTTAGGTGTTATCATTAAGATTGCTCCGTGCTAAGCTCCATCCATTTATCCATGAGCTTCCTGCTAAAGAAAAGCATCCCTACGGAGGCCAAACAGTTCAGTCTTGGTCTGCTGAGGTTAGAATACTCACAGGTGGACTTTATTTACTAACTAGGTGGCTTCAGAAGGCATTTGGTTGCATTTTATTTTGGAGTATTAGAGTAAAGGGGGCTGAAAACAAATACATGCCACACTTTTCAGGTTTCTACTTGTAAAAATAATTAGAAAGCTATAAATTGTCTACCTTCCACCTTACATTTTTGCACTACTAATGTTGGTCTGTCACATTAAATCACAATTGACTAACTGGATTGAAACACCTGTGGGTATAACGTCACGCAATGGGGAGGAATCAGAAGAGGTACGAATTCTGTAGTTTTATCTCCTTTTCTCGGAAGGTGTTGTTAAATTTTTTTATCGTGACACTAAACCTTTGTGACATTTTTTTAGGTACGTATGACATGAGGCAGAGGACACATAGTGATCATCAGTGTTATTTTGCAGTGTCTTTTAAGTGACGATGAGACTGCTGCTGTCAAAGGACTGGGCGAGCAGAAGGTTTGCAAAGTAATCTTTTTTTTTATAAAGTTTTGTCACTGAAGTCACCTGCAATCAAGTCCAAAGATAGAACCACAGCGGGGAAACACATCGGACAGTCACAGCTTTCTATCGACACCAGGCTCACCTTGTAACCGCCATTTTCACGGCAAAGCTTCAACAGAGACCACATCTGATGAATCTGTAATTGTGGATCTGATCTCTCCCTGTCCAGGCGGTGGTCGCAGGTATCCAGCAGGCCCACGCAGAACAGCTTGCCAACATGAGAATTCAGGATCTGAGCGTCAGCCTGAAGCCTCTGAACTCTGTCAACAACCCAATCCTCAGGAAGCGGAAACTGCTGGGGTACGCTCACTGCTGTTAGAGTTGTCCCAACTGTAATAGTATCACTGGAGTATTACTAACTGTACTGATGGAGTGGCTTAATTAGGAAGAAGTGAGGGTATTTACTAAAGTTTCTTCCTTTCAGTTTCTAATTGTGCCTTCTCACATAATTTTATTAGAGAAAAGTTCCAACGTTTGGTCTAAAATACAAACGGGAAAAAGAAACTTTCCATCTCAGTCATGGGAAAAGCTAAGTACACGCTTGTTGCTCCAATAGGATTTGAGAGTGAAAGAAGAGGTCATGTGCTACTAATCAAAGGCATTTGATTGATTAGTCATCATCAGCATGACCTCTGTGTCAGAGTGTAGCTATCGGGCGGAAAGGCATCAGCAGTGGACTTATGGAAGCAGCTGTTGCTGCAAATCACTCTGGAAGTGCCTTTTCCTGACTATTTGAAGTCCGTTATTCTACAGTCAGAAGAATTATTGACGAGTGAAAAACATTTCACACAGTGGTCAGTCTTCTCCGGCAAATTCATCCCAACATCAGAGCGTTCAGTGCTCTGAGACGTTGCTGCTTGAAACTTTTTGCTCCTATGACTAAACAGTTGAGGTCAAAGTACTCCTGGGCCAGAAAAAAATCAAATTTGTTTTATAGTTAAATCATTTAGGATTTTAATCCTCAAACACAAAAAATGCGTTGTATGCCACATTAAAAGAAAGGTGTACAGTTTCCTAACACTTTTGGGTCAGTTTCCTTTTTTTTTTTTTGTTGGTCTGTTGTCAGCAACTAGAATGGTTTTATGGGTCACTGTTTCTTTGAAAACACTTGCTGTATGTATTTTGTAAAGGTTGCGCTCAAGTTATAACATTTCCTCTAAAATTATACTTTTTTATTATAGTTGAAAAGTGGTTAATAAAAAAAATTAACTTTGGGTTGTACCTAAGACCTTAATTCTTCTGCATGGTTTGAAAAGCTTCAGTTAACATCTGGATCAACCGTCTGTACCGGCGGGCCAAATCTGTACCGTTCTTGAACTGCAGTGGAGGGCCACACAAAATCATCCAGAGGCCTGGAAATGGCCCGCGAGCCCCACTTCGGACACCCTGTTCTGAGAAAGCAAAAAAAAAACAAAAAAACAAGAACACCATCTCAGACTCTGCAGGTTATAGTAGAATTAGAAAAAAGACGGAACAAATTGGCCCTGTGTAGAGGTTTTACCAGCAGAAAACCTCTTTTCTCTTGAAAGACCATGGCAGCATGATTTAGGGCATTTCTAGATCAATCTGCTTCGTTAAAGCACCGTCATGGAGGGGTGATGATTTAGGTCAACTTTGGAGCCACGGGACCTGGAAACCTTGCTCTCATGAAGGGCTGAATCCAATCTCTATGGTTTACAAGTGTCTCCCCTCCTCCTGTCACTTGGCACTTAATTCATTGAGAAGTGGGACACCTCTTCATGAAGCTGAAACATGAGTTCTCTCTGATTCTAATATGTAAAACTTAATACCAGACAGAACTTCATCTTGTGTAAACAGATATGGTTTCTGCAGCAGATGTCAACATGCATTATTTTTATGCTATGGTCCAAAATAGCAGAATTACCAATTCACAAATGTTGAAGCGTACCCACAGTATACTGATGATTAGTCAGACTGCCAATACACCCAAGTATAAAAATGTTGATGTACTTAGTAGATTATTTGTCACTATGGACGTACATCAGAATATGTCAGACTAGACAATAAAGTGGACTTCCTGTTTTTGATCTTGACTACATATTTGAAATACTCTGCCACTCCCACAGATTAGTATTACTGTGGTCATGTAGCCTACGGAAACATGGGGTTTACTTAGTTTTGTTTCATCTTGCAGCCCCAAGCCCACGGACGGTTTCTTCATTCATGACCCAGAGAACGAAGGGGAAGACTCGAACGTATCGCTGGAAAAATTAAGAGATGTCATAGCACAGTGTATACTCCCACAAGCTGGTGAGTAACTGCTAAAAAACTCTGGAAACAGCACAGTAAAACATAGACGAAGTTACTCCATAGCAACGAAGATATGTACTATAGCTTACATGTGTTACTAACTTGGCAAAATGTTTCCTTCTGTCTAGGAGAGAACGAGGATGAGAAGTTAAATGAGGTGATGCATGAAGCCTGGAGGTTCAACAGAGACTGTAAGCTGCTGAGAGACGGCCTGCAGGGTCTCAGCTGGGATGGTCTGTACACTTTATCTTTATTTCTGTTAGGTCTGATATGTCCTCTTGAAACCTCGTAACTATTGATTGAAAGCTAATGATATTTGACTCATTTTAAATCATTAACTGTAACTTTTGTATAGATTTATCCCCACGTCTTTTTATTTGCACAGATTTCCAAACCGATACAGATAATAGAACTTCGTACATAAAGTATCCCATCAGCCGAGTGTCTGTAGCTCAAAGGCAACATTGTCAGGAATGGTTTGAGAAAAGCAGTTTCACAGTCATTGAATCAGAAGGCTTAAGAGAAAACGTCCCTGCCCTGCCCTTGTCAGTAGTTCCTGCAGGTTCCTCACTTTAAAGTCTGACCTCTGTAGAAACATCTCTCATAAAGTGAAAGATAGGAGTAGGACCTCTAGAAAGTCTGGAGAACTGTAGAATTTGTATATGAAGTACATACAGGAACCATTTTTTGTGCATAACAGTGATCCACCATCATAACATTTACTATTTTGCTACAATCCCAACGCAACTTCATAATCTTGTCATACTACACCAGGTCAGACGTGCTCTATTGCCTTGTGTGCTTAAAAGCCGAACAAATCTAAAGTAAAAGGACCAGAGCTTGCTGGTGGTTTATAGATATAGTACTCACTGTGGTATTTCAAATTCTAAATTTAAAACCATTAAATATTTGTCTATTTTAACTATATTATTTGTGTGGTTTATCAAGGCTTTAACTCCAGTTTTTGTTTGTTTTTTGCAGGGCGGTCTTTTTCCGATAAAGTCGACCGCTTGAAGTTGGCAGAAATAGTGAAACAGGCCATAGAAGAAAAGACGAATCTTCAAGATTCTCATTAGCCAATGCTGACTTTCTATCCTCTTTTTTTGTTTTTTATTGTTTATGAATCTTTTTAATCCATATCTGTAAAGACTGTTTTATGTCGACTGATGTGCCGTTTTTTTTGCCTCCATAATTTCTCTTGTAAAACCTATTGTTGACCTATACTGGAAGAGCTACTGTACAGCTGTACATACATTTCAAATGATTTCTTGGTACTATCATTTTTTTTTTTTATGGACAATTTCAAAGAACTTGGAAAAAAATATATTTTCATTTTTACTAAAAAAAAAACTAAAGAAATCTGTGAAAGAAATTATTTTTTGGGAGGGAATTTTTATTAGCTGCTTATGAAAAATGTCGTGTTTTATCCCAATTACTTAATTTCTTCCTTTTTTATAATTATACTCATTGTAAGAGTTTTATTTATTTAAACTGAAAATTCCAAGATTTTATATCTTTCCATGTATCTTGATAGTGGCTCTAAAGTTTGGAGAAGCTGTCTATGATGTGACCTTTGTTCTTCCACTCTGCCTGCAGGTATATGTAGATAGCAGCCATTGTTTCTTTTATATCAAACTTCCTTAACATTTCTAATATGTAGAACAATGAGGCATGGGAATAGAAGTCAAAGAAAATCTCAGAGCAGAGAACTGCACTGTTATTTTAGGTTTTCACCAGACTTTAACCCATTCAGGCCGAAGATGCATTTAAAACGATTGTTTTTAAAACATTAGTGTCCCAAAATCAGAGGGTTAAAAAACAAGCGTCTTCCCATTGTAATTAGTGAAAAAAAATTTTTCATTTTTTTTTCTCCGCCTCTAAAAAAATACAAAATCTAAGCTACATGAACACCAAAGGTTTGCCTTTTATTGTAAATCAGCAACATTGCTCGGAGTCTAAAAGTGAGAATCTCGAATATGTTGTCTTCATGGGATAAGGAAAGGAGATTTTTTTAACATTTTCTTAAGATTTTTATAATTGACAATTCAGTCTTTTATTATTCAAACCTTAAAGTTGCCTCAGCCTTTTTTAGATAACACTACTGAATACTCAAAGCTTCTGAAGAAAAATTGTTTCACCTGCTGTCGATCTCAACGATATATCCACCCTGATAAAATGCTAGCTTCTGTGATGTAAAAAATGAGACCAAGAAAACCTTGAACATCTTTATTCTGACATATACCATGTAGAATTTAGCTACTTAAAAACAAACTTATCTTTTTTGTAGGGGGGTGAGTATAAAATAAAATAAAATAGCTGGTGGATTAAGTGTGGGCACCCTTCTAATGCTTTGTGGAAGCATGTTTTGATAAAATTTCTGTCTTCTTTGGTAGGAGTCTGTCCATGTGCTACACCTCGACTTGGCAGTATTTGCCCGGCCTACTTAGAAAAAGTTATCCAAATTACTAAATGGATATTACAGAAGATTGAAAAACAAAATCAGTAGTTCGTGGAAATCCCAAAAGCTTCTTTAATGTTGCTGTCAGCCTCTTGGCAGCCTTCGCTGACGTCTTTTAATCAATTCTTGCAGAAGCATTAAGTTTTTTTAATGCCCCTTATTTTCTCTAATTGTTGAAGACTGATTTGTGCCATGGTACATGTATATAAAGTGCTTTGATATTGAAATGACAATATGTCAGGATAATCCTACTAGGGCAGCTAAACTTTATTTCAACTCAAGACACCCTCATGAGGACCATACTTTCGAGGCACGTGGCGTCGCCCGGTATGGCGGAACCGGGGTCGGGACCCGTCAGTGAGTGCCTGGTGGCTGGATTGCTCCTCGCGGGACTCGGCCGGGCCAAGCCCAAAGGAGAGACACGAGGCCATCCCCCAGTGGCCCCACCACCTGCAGGGGGAACCGTGAGGCACCGGTCCATTGTTCTGCTGGGGGACTTCAAAGCCCACCTGGGAAACGACAGTGACACCTGGAGAGGCGTGATCGGGAGGAATGGCCTCCTCGATCTGAATCCGAGTGGTGTTTCGTTATTGGACTTCTGTGCTAGTCACGGATTGTCCATAATGAACACCATGTTCAAGCATAAGGGTGTTCATCAGTGCACTTGGCACCAGGACACCCTAGGCAGGAGGTCAATGATCGACTTTGTTGTCGTATCGTCAGACCTTGGGCCGCATGTTTTGGACACTCGGGTGAAGAGAGGGGCTGAACTGTCCACTGATCACCACCGGGTGGTGAGTTGGATCCGCTGGAAGAGGAGAAAGCCGGACAGACTTGGCAGGCCCAAGCGCATAGTGAGGGTCTGCTGGGAACGTCTGGCAGAGCCCTCGGCCAGGGACGTATTCAACTCCCACCTCCGGGAGAGCTTTGACCAGATTCCGGGGGATGTTGGAGACATAGAGTCCGAGTGGACCATGTTATCCGCATCTATTGTCCATGCTGCTGCCCGTAGCTGCAGCCGTAAGGTCTGCGGTGCCTGTCGCGGCGGCAATCCCAGAACCCGGTGGTGGACACCAGCAGTAAGGGACGCTGTCAAGCTGAAGGAGGAGTCCTATCACATGTGTTTTGTGGACTTGGAGAAAGCACTCAACTGTGTTCCTCGTGATGCCCTGTGAGGGTGCTCCAGGAGTATGGAATCGGGGGCCTTTTATTAGGGGCCATCCGGTGTCTGTACGAGCGGAGCAGGAGTTTGGTCCGCATTGCCGGCACTAAGTCTGACCTGTTCCAGGTGCATGTTGGACTCCGGCAGGGCTGCCCTTTGTCACCGGTCCTGTTCATAACTTTTATGGACAGGATTTCTAGGCGCAGCCAAGGGCCGGAGGGGGTCTGGTTCGGGGACCAGTGGATTTCGTCTCTTCTTTTTGCGGATGACGTGGTCCTGCTGGACCCCTCTAGCCAAGACCTACAGCATGCGCTGGGGTGGTTCGCAGCCGCGTGTGAAGTGGCTGGGATGAAGATCAGCTCCTCCGAGACCGGAAAAGGATGGCTTGTCCTCTTCAGGTTGGAGGGGAGTTCCTGCCTCAAGTGGAGGAGTTCAAGTATCTCGGGGTCTTGTTCACGAGTGAGGGAGGAATGAGGGAGATCGACAGACGGATCGGTGCGGCTGCTGCAGTAATGGGGGCGCTTTGCCGGTCCGTTGTGGTGAAGAGAGAGCTGAGCCGAAAAGCAAAGCTCTCGATTTACCGGTCGGTCTACGTTCCTACCCTCACCTATGGCCATGAACTTTGGGTCATGACCGAAAGAAGGAGATCCCGGAGACAAGCGGCTGAAATGAGCTTCCTCCGTAGGGTGGCCGGGCACTCCCTTAGAGATACGGTGAGGAGCTCGGCCATCCAGGAGGGGCTCGGAGTAGAGCCGCTGCTCCTCCACATCGAGAGGAGCCAGTTGAGGTGGCTCGGGCATCTATACCGGATGCCTCCTGGACGCCTTCCTCGGGAGGTGTTCCAGGCACGTCCCACCGGGAGGAGGCCCAGGGGACGGCCAAGGACACGCTGGAGGGACTATGTCTCTCGGCTGGCCTGGGAACCCCTTGGGCTCCCCCCGGAGGAGCTGGAGGAGGTGTCTTGGGAGAGGGATGTCTGGGCGTCTCTGATGAGTCTGCTGCCCCTGCGACCCGGTCCCGGATAAAGCGGAAGACGAGGAGTATGAGAAATGAAAGAAAAAAAACCTGAATCAATGCTTTAATGAAGTAATAATTTGAGGATGTGCACACTTTTTTCCACGTTTCTGCCCAGTAGATGTTAGTTTTTTTTCCATAAAATTGTACAGGATAATTCTCGCATTAAAGGTGGAATGTATATCGATGTTTATCATGGTCTCATCTTTTTATGACAAAAACCTGGCTTTTTACGTAAAGTGCAGACATTGAGATCCAGTAGTAGATTTCATGTTTGAGTCTAAAATGTCCTCGATCCATTTAGTTATTTTTTTTTTGTTGTTGTTTCGTTTAACTGAACCATCGAGCTGCTTTAATGCAAATCTTCATCTGCTGGAACTCATATCTGCAAGGTTCATGTTCTGACTTTCTTTCCAAGCAGAAGCGGTTGTCACTTGAAGAAAACAAACGCAGAAACCTCTGTTTGTGCAACACAGTAGCTGGCGTAATTCTTGAACAACAATCGGAAAGTCTGGATTTTGGTTTCCGAACTTGACGTTTTAGACCATGTGCAATAAGGCAGTTGTTTATTCTGTGTTCAGATCACATGGATGTTCGCAATGAGATCTGTCAGTATTACTGTCTGACACCCTGCGCTTTATTTTAATCATCTGACTATATTTAACCTCTCTTTTCTCTTCCTATTTTCACCTTTAAGTTGTAATAAACCTGTTTTTGACTGGGCTGAATTAAATCCTTATGACACGTTTTGCTTTTGTGCTGCAGTCGTACCAGAAATTATTTCTGCGGAAAACGAAGACAATATGTTTTCAGTTTTAAAAGAGCCGATCTTTAGATAAAAGGAAGTTTAGAAATCTCTATTTCATTTAAGGTTATTTAGAAATATTATGCCTAATAACTCATAAAAATCCCCCACTGATTCAACCTTGTTTGATTTTTTTTTTCTAATATGTGTTTTGGTCCGACCGAAATGTTATATTTCCTCTTTGTAATTTGCAAGCACTTCACTGTCCAGACAAAGATCATTTTTTATGTTTTAAAAAGGTCTCCAGTGTACTTGATTTCAGCATGTCAGGTGGATTTCAAGTATTGTTTTCACGTCTTTTCTTTGTTTGCTACCAAATTTAACAAGTCGCCACTGTCGAAATGTTTCATTTGATATCTAAAGGCAGAGCTATTCTTCAGACCACAGACAACTTGGAGATACAGTATATCAGATATGATGTGTAAACCTGATGGTCGTTCCAGTTTTTGACCATCAGTCTTCCTTTGTACTTTGGTATTTCCAGTTGAGCTTTTCCTTAAAATATAGTAAGATAGTTTTGATTTACAGTCTCCCTTGAAAGCTCAAAGACACAAACTTGTTTAAAAAAGCCTTATAAAACTTTTGCGGATTTTTAATAAAATGTGCCTTGTTGAAAGGGCAGCATTTTCATTTATCATTGCTTTTATTACTACAAATGTTTGAAGAAAAAAAAAAAGATTGTATTTAAACAAATGTTTTTTTTAGCTTTCCAGTGGTACTAAAATTGGAAGTAGTGGTTTGCCACAATAAATCTGCTAAAGTAGGCATATATCAGGTCATTTCTGCATTTTCAAATAGCCCATGGCAAGAGCATAGTAAATCTAAGATAATTTTGTCAATTCTGCTAATTTTGTTCATGAGTGCGCCCTATCTGCACCACTTTGATAACCTTTTTATAACTCAGCAGCATGTGTGGTCAGATTTTCATAATATTTTGACTTTAAAAAAATTTTTAAAAAATATATAACTTTTAAAAAGTTTCTCAGATAAGAGTAAAAAAAAGTGTTGCTTCATGCAAAAAGATGCATTGGTTAAACTAAATTCATCTTGTGGTCTGCTAGCTTAAAGTGTAGAGAAACTATTTTTAACATCGCCAACAGATGCCTCCAACATTTTCCATATTACTTCATATCTACTGAAAGCTCATATTGAAACTAATTCATATGTACAATAAATTTAATCTCAATTTATCAACTCTAACTACATTAGCTGTTTTTTTGCTATGTAGCTAGAAATAGCCAGATTTAGCAAAAAATCCCACCATTTTTTCAGGATTCAATGGAGAGAGGAATAGTTTTTGATCATTCTATTTTGGTAAACAATTTAAATAAAACAATTTAACAGTCTCTGTGGATCTTCAATAAATGTATTATGCATAAAACATTTTGAAACTTTTACAGGGAGCTAAAGCTCACTATCAACTTGAAGTACATTAGCGGATTTATGCTAGCTGGCTTGCAGCAGTCGTGATAAAAGAACCACCATTATTAGTTTTTAAATAGACAATAAAGGAGTCTTGGGTTATTGTTTTATTACTTCAAGGGTTGATGGAGTATTTTGCTAACTTAATTTAAAACTTCAAATTTAAATTTTGATCCAAATGAGTTACAGCTTACCCTCCTCTCACAAGTGACCGATTGACATCTGCTACTTGAGAGAATCTGTGCTGCAGGGCAGTGTACACAAATATTTTTTAATTAAAAAACCAAGGCATGTGTACTGTTATTTACATTGAAACATGTAGTCCTGCTGAGAAACTATGTACCAGCTGTTTGCTGCTCAGACTCATTACCACCAATAAATGGCTTGCTGATGCTACAGACCAGCTTTATACTGATGTTACCTGATGCAAACATATTTAACAAATCATGTCCCCTAGTTTAGTTATGATTTAATATAAATGGTAGCACACCCAGAAATCATGAATAAATGTTGCCCACCTACTTAATACCAGCTAATTAAAAAGGGAAATTATAAATACTTTAATTTTCTTATGCTGTATTGATGTTAGGTGTTTATTTTGAGTTGGAAAAAGATTGATGTTCTTCTGTAAAGAGGATGAATTTCTGCTAAAACAAAAACTTTTTGGTTAAATGTCAAACACTGCTGAAAGGAAATCAAGTTTAAGAGCATTTCTCTGCTTTAAATCGCCTTTTTTCCCCCTGGTTGTGGCGGTTATGTAGCATGGATCTTTCATAGACTTGCTGTATCATCTCTCTTGACATGCGTTTGCCCTTTCTGCCTTCTGGGAATGTCAACAGGCTGACGTTTTAATAAATGATTTCTTGAAACTTTGAACTAATTTTGTCGTTTTTCCCCTCTTTCCACCTATAGATTATTTAACTACAAACATGTAGATTGTTTTACTTAGAAAAAAATGGATTTTGAAGTATTTGTATGTACGATTGCATTTATTAGATTGGCCTCTGAGCTATGCTTACAATTATTTAAGAGAGACTGGACCTTTAAATCTTTATTGCAGTTTCAAGATAGCAGAAATGTGAAACAACACAATCATCCTCAGAAGACAAAAACATGCTTACAGTTACTCTCAACCAAAGACAAATATTCTGTTGCATATATTTAAAAGGCACTTAGTTAAATTCAGATAGAAAAGCAGCAATAAATTGGAAATTTACTCCCAAGATGGAAACCAAACATCCAAAGCTTCAGAAGAGATTAGAGAGAAACTGAAACATCTGTTTCAGATATGTCCTGCAGTTACAGTGAACTGACAGCAGGCCTCTATCACCAGTGGAAATGTTGCAAAAACACAAAAGGCTAGTTTTATTTGATTATTACCATGCAAGAAGATTTACCCAATTAATCCCATCAATGTACATTAGTAACATTTTAAATTTAGGTGTCTAAACTGTCCACTATTTAAACAGAAAGCCTAAAAGATAAATGCACATTTCTTTGGCTCACCAATGTTTTAACTGTTTAATTCATTTTGGTCTAGTGTGAAGTTCAGGAATAAAATTAGAGCTTGGAAACAAAATAGAGGTTATATAAATCTTTGAATCTGCATTGGCACTTTAAATTTCCATTATAAATACATAACTTGTATGTTTTAAAATGTGTCTCTGAAAAGCTTTGGTCACATCTCTTCCACTACATACATCCTGCCCCTCAGCCCACTGAGTTTGCTGCTCATGCTACCATATGAGGAAATGCTCAGCAAAGCGCTTTGAAACTGAAGGGCCAAGAAATGAAGTGTTTGAAGAAAACATTTCAATTAAAACGGAGTTACAGGTAACCCATTTTAGACTTGCAGAAAACAATACAAAACACTTAAGTTTCCACAACCTCCAGAGAACCAATGGAAGACAGTGAAGATGGTCCAACTGAGCCGGAAGCTGGCTCAGTCCGAGTCCTCGTCGTCCAAATACTCTTCAGCGTTGCTGTGTGTGCGGGTGACGGCTAGAACAACAGAAACAAACAGTCCGGTTTTAAAGCTCTTACAGGTGGACCCTCGAAAAATTCACGTATTTTAGAAATTCACGTTAAAAAGCGAAACCTATATATTATATATGCTTATTGTAAACAATGATACATTTTGCTTATTTCTGTTCAGTTTGATGATATCAGGTCTCACAGCTAAAAAAAAAAAAGCTCAAAAATTTGTTTTGTAAAAAAACAATAAAAAAGAAAAGGATTTTTAGTCCACGTACTGTGTAATCTGTGCACTGAATACTTGGTTGAAGATCCTTTCTGCATGAATTCCTGCATCAATGCAGCATTTCATCAAGGCAATCAGCCTGCAGCTCTGCTGAGGTTTTGAACTCAGGATTTAAGGTGGATGGATTAAGATGTATTTATTTATTTATTTATTTTAAAGAAAGATGAAGGAGAAAGTCTGGAAATGCAAATGTTATTTTGATATAGGTGGAAACGGCTCAGTGACACTCTTTTCAAGACTATTTAGAAAACATACTTTTCTGTCCAACAATGTGATTTTTTCCCCCCACTCACAATTCCTAAATAATAGTTTTTCTGTGCTTTATTTATAGAGTACTCTTTTATGCTATACTAATCATTCGTTTTAACATATTTCTCAACCTTCCATAATTAAAGCCATATTTACCATAATAACCTGCATTACCTACATTAAGTATCTGAACAGGGCATGGTAACACATCAGGTCACATTAGCAGGGAGGTTTTTAAAACAATATACATAGTGGCTATATCAGTAAATGAGATTTAAAGAGCGATTTCTTCTTCAAAATTACTACAAAGTGTCTCCATTCAGTTTGATGCTTTGACGATTCTGTTTTCTATTAATCCAGACTTAGTTGCAACTGAGGCAACAGTTTCTCTTGGTGTTATGTAGGAGCCTTGTTCCCCATTTCTGTGCATGTGAGCATGCTGTGAGGCAGAACTTACTGTTTCCCTGCTTCCTTTTGAGAAGTGAAGCACACTGGGCATTGGTGGCCATCTCGAAAGCAAGTTTACTCTCATTGTTTCTGATGTCTGTCCGTGCATCTGAAACACACACATCGACACTGAGGAAAGCTACAGTGATGTGACAAAAAAATAAATAACTGTCTGGAAAAAGGAAATATTTCAGATCATTTTTTTGATTCTTCCAGCTGGGTTTCCATATGCATCCAAATAAAGCTGATGACCTAAATTGCCAGTATCCATTTTAAAAAAGAAGGGGAAACTCACTTTTGTTAAGCAGCATTTCCACAATATCGGAATAACCCTTCCAGGCGGCAGCGTGGAGCACTGTGTCTCCAAGCTTATTCTAAAATCACAAAACAGAATAATTACAAACACCTCAGCAAACCTTGACACTATTTAACATCCCTGTGACCTAAACTACAACCGTGGTTAAAACGTAACATTCTTAATCTATTTGAAATCTGTGGTAAAACTGTTACAAAAAAAAGCAGTTTTAATAATCTTAATTCAGGACTGTAACGTCAAAAAAAGATTGAATTAAAATCCAGAGCAATGTTAATACCGACAGCTAATTTTCATTAAGTTTCAGTCACAATTTACGGTAGTCCTTTTAAGGTTTAGTCTAGTTATAGTCGGCTTCATTATACAATATTTTAGTTGACTAAATATTTGTTTACTGCATTTTTTTTTCGGGGCAAGATGGCGCCTGTGCTTGGCATGGCCGCTGCCTTTCTGCTATCAAGACGATGGAAACTCATTTTTGTGTTCTATGCTATCATATCAGCCCTAATGTCTAACAATCGAATTTTTGCTCATCTCTGCTCCAAATCAGAGAGTCTATGGAACACCTTTGTGATGATTGGAAAAGTTATGGGAAACTCTTCCCACCACCATTAGTGTGCTCTCTTTCCTCGCCAGAATACTTTTTATTACTTAGAAAATGGGCCTCAGGAAAATCCAAGAAGAAATCGAGGAAAAGAGGTTGTAGGGCTGGGATCCATGTACGGATGAGACGAGCATCCTTGTCAGAGATTTCCCGACTGGACTGGAGGCGTCCCCGCTTTCTGCTTCCTGTTACTCTTCAGACTGTGGCTGAAAACGCTCCCGAGCAGCCACGAGTCCTGGCTCTGCTTGTCGGATGCTCGGGATTCTGTCGAGTACCGCCGGATTGCTGCACTCTCGCCAGCTGCACCGCTAAACTAGGAGCTGGTTCCCCGATGCAGCTTTAGATCACGTAACCGGACCAGGTGTTTGCTGTCAGTCTCACGGCGATCAGCTGTTGGGAAACCTGTACCGTCGTCATCCAGTCGGATTGCCCTTCTTAACACTCGCTCCATAGCCAATAAATCCTTCTCCCTTAACGATCTTTTTACGAGGAAAAAGTTGGATTTTTTGTTTCTTACGGAAACATGGCAGAGGGATGGCGAGTTTATCCAACTAAATGAACTTTGCCCTGCTGGCTGTTCCTACCTGGGAGTTCCCCGTTTAGGACGCCGCGGTGGAGGACTTGCTGCTGTGTTTAAGGACAGATACACATGCAGAGGTATGCAAACTGGAAACTACACTTCTTTCAAGCCGCTAATGCTCAAGGTTGGCTCTTCTAACATGTTTTACTGTGTTTTAATTTATCGACCACCTGGTCCTGCTGGGATATTTTTAAAAGATTTTGCTGACTTTTTATCTTCCATTATTAAGTTGGAAAAAGTTTGATTTCTTGGGGATTTTAGCATCCATATTGATGATGCTTATTCAAGCTCAGCAGCTGAACTTTTGTCAATATCTGATTCTTTTAACTTTGTCCAGCATGTCTTTGGCCCTACACATATAAAAGGTCATACATTGGATCTTGTTTTTTCTTTGGGCCTGAATGTCAACAATGTATTGGTGGAGGTTGTACACATAAGTGATCATAGTTGTGTCTCTTTTGACCTTAATATCAGCTCTAAGCAAATATACCCTAAAATTAAACCTCAAAGACGCATAATAACTGAGACCTCTATTGAGAGTTTCTCTGTTATGATTAAAAATTCTCTGACCCCTGATGGAATTGACGTAAATACTCTCATCCAGTGCTTTAACAAAGAATGCTCCTCCATTTTGGATCAAGCAGCACCTATTAAAACCAGTGCCATCTCTCAGAAAAAGGTATGTCACTGGATAAATGAGACAATTTTAAACTTGAGAATGTGCCGCAAAGTTGAGCGATTATGGAAGAAATCTAAACTTGAAGTACACAGGCTGTATCTTAGAGATCTAATTTCCTCCTTAAATGATACTATGAATAAGGCCAGAGCTGAATATTTTTCTAGACTCATATCAACAAATAAGAGAAATCCCAAAGTTGTGTTTGAAACTATTAGAGCTATTGTGTCTTCTGCCGCTGCATCAGTCAATGTGCACTCAAAAGCAGAAAGCAACACATTTCTTAAATTTTTTGTTGATAAAATTAAAGAAATAAACTCCAAACTCTCCCCAAAGCCAGTTTGTTGTGCTGTCGAGGCACCACGTAATTATTCTTGGTGTACTTTCACACCCGTCACATTTGACGATATGGCGGCACTTTTGGATAAAATGAAGCCTTCTTCCAGCCCCTCAGATGTTCTCCCCACCAAGCTTTTTATCAGGGTCTTTGACAAAATTGGTCCTTGGGTTGTAAACTTGTTTGATGTTTCCTTCCTGACTGGAGTCGTCTCCAGCTTTTTAAAACATGCTATTGTGGAATCAAAGCTTAAAAAACCTAATTTGGATCCAACACTATATAAAAATTATAGGCCAATTTCTAAACTTCCTTTCATGTCAAAGCTTATCGAGAAGGCAGTTGCTGTCCAACTTACAACCTACTTGGAAACAAACAACATCTATGACCGTTTCCAATCTGGTTTTCGTAAAATGCATTCGACTGAAACGGCACTACTTAAAGTTACCAGTGACATTATGATGTCAGCAGACTCCGGTAAATACACAGTATTGGTCTTATTAGACCTCTCCTCAGCTTTTGACACAGTTAATCATGATATCCTGATAAACAGACTGAGGGATGTGGTTGGGATATCTGGGTCTGTTCTAAAGTGGCTCTCATCCTACATATCTGAAAGGACTTTTAGTGTGTTTGCAAACCAAATTATGTCAGATTCTACTGAACTGCTATGTGGAGTTCCCCATGGCTCCGTGCTGGGACCAATTCTGTTTTTACTTTACATTCTTCCCTTAGGTCAGATAATTCAAAAGTTTAACGATGTTTCTTATCATCTTTTTGCTGATGATATTCAGTTGTACTGCTCCTTTAAGCCTACTGAGGCTCACAAACTGTCTTCTTTGATCGGCTGCTTAACAGACATTAAGCAGTGGTTAAACAATAACTACTTACAGCTAAACTCAGAAAAAACAGAGACCCTGATTATTGCACCGGACAGTGCTATTTCAGACATTAAACAACAATTGGGTGATCTAACACTCTCACAAAAAGATAGCCTTAGGAATTTAGGTGTCATTTTTGATCAAGCCCTCTCCTTGGAGCATCATTTAAAACAAACTGTAAAGACCTGCTTTCTCCATTTGAGAAACATCTCCAAACTTAGATCTATAGTTTCCCCGATTGAACTAGAGATGATAATACATGCTTTTGTCTCTACACGACTGGATTATTGTAATGGTCTGTTTACTTGTTTTAATGAGAAGGGGCTTGCCCGTCTTCAGGTCGTCCAAAACTCTGCTGCGAGATTACTAACTCGCTTAAACAGAAGAACCCATATAACCCCTGTTTTAAAGTCGCTGCACTGGCTGCCTATTAGATTGAGATTTCATTATAAATGCTAGTTTTAACTTTCAGAGGTTTACACGGTGAGGCTCCTTTATACATTTCTGATTTGATACAAAGATATAACTCCTGTCGCAGTTTAAGGTCATCAAATCAAAATCTTTTAATGATTCCTCACACCCGTTTCAGAACTCGAGGTGACCGCTCGTTCCAGGCTGTTGCACCCAGGCTGTGGAATGCACTCCCTATTTCCTTGCGAAGTTTGGACTCAGTGGATGATTTTAAAAAGCAGCTAAAGACATTTTTATATCAAGAATCTTTTAGTTAGACTTGAGCATATGATATGCATTTATAATTGTACTGTGTTTTTATTCTGTACTGTTTACTGCCATGTTCTGTTGTTATTCTGTTGTGAAGCACTTTGTGACAACCTGTCTGCGAAAACGTGCTCTACAAATAAATTTTACCTACTTAAGTATTAGAAGAATGCATGCTTAAAAATGTAAGAGTCCATTTAATGGACGCATTTGAATGTGAAAATCTTTTCTTTCCAACAAGATGAGACATTTATCCTTGGATGAAATGAAAGTTACATTTTAAAACAGCCAAACCAACTTTTGTCATTTTAAGCAACTTTATTTGGATTAGCTTTTTGATTAAGTCTCAATTTTTCCAACTCAAACTTCAGTTTTCCAATTCGTCTAAGATTAAATATGACTGAAATGCATGGAGTTTGCATGTTTTCCTCTTGCATGCGATGGTTCTCTCTGGGTACTCTAGCTTTCTCCTACACTCCAAAAACATGACTGTCAAGTCAATTGGGCTCTCTAAATTGCCCTTAGTTATGTGTGTGTGAATGGATGTCTGTCCTGTGTGTCTCTACGTTGTCCTATGATGGACTGGCGACCTGTCCAGGGTGTACCCCGCCTCCCACCCAACGATTGCTGGAGATCGGGTTACTGATTGGGACATCCTGATGTAGAACTGAGTTGATAAAGAAACAAGCCTCCATTTGATGAATGGGTATCGTTCCTCTTGCTTTCCCATGTTTTGTAATAAATTAAACGATTAACTCAGTGGTTCATTTTCCCCAGCACAAAAATATTTGCTGTGTTTATATTTTCCATTTTATTTATTACAGCTTTAAATATCTGTATTGTGCTATTTGTTTGTTTTATATGGTTTTATTGGGTTGTCATTTAGATGTAAGATGTTTAGTAGAGACAAACCTTTAGAGTCAGATTTTTCTTTCCAAGAACTAAACAACACAAGAGAAAAAAATGTGGAATCCAACAGAAAATGAAGGAGTTACATCTTCATTTCAGCATCGGAGCATAAGTGTCTACATTTTATCTTTTTAAATAAAAAAAATGCATGCAAGCACTTGTCATTAGTTGAAGGATTTAAAGACAGACAATGGTGGAAGATCCTAGTGTTTATGCATTTAATGAAGAGAGGGGGGGATCTAATCTCTCACATTTATTGGTGCTTTTCTAGTGAACGGTACTGATTTAATATTCAGAGATTAAAGTCGGAAAAGGCTTCCCATTTTCAGACATCATTACGTGTCTCTTCTAACAGTACAAAACTAGCTTTTCGTGAAGCTGAATGAGCTTTTAAAATGATCTCACCTGCTGGTTGAGCTCCACATTAGGCTGCGTTAGCAACAACTCCACCACATCTGACAGAAAACCGAGAACAAATGAGATATTTTTGGGTTAGTATTCCTTCAGGAAACGAAGATAGGCCAAAAAAACGTCCTTTTTGTTACCCTACTCCCCAAGCAAAACAATCCATTCTCTGTCTCACATTCAAAGAGAAATGAAACGATATTCACTATTACCTTTATGTCCGCCGTGGCATCCCCAGTAGAGGGCAGTGTTGCCCGCCTTATCCAGCCCGTTAATTCCAACCTTGTTCTCCAGACATTCCCTCAGCCAGCTCATATTGCCTGAAATTGTTCACAAATGAGCGCAAAAAACACAGGGCTACTTGAAAATATTAAGAGATCGAATGATTTTAATACATAGTCATACCTCGCTTTGCAGCTTCATGCATCGGATTATCAATAGATTCTGCCTGCTCGGCCACTGAAAAACAGGAACATCAGAGCACCATGTAAGACCACTCTCTTTTTATCAAATCTGAAATTATTAGGTTAATGATTTTTCGATGAGCTTTCCTTTACTTACCATAGTTACTAGGAATTAGTCCTGTCCTCCCTCTACATGTCCCCTTCCACCAATTAGTGTCGCTCTGAAATTACCAGCAATGCAAATTGCTGAATCTTTTATTTTTAAATACCAGGATAAAAAGAGCAAATTTAAGAGCACAGAGAAGTGAAATAAAGACGGAGCGTGTTATGTGACCAAAGATAGAGAAGCGTTGGATGACACCATGAAAGGGGAGACAAAAAAAATGCAATGACTGCAGGATTCACAGAAAGAGGAAGAATAACTGCAGAGTCAAAGCTTGTGGGAAAACAGCAGATAAATCTGAACTTGGACCAACCGTGTCTGAGATGTACAAAATGTCTCCTTCTTCAAAGTACAACTCATCTGGCTGAAAAAATAAAGATACAGTGTTACTTTGGGACAATTACACACACACTATCCTTACAGGGACCTTGTATTGACTTCCAGTCATTGCTATAGCCTAACCCTGATCCTGACCCTAAACTCAATTCATAGCTTAGTCTAAAACCTAACCATTAACCCACATAACCCATTTCAGGGCAAAATGTCCACACAATGTTGGTTTTCCAATCTGTGTGTGGACTGATCCACACACACACACACACACACACATTATTCAAAATTCAGGACCAACTTTGGCTCCTTTGCCCTTATCTAAATCAAAATTAACTTATGCAAGTCCTCTTTTAAGAGATTAATGCTGATGTTTATTCAGACTGCAGCAAATGTTTGTTGAGATCTTTAATCTGAAGTTTATAGGTATGAACAGTTTAACAATAATGTGATTTATTGTGTCCTGCCGACACAAAACTATTTGTTTAGCTTAAGATCTAATTGTTAAATTAATTGACAGAGATTACATAGGCATAATTGTAGATGCAGCAAGTCAGTGAATGTACCATAATCACTACCAGGTTATCCTGACAACACTTTTCTGTGTTTTGTTCCCGAGTAAAAAAAAGTGTCGTCTTTCAGTATCAGTGAGGTATTTAAAAATAAAACCGTAGGACGCACTTAAATTACAAGAAGCTTCCAGAAAGGAAACTAATTTCTATGGTACCAGAGAGCTTGACTGCAGCAGGTCCAAGTCATTGCGCTCCATCACTTTGTGTCATCATTTTGGTGACTTTGTTCCCGATTACTGCAGACAGCAGAATGTCAGCAGGTCTGTCGCAGGTCATCAACTCGGGAGGAAACTGACTCGGAGCCAATAGAGATAACGGGTCTGAGGGATCCTCAGGTAAACTTTTCTGTCATTTTAAGCTTGTCGTGGAACATGTTGGACTTGGAAATCTTGGCAGCCTTTTAAAATCAGAGAGTTAAGGTAAAGGTCTGCATTCACTGGGGCAGGGGTCTCTGACCTGTGGCTCCAGAACAGCATGTGGCTCTTCCATGGTGGCTTTTATTAACTGAACAAAAATGATTCTGAATTGGAATAATCATTTTATTTAAAAGACAAAAAGTAGAAGAACTACTAAAACTATCCATAGAAACTATTTTTTCAGAGTTGTTTTTCTCTTTCATTTCTTTATATATGTTAATAGACTGGAAGTTAATTACTGATATATTTGAAGTTGGCTATATTCCCTAAAATTATCTATAACTGGCCTTATTCTACCCAGGAAAGGGGCACTTTTAGCAAAAAAAAAAAAAAGCTCTTTGGATTTTAAAGGCCGTTGACCCCTGACCCCTGTATACAGTCAGTACTCTTTTGCAAAGCCCAATTTAAAGTGACGGCTCTGTCTTACACACAGAGTGACATCACCTCTGCTCCTACTGTACATAGTCATTGCAGCAGAAAGGCTAGGAAAAAGAAATTTTGAATGATGTTAGTTACCGAAGATGAGAGAATAGAAATAGGGTTCAACCTCTTTTGGACGAGTGTTGGGAATTAGCATTCAGGCCTGTTCCAGTCTGAATACAGCCTCGGCTGGCGGTGAATACCAAAGATGCTGGTTGATACAGGATATTAATTTAAATATTCTGGCCCTAGTGGTCAGATTCAGCGCTACATCTGGTTGATCTAACGGAGGCTGTGCTGAAAAAAAAAATCTATTATTTTGGCAGAATTGTGAAAATTTGAAATTCTGTTCATGTATCTCCATGTATTTAATAAAACGATTACTTCGGACGATCAAGAAATAGATAATGATACATAAATAAAGAATAACATAACTACATACACTAATAGACATTTCTTATAAGAGGATGAAGCCCCAGAGACTGTGCAGCAAAGTGATTTTGCAGTATTTGGCTATATTTGAAATACTCTGATGATGAAAAAAAAAACACGCTTGGTCAAAAATATATGTTGTAATTCAATTTCAAACCCCTGTTTGAGTAACTGAATCATCAATAGAAAAATCTACATAAATGACGGTGGAAAACTTGTTTTATTCCCTATGAGCCTAAGGTCACTAATTACCATCAGATCAAAATTTACACTGATTGTCTATTCAAATTTACAATCTATTTCTGTATCAGATTGACAGCAAAATCGTTATATTTAGCTATATTTGCATTCAGACACAATGGGGGTTGACAAAAATCCCCAAAGTCTCTATTTATTTCAGATTTTTGCATCCATAATAATTACTGTTCAATTGCTCTATCCCTGAAACTAGTCCAGACTATGATTTAATGCGTCCTTCTGGAACAAATGTCTTCTGAGCAAGATTACAAATCAAGTGCAATTTAATAAAAGACATTGATAAAAGGCCAACATTAATCACAAGATATTGTCAAACTTAAATAAAAGCTCTTACTGTTCTGGGATCGAAGGTGAACAACGCTCTGAACACCTTAACTTGGCCTAGCAAAGAACACAGAAACAGTTTGTTAAACAAAATATTTGACCTCCACATGGGTTTATACTTGCAGCAAAGCAGTAAACACAACACATGTTGGAGAAGACGCATTTAGGGCAGGTAGAAGGATGGGCGTACAATCAGTGCAGGTTCACTCCTGCAGGCGAGCTGGCTTTAACATGCTGAAAACACTCGCATGCAAGAAGAACAAATCAGATAGCTGTGCCTCCCCTGCAGCCAACAACAATACACATTACTACATGCAGCACAGGAACAAAGACACAGGGAGGTCATTGTGCAACATGGTCGCTTTGCTGCAAGAATGCAACCCGGGTGGTTGTGGTCTGTGCTCGCAAATGTATTTCGGAAACCCACAAAAAAGCTCACAGGAGTATTTTTAAGCCATTAACTTTTTGTACCAAACAAAAATCTGACATTACGCACACTGTCCTGCGCTGTATGTTGACAACAGAAATGCAAAGTTTAGTAAACAGACACACCGCCGGGTTACGTACACATAACAGGCGCAGGGTCAGTTTGACCAGAACGACGCGAACTCTGCAATAAAACAGGAGGACAGATTTGCATCTTCCTTTTTGGTCAGGCATCACCCTGTACTACTTCACTCTGCCGACTTCCTTTTCAAATGTGCCACACCCAGATAAGTTAGGGCAGCAATATGATTTAAAACTACACAAACGTTTGATGCATTTTGTTATGTGTGAATTTATTATTGCTCATCTGTTTGCTTCACTGGAAATTTGCAGGGTTCATCTATAGCATCAGTGGTAATTACACAAACACACATCAGAAGCGGTCCAAACACTCACAATCCAGAAATCACACATAATGTAATAAACGTAAAGATGAATCAAGGGGCTGATGTTGAGTTATATTTATCAGTATCGATGTTGAATATATTTAAGTGTTTTTCACATCTTATTTCTGTACATTAGATGTTTGTTAAGCATCTTCTTTGCTGCTCAGAGTTTCACTGCATAACAGCAGCTCTGTTCATGTGTGCTGCTCTGCAAGCTCAGTCATGTTACGTTAAACATACAAACTGCGCTCTTGAGGCCAGGTTCTGGCTTTACTTCGAACTCTGTGATATAGTGGAGTTAAGAAAAAGATATGGAAAACTTACCTCAAACAGAACTAAAACTGAAAAATAAATAGTGTTTTTCTACAGTCCAAAACATCTGTATCTAATTTATTAATTGCTAAATAAGAGAGTATGTCCTTGGCTCATATTGCTGCACTAAAAATCTTTGGCAAGTTGGATAATAAATCTCATCCTTGCAAGATTCTGACAGGAAACCAAGCGCCAGCTAATTAAAGAAACAACCACAAGCCTGGTCTTGTTAAACCTAAATACAACACTCAGGATACACGTGGCTGTGATCAGTGGGGAAAAAATAAAAAATACTACAGCATTAGTCCTGAGTGAGGACCTGGGTTAATCTTTATAAAAGATTACATATTTTTTACATCATAAATTAATGAAAAGCAGAAACCCAAAGCAATCCTAAAAAAAGGAACAAAAGCAACCAAATGTAGACTCTTTGCACAACCAGATGCAGCAGAAAAATATAATTAGTGAATCCTCTGACATTTTCACAGAATTAACATGTTAAATGAACCAGACATGCAACATGATGCAGAACTGCCAAATATAACTGGATGGTGTTTTGTAGAGCCATCGGTCACTCATTTGTCAATTAATGACATGTATTTTGTTCCTGCTTACATATTAACAGGAAGCAGGCATGGGTGCAGTCCCGGCTGAGTTGAACTTCTGCTCATTCTCACTGTGATATCACATTAAATAACACCAATGATAAGTGTAAACTATGTTTGCAATAAATGTTTTACCAAATAGATAATTCATGTACTGAAACCATGGCTTATAAGTTTATTTTTCAGTTGTAAAGTATTTTCAGGAATTACCGAGATAAATGGTCATAAAAAGTTCTGATTTCTAATTAAATCAGAAACGCCACTGAATGAATCCTGGAGGTAGATATTATTATAAAACTGCAAATGCACGAAAGGTCTATTACCTGTTTCTAATTCGTCATTGGTGTTGTTAAGTGTGCACTGTTCTCTAACATTCATTCACCCTTTGTCTTCTGCTCATCTGGGATCAACTTGAGACTCTGTGCACCTTCTAATGAAGGTTACCAAGGCAATCGCAGGCCAGGGGAGGATATACGGTCCTGCTTACTTGTCCTGGGTCTGCACCTAGTGGAACGTGCCTAAAAAAAACCCTCGAAAGGCAGGTTCCCATGAGGCATGCTAGACATCCGTCACCTCTGTGGAGGAGCAGCAGCTCTACTCCCAACTTCTCATCTTATCTCTGAGGCAGAGCCCAGCCACCCTACCGACAGTAATGCATTGCATCACACACTACAAGCTATTGCTGCATGACATTACAGAAACATGCATCTGAAATTGGTTTTGGACCAGTTTCCTCTATCAAGAGCGACCGGGATTTTAAAAGGCTCCAGTTTCAAAACTGCGAATATTCCCCGTCGTGCAGATATAGTCCTTCAAAGAAGATAGCAAAGAAAGTGCTGGAGTGACTGGAATATTCTCTGGCGGTGCCCCTCCCCCACCTGCAGCTGCACACTACTGATCAGCTGGCTTAAAAGATGGCAAATACACTTTTCACTTGCTGCTTGGAAATATAAAACAGATGGTCATAAAACTAAATTAGCATTAACCAGTTAAGTCCTTCTATACATTCTGTTTAAAAATGTTGTGTAAATACTTTGATACAGTGCATTTTTACCCCAGGTTAGGGGACCATACTCAGAACTGATGCCCAATTGTAATAATATTGTTAAGAATTGTGATCCTGATATTCATAGCGATTAACCCACATCGTGATATTCCCACTAAATTGTCATTTTATATCCACAAAGATTCAAACATGGCAGCTAAAATATAGTATTCTCCAAAATATTACATCCAAGTTGTCCCTGTGATCGCAGTGTTGCACACACTTGCACTGCGATTTAATATATTGTGCTGCTCGACAACAAACTCTTAAATTACCTCACAAATCAAGCAGGATCCATCTGAAAAAGTCTTTGTGTTCATCAAGTCTGGTTTTAATCAACTTGGGTATGTCATTTTAAATAAGCCAGCTGTAGTCTTTAAAATGTGTTGTGAACCTAAACATTACGTTTCGTGCTTTTTTTTCCTTCAAATCTCATTGGAAAGATGGATGTTTAATATTCCCGTTCATTCATATTTGAATAGTTGTTGCATTGGCATTTACTGTATGAGTGATGGAAATAGGGAAGTGGCAGCGGCCTCAGAGGCTGTCGCTCAGCAAAGAACCAACCAAAGCCTCCTTATCCCTTCCTATGTAGTCACCTAACAGAATGACACCGGACAAAACACTGAATTACGGTGTTAACCTCTTCTAACCGGGGGCTTTAGACAAGCTTCACGAGCTCACCCGCCGCCTAGTAGCTTAAATCCCTCAACAAAATGCGCTGTCCACGTACCAAACAACACCAAAAAGGATTTGGGGGTTAAGTTAAGCCAAAGCTCTGCGTAGAGTTAGTCTTACCTGGCTTAGCCGGTTTAGGAGGAGGTTTAGACATCTGTGAGGTCCGTAGACAAACTGAAAGAAGGTGAGAAGCTCTAGGAAGAGTCGACGCTGGACTGTGGTTCACTGAAGCTAACGTTGCTAATGAGGAAGTTATCTTAAACGGAAAACTTGACGTGCGCATGCGCACTGTTTATAGTAGATCAACGATAGATAGATACAGGGGTTAGACAATGAAACTCAAACACCTGGTTTTAGACCACAATAATTTATTAGTATGGTGTAGGGCCTCCTTTTGCGGCCAATACAGCGTCAATTCGTCTTGGGAATGACATATACAAGTCCTGCACAGTGGTCAGAGGGATTTTAGTACCGATCTTCTTGCAGGATAGTGGCCAGGTCACTACGTGATACTGTGGAGAAAACGTTTTCCTGACTCGCTCTTCCCAAACACCTCCTTTTAAAGTGGCTCAATAATATTTTAGATCTGGTGACTTTTCTGCAGGTCCATGGGAGATGTTCAACTTCACTTTCATGTTCATCAAACCATCTCTTCACCAGTCTTGCTGTGTGTATTGGTTGCATTGTCATCTCCTGATACACGCGCACCTGCTTCAGGATACAATCTTTGAACCATTGGATGCACATGGTCCTCAAGAATGGTTCGGCGTGTAGTCCTTCGGCAGTGACACGTCCATCTAGCACAAGTATGGGGCCAAAGGAATGCCATGATATGGCAGCCCCAAACCATCACTGATCCACCCCCATGTTTTCTGTCTATCCTGGGGCCATATGCAATAGTCTGGGTGGTACGCCTTCCTTTTGGGGCTTCTCACAACCGGGGGGGGGGGGGTAACTCTCCCGGAGGTGGGGAGAAACAGTAAAGGTGGGTGACTCATCAGAGAACAATACATGTTTTCACACATTGTCCACAGCCCAAGATTTGCGCTCCTTGCACCCTTGAAACCGACGTTTGGCAGTTAGGCATGAGTGACCAAAGGTGTTTGCTATATTGGTTTGCCCAGCCGTGGTACATTGACCCTGTGGAGCTCCCGACAGACAGTTCTGGTGGAAAACAGGAGAGTTGAGGTGCACAATTTGGCTGCCGTGATTTGGGCAGCCGTGGGTTTATGTTTTTTGGATACAATCCGGGGTAGCACCCAAACATCCCTTTCAGACAGCTTCCTACTTGCGTCCACAGTTAATTCTGTTGATGTGGTTCGTTGCGCTCTTCTTGGTGGTATGCTGACATTACCCTGGATACCGGGGCTCTTGATACATATTCACAAAAACTTGCTGTCTTGGTCACAGAGTGTGCCCTAGCAAGACGTGCACCAAAATATTTATCCTCTTTTAAACTCTGTGTATGTCACCCATGTTTTGTGGGCATTTCAATATTTTGAGCAAAACTGTGCTCTTACCCTGCTAATTGGAACTTCACGCTCTGCTCTTACTGTGCAATGTGGCATCAATGAAGACTGGCTACCAGGCTGGTCCAATTTAGCCATGAAACCTCCCACACTAAAATGACAGGTGTTTCAGTTTCATTGTCCAACCCCTGTAGGCCCACTTGAATAAGGAAACAAGAAACCCACTGTCATCTGGACAAAGCCAGTGGTACTGTGAGGATCATGTTCTTTGATTTCTCCTGTGTATTTAATACAATTCAACCTGAACTACTTTGTCAGAAACTCCAGAAGACTCAGGTGGAGGCCTCAACAATCTCCTGGATTCAATTCAATTCAATTCAATTCAATTCAGTTTATTTATATAGCGCCAATTCACAACACATGTCGTCTCAAGGCACTTCACAAAAGTCAGGTACATGCATTACAATTAATCCAAATCATTGAACCATGCAGTCAGATTCTGTTATTTATTCAAATTGGATAAAAAGTTTTTCTATCTAAGGAAACCCAGCAGATTGCATCCAGTCAGTGACTTGCAGCATTCACTCCTCCTGGATGAGGATGTAGAGACAGTGGACAGTCACTGGCGTTGACTTTGCAGCAATCCCTCATACTGAGCATGCATGGATCAAAGACTACCTGACAAACAGACCACAGTTTGTGCGACTGAAGGGTTTTGTGTCTAACCAGGTAGTCAGCAGCACAGGAGCGCCACAGGGGCCTGTACTCTCACCATTCCTGTTCACTCTGTACACCTCAGACTTCCAGTACAAGACAGACTCCTGTCATCTGCAAAAATACTCAGATGATTCTGCAGTCGTAGGGTGGATCAGAGATGGACAAGGAGCTGAGTACAGGGAGCTGGTGGACCCCTTTGTGCATTGTGTAGAAACAATCATCTCATCTTGAACATGAATAAAACTAAGGAGATGATTGCAGATTTTAAGAGAAACAAGAATAGGTTAAATAGTATTTCCATCACGGGTGAAGCAGTGAAGGTGGTGGAGGAGTATAAATACAGTGCCTTGCGAAAGTATTCGGCCCCCTTGAACTGGTCAATCTCTTGCCACATTTCAGGCTTCAAACATAAAGATATAAAATTCTAAGTTTTTATGAAGTTTTATGCAAAACAGCTCAAGCTCAGTGAGGTTGGGTGGAGAGCGTTCGTGAACAGCAGTCTTCAGCTCTTTCCACAGATTCTCCATTGGATTCAGGTCTGGACTTTGACTTGGCCATTCCAACACCTGGATACGTTTATTTGTGAACCATTCCATTGTAGATTTGTCTTCATGTTTTGGATCATTTTCTTGTTGGAAGATAAATCTCCGTCCCAGTCTCAGGTCTCTTGCAGACTCCAACAGGTTGTCTTCCAGAATGGTCCTGTATTTGGCCCCATCCATCTTCCCATCAATTTTGACCATCTTCCCTGTCCCTGCTGACGAAAAGCAGGCCCAAACCATGATGCTGCCACCACCATGTTTGACAGTGGGGATGGTGTGTTCAGGGTTATGAGCTGTGTTGCTTTTACGCCAACATATCGTTTTGCATTGTGGCCAAACAGTTCGATTTTGGTTTCAACTGACCAGAGCACCTTCTTCCACTTGCTTGGTGTGGCTCCCAGTTGGGTTGTGGTAAACTTTAAACGAGACTTTTTATGGATATCTTCCATAAAGGCCAGTGTACGACTGATTGTTGTCCTATGGACAGACTCTCCCACCTCAGCTGTAGATCTCTGCAGTTCATCCAGAGTGATCATGGGCCTCTTGGCTGCATCTCTGATCAGTCTTCTCCTTGTTCGAGATGAGAGTTTAGAGGGACGGCCGGGTCTTGGTAGATTTGCAGTGGTCTGATACTCCTTCCATTTCAATATGATTGCTTGCACAGTGCTCCTTGGGATGTTTAAAGCTTGGGAAATCTTTTTGTATCCAAATCCGTCTTTAAACTTCTCCACAACAGTATCTCGGACCTGCCTGGTGTGTTCCTTGGTCTTCATGATGCTCTCTGCGCTTTGAACAGAACCCTGAGACTATCACAAAGCAGGTGCATTTATACGGAGTCTTGATTACACACAGGTGGATTCTATTTATCATCATAAGTCATTTAGGACAACATTGGATCATTCAGAGATCCTCACTGAACTTCTGGAGTGAGTTTGCTGCACTGAAAGTAAAGGGGCCGAATAATATTGCACGCCCCACTTTTCAGTTTTTTATTTGTTAAAAAAGTTTGACACATCCAATAAATTTCATTCCACTTCACGATTGTGTCCCACTTGTTGTTGATTCTTCACAAAAACTTAGAATTTTATATCTTTATGTTTGAAGCCTGAAATGTGGCAAAAGGTTGACCAGTTCAAGGGGGCCGAGGACTTTCGCAAGGCACTGTACCTCGGTGTTCACCTGGACAATAGACTGGAGTGGAACCGTGAAGGGACAGAGCAGACTGCACTTCTTGAGGAAGCAAGATGCTGCACATCTTCTATTAGTCTGTTGTGGAGAGTGTGATCTCTTGTATAATATGAGCTACAAAAACATTTAATTTCCCTTAGAGAAGAATAAAGTATTTTTGAATTGAATTGAATTATGTACTCCTGGCCTGTAGAGGACAGTGTTGAGTTGCCTATGCTCGTTTTAACCTGTTTTGTACAACAGAGTCGGAGAGTAAAAAGGGTATTCAGCTACGTCTCCCACACGTGAGATACATAAACAAAACTCAATTAATATAGATAATTGTATTAATATTGGCTGTTTTATTCTTGCATATTTTTTATCATCAGTGTTACAAGGATAATAATTAAAATGTTAGTATTAGTAATCTTAAAAATAATAAAAAATAATAGTACAATCTTAAGATTAGGATAAAAAAAAAATATTAATTACTACTTATCAATTCTTACTATATATTTTAGATAAACCATTATAGAAAATTATTAAGATTATACATTTTTACATTAACATTATTATTATTTAACTGCTGTACTAGTTCTTTATCAATATTATATGAATAACAATACATTTCTATTGAAATATCTTTTGCAGTCCATGAATAAAACCCGCAAAGCTATGAAGCTAAATTGGGCCATAACGTTTGTTCAAACGAAAAAAATCGGAACCTGAAAAATAAAAGTTTGTTCAAAAGAAAGCAATTTGAACCTGAAAAACAATTTAGCTCCATACAAATCCAACATCTAAATTTCTTTCAATTCTGAATGGGCAGATTGTGTGTGACGTAACATCTTCTTCAGCGAATCACAAGCGTCCTCAGGCTGAATCGTACGACAGAGGAAGCCTGTGTTTGTGTGGGTAAACAGCATGGCTGTTTCATAGTTAAATATGAGCTGTTATTTTCAATCTTTCTAGCGACACGTCAGTAAGTTTACTTCCGCAAATGAAGACTCTAGTAGTTGGAGTTGGTGGGTAAGTAAATCTAGACGCGTGTAAGCAAACTAGTGGGTCATGCATTATTTCTGTTCCTGCAAAACCGGAACCACGGATAACGGAATTAGATGGTTTTATGATGTAAAATCCTTCAGATGCTTTGCTTTGCAAACACAAAATACAAACTAACAGGAAAAAAAAGAAAAAAAGGAAATTTAGCTGAAGCAACAGGACAGTGGCTCAGTAGACTTTGTGATAACCATGTGACAGTGAGGGTCGATAAGTTGTTTACTCTTTAGTGTCCTGAGAGAAAACGTCTCAAGTAGGTTTTCTCAGATAGCTTAATCTATTCTGCTTCTTTGTATTGAACTTTTTTATGTATTTATCTTAGTGTGACCAATGGAGGAAAATCTACCCTTTCTCAATTTCTTCACCTGAAGATACGCAACAGCTGCATCGTTGCTCAGGATTCGCACTTTAAGGTAAACCACGATGGCGTCATTTGGATCATTTTGGTGTTTTAACAATTTCTGGCACCACAGATGAAGACTTACAGATATTTATTTACCTCAGGATGACCGTGTGGTGCCAGTGGACAGTAACGGCTTCAAGCAATATGACAGTAAGTTTAAACACTTAATCTTTTATTTATCTTGATGACTTTGACCAAATTAAGGTTAGTTTGGAGGAAGAGTTTTTCATGTAAGGTAATTTTAAATAAGTCTTTTAGGTATTTGTCACTTATTATTACCTATTAAAATGAATTTGACCTAAATGTGTTGAGTTGAAGGAAGCAAATGATGCCAGCTGTGTTCTGTTTAAGCGCTTGATGCTCTTCACATGGACAAGATGATGATAGAGGTTTACTCTTGGAGAAGAGATCCGCATTCTTTCTTGAGGCAGCGTGGCCTGAAGCCCAAAGATTCACCAGTTGATAATGAAGTTTATGTTCTGATAGTGGAAGGTTTCCTCATTTTCAACCACAGGTACATTATTGAGAAGTAGCTTTTCTGTCAAAAACTATGGATGGATGAGTCAAAGAGTGAGTGGTTGACCTTAAGTATTTATTTGTTTTTTTTTCCATTTTGAACCTGTTTTCTTTTTAAAGTTATTTATTTAAATGTGAAATTTTGCCACCTTTATTTATAAGACGATTTTTTTAGAAAAGGTTTTTCTAAAATTCTACCTGCATCTCACAGTTTACCATCAAGAAAATTCTCCTAATAATATTTTAATCATAGTTTTTGATTTCACGTTACCCTTTCAGGCCTTTAAATGAGCTGTTTGACAGAAGATATTTTTTGGAAATCCCTTATGATACCTGTAAGAAGAGACGAAGGTACACATCTCTCTTTTTTGGTATTGTGTGTGTAATTTATTATTGTTTTACTTCGGCATTCTTCTCCCATTTTAATATGAGAGCTGTTGAATGATAAAACTGTCCGTCTGTGTTTGTCTTGCTGTGACAGTTCCAGGGTGTATTCACCTCCCGACCCTCCAGGCTACTTTGATGGATACGTGTGGCCAATGTACCTGAAAAACCGCAGCGAGATGGAGAGCATGACCTCAGAAATTGGTGAGAGTAAAACTGTTGAATGCCCTGTATGATTAGGCATGAGCATGCAACCCATTGATTGTTACAGTTATTAATGGTATTGATATTGATTCATAGACTTAATAAACAATATATGAAAAACCCTCAAAATCTAGCAATAGTTTCAGTTTCTTACTTTGCTGTTCTGCTCTTTCCTGAGTTACAAAAATGTAACAAGCTGACATTAGCTGATCAGTATGTGGTGGTTATGTGAAGAAAAAGTCATAAATGGCACTCAATGCCACTACTGTGTTAATTTCAAACTGTTCAACTCACCTTACCTGTAACCAGGTGAAAAGTGTAGTTGCCTTCTTTCAGCCAGCTGACTTGTAGTACACAGCAATATGTGGGGGAGGTGCAGAGCTGCATCCTTCTGTGGTACATACAGCGGTACAAAAACTCTGGCCACTCTGGCAGTTTTTCTTGCATGTCTTTAAAGAGACATTGAACCATAAGGATGGTATGATGGGAAATTTGATTGTTTTTAGTAACAGTAAATAAAAAATAACATTTGGTAGACCTTGAGAATGATTACTGACCAATGCCTATATTGTCAGAGATTTTTGGTTTCAAACACAAATCTACACTGTTAGCAAAAATGTAGAAAAGAGCATGTGCTGAATGTTTATCCTGTTTTTGCAGTTTATCTGGATGGTTTGAAGCCAAAGGAAGAGGTATTAGTTGTTGTTTATGAAGACATTTGTCAAGAAATTGACAGGCTGCAGGGTAAGGCCACTACATCTTAACTTAATTGAAGATCTTAGTAGGAAAGGTTTAATGGCTGTAATGCCAGTAAAGATTTTTTCACTCATTATTGAGAGAGCTAAAGATAGTTTTCAGCTTGCAGTTTTTAAATAAAAAAAAAAACAGATAAAGTAAGAAAAATGAGTCATTTAGTGCTTACCTTTTTCAGTTACAGGAGACAAATCCTGAGTGTTTCCTTTGTGTTTTGTTTGCAGGTCTGAGTTGAGGTGATCAACTAATTTTGATTGCGGCTGTCAGAAAATATGTTTTTAATGTACTAATGTGTGACTGAAAGGACCAAATACTGTGCATTTTATTGATGTTGTGCGGAAGTCTTTTGCATCCGGGTTACTTTTGATTTTGAGGAGAGGTCTCCTTTGAATAGTGCTCATTTTGGGCCTCTTTAATGGAGAAATGTGTGTGTTCTTCATATTCTGCAATGATTAGAGAATGCAGGATTTAAGATTTTCCATTACAGAATTGCATTGTTGCAGAACGAAACATGATGTTCACTTCGTGTTTTACTGCTTTGAATAGGGTGGATTATATTGTAGTTATCATCCAAGATTATCCAATGTTATTTCCCCGTAACCTAAACTTGACATTTTCACCATCAGTGAGTGGATTACTTAAATCATATCAAGATGCTACAAAAACATGATCTCTGTATCAGATTTGAACCTTGTTTTTACTGACATGATCTAAAAAAGCTCAACATGTCTCAGTAAACGCAAATGCAGATCTATAATATCAGCTGTAATCCTTAGGCATCGCTACCGTCCATGACAATTTGTCTTCACCCAATAAGTGGATCTGATCATCTAGTTTGAACAAATTTTAAGTCCTTGTAATTCCAAAAATGTGTGTTTATTTCTCTGCCAGGGTTATATATTTTATGTTTCAGTTTAATGTTTGACTATTGAATCAATAAAGTTCTCCAGTCTTGATATTATGGTCTTTTAAATCCATCAAGGATTCACCCAGCCTTAAGCTGCCTTAAACTAAGCGGATGTTTTTGGAAGCTAGATGAATTCAAAATGTCTCCATGTTTCAGCCTCTTTACGGTTCTCAGTATATGAAACTAAATTTGGCGGTTTGAGGTTAGAAGAAATCATGAAGTTGCTGAATGGAAACCCAAATACTATAACTACGATCCTGAAAAAATCAGACCCAACTTTACATGGTGAATATACCAGTGCTTCTCAGATATTTTACAGGGTTGCATCCAAGTAAAACAAAAGCCAAGTAAAACAAAAAAGTTGTTAACCAAATTACAATAACTACTACTATTGATTCCTGCCCGTAGACCGCTGGAGATAGGCACCAGTTTCCCTGCAACCCACTATGGAAGAAGCGGTAGAAAATGGCTGACTACTATTGATACAGGAAGTCTCTAATTAAAACATTTAATTATTGAGAAATGCATATTTTCCAGCATTACATTTTTGTGCTTAATTATTTTAGATCTGCGTCATGTTTTCCTCCCATGTCAATGCTTGTTTTTGTAAAATAAACCGATACCTACAGTAAATTTTCTCTTGTGACCAATTTCATTGTGAAATAAGATGATATTCCATAACACATGTCAAGTTTTTGTCATTTTACAGTTATGAACAGAGTGTGGAGTAAAGATAGGAATGATCAGCACATTCTGACCGCTATGTTGTCCTGCCTTAACTTTTATACTTTTATACTGCTAGTGTTTGCAATTGAAATCTGATATTTATGTTCACTCTACAAAAAAAACACAAACACACACACCATCATTTCTTTCTCACTCTCATACCTAAAATCAGACTGAACCTTTCCCTTTTAAGGGTAAGCATTCATAATCAAAATTGTTTCTATTTTCTAAATGCCAGGAAAATAAAAGGGGGATTTATTTAGAAGATTTTTATTACTTATTATTTGAATAAATTCATAGGTTTGCTTACCTTTTAGATTTTGAGAAGTATGAGAAAGCCCAAATGATGATGTCATGGCTGTGGAAGCATCTGATTGGCCAATTCACAACCAAAGGAACCTGGCATGTGGATCTTCATATGTGCGGTCCATCCTTGGGTACACGTTTCAGATGCCTGAAGGTTTTACGTTCATATGTTCAAACAATTGTATGAAAGTATGAACGGCATGGGAAAGCCCAGCCGTCATACCGTTCAGGAAGGAGACGGGTTCTCAGAGATGAAGATGTTTCTGTGTGAAATGTGCGACTCAACCCCAGAACAAGGGGGCGACCTACAAATCTGACTCAGCTTCAGCAGTTCTGTCAGGAGGAATGGACCAATATTCCAGCTAAATACATTTCCAGCATGACGTGTAAAAAAGGCAATTTTGGCAATTATTAAGGAAGTGTATGTAAACGTTTGTATTTGAAGAAAGTAAAAAAAATCTTTTTAAAAGTCCACCTTTGTAATATTCTTACATTTTTAGAAAACTTAAATAATTTTGGTTATTCTAACAGTCTGAAAACAGAAAATGTTCATCCC